>BCLX01000005.1:768844-910404 GCA_001602355.1 Yarrowia sp. JCM 30695
TGTTCTTCAAAGTTAAATGTTTTAGAGAGTATTTTATTACATAATTTTGATATCATGAGAAAGCTAGAAGTCTATAGTACATTAAAATGCTCACTATATCCTTCAAAATCTATAATATATTGACAGGAATCATGATGTTTGAAGGACGATTTTTGGCCATATTCGTTTTCAACTAAATCTAAGTAACTGGAAACTCCCAATTTTTCAAACTCCCAACGTCCGGGTAACCCCATGGTCAGTTGTCCAGAATCGGGTGTGAAAAGTCACCCTCATAACTATCCAGATCAGACTCTTTTGACTTACGAAAGAGAGAAATAGAGACACAAGGGAACAGTATGTAACGCTGTCGACGCTTTATTCTATCAAATAAGGAAGAGCGTTTATCTTCATTGCTACTTCTCTGTGTATATCGTGATCTACAGACATACTCGAAGTCCTCAAGTTACAGCTCAACATACTAATGCTTCACAGTGACTGATACTCTTTAAAAGACGCATCAAGCTGAGAAGATCAGGGGCTTATTACTTGTTAAGAAGAGTGACTTCATGTGTCGTCTTTTGAACTGCTATAAGCGTCTTCTACACACCATCTCAGTGAGTGATACAAGACTTATTCGTGCTAACATATCATGGTGTTCAGAGAAAAGTAAAATACCTCTTTTTGTCCCTTTTATACCCTCCTTTCTCCTCTTTATGGACATTCTGCGTCTTTATTACTCTCTCTCAGCCTCAGATGATACTTATTGCAGGTGTACCTACGTTCATTTCTCAAGTGTATGATGTCGCCAGATTGTATGGCAGAGGCGTGAAATGAGAGCGGAAATACCGAGTATATAGCTAATCGTTATTTCATCAAGTAGTACTAGTTGTTGCTGTCTTTACAGCACAGTCATTCAGTCATGTTACCCACAATCGATTCCAAGACGGTGTTCACGAGATTTGTCAATATCATACAGGGAACAGCTCAGCAGTTATCTCCACAACCGCCCAAAACGCATTTTGGAGAATGCTTTCTCTGCCAAGACAGTTTACAACAACCCCCTTTTTACACTGGAGCTCCGAAACCCGAACATACCCAGCTGTGTCTTACTCCAGATGCAATAACAGAACTTCCAAATTGTGGTCACTCTTTCCACCACAAGTGTTTCAACGTTGACCACCACGAGTGCTGTCCTGTCTGTCATCTTCCCTTTGTGATTATCCGAATCTCTCAAGCGACTGATTCGTGGATATATCAGTGTCCTCCTCATTTTGTCCGTTGGTTGTCTTTCTGGTCCATGGTTCTCGAACGTCGTCAGAGGTTACCGTCACTATCGCCATGGAGACTGCTCACCAAAATCAAAGACCCCAAAGTCTCCTTCTTTATGCCTACAGAGGACGACTATGGGTACTTTCGGTGAATCCTGAAGAGGACATTGTGCCATGCCATAACGAGCCATAATGAGCCAGGTCTGCTCCGTGAAAAAGAGTATGGCCAAACAAGTCACGCCAGTGCGGTACGACTATTATTTATAATTGATTGTTTGTTTGTGAGAGTCCATAATCTGGAGATCCATAAAGTAGGAGAAGGAGTAGAACAACGTGTCAAACAGAAGCTATTGCATCGATTCAAACACGGGGACTTGAGATCCAGATCAAATATTGTCCATTAATAACACTCGTGCAATTTTTTTGTCTCATATCTTCACCTTCCTCAACAAATAACCATCCTCCACTTCCCCAACTAAATTTGTTAAGCTTAGTTGACACAACTTTCGGCCAAACTCAAAACGACTCGACGGTAACCACCAAAAAGCACACGACAACAACATCGAGGACGTGACAAAAAGAAGAAAAAAAAGATGGCGACATCCGCAGGATTCGAACCTACGCGGGGAAACCCCAAGAGATTTCTAATCTCTCGCCTTAACCGCTCGGCCAGGATGCCAGTTTCGTGAAATTCTAAAAAAAGTGGACACCACATTCAGAAGGAGGGGTCACGTGACCGGCGAAGAAAAAGGCGAATTTGACTGCGTTACAGGGGAGATCTGGGAATGAGAGTGGTATCAAAAGATGGAGATTTTAGAGGAGAATAGGACGGAACAGTTAGATTTGCCATAACCCTTCCTTCTAAGCTTAGATCAAAGAAGTTGTGATTTGCAGGGGTGAATTATGAAGTGAACACAACAAAGAGCAAACGGACCTCCAACAACGAGACCGAGAACGATTCAGAGCGTCAGCTAAAGTTATAGCCCATTTCACCCAAATTTCGCTCACGTGACCTCAACAAGAACCCAACAAAACCTGTCCTTTAGCGTCGTTCCCTCGGCATGACTCAATTGAGTCACACAAACCTTAATTACACTCCCAAGGCCAGCAGCGAAAAATCGCCGTGGTGAGAAATTTCAGCACACTTTGCATCCCTGATACGGCATTTTGGAGCGGCGAAAATGAGTGAAAACCTGGCTCTGATTTCTTTGTTGGTGAGTGAAGGGATTGGCGAGATGGGTTTTGTCGGATCACGATTTTTGGTCATTTGAGGGTGTGTCTAGATCAGATACAAGAGCAAGATGAATGCAAACAACTTATCTTCACATTTTTTTTGCTAACCCAGTCCGGAGGAATTGCGGGAACATGCACGGATCTGTGTTTCTTTCCCATTGACACGTTGAAGACGCGGTTGCAGGCCAAGGGCGGTTTTTTTGTCAATGGAGGCTGGCATGGAGTGTACCGAGGAGTGGGGTCTGCTATTGTGGCTTCAGCTCCTGGAGCTTCTCTGTTTTTTCTCACCTACGAGTACACAAAGACGCACCTGACTCCCCACGTGCGAGCTCTGATTCTCAACGACGATGTGGCTCAGGGTGTGACCCATATGATCGGAGCTTCTCTTGGAGAGGTTGCTGCGTGTATGGTTCGAGTTCCGTCCGAGGTGATCAAGCAGCGGGCTCAAACGGGCCACTACAAGTCGTCCATGGACGCTCTGAAGTCGATTCTCAACAATTCCAGCGGAGAAGGTGTTCTTAGAGGTCTGTATCGAGGTTATGCTACTACCATTGTGCGTGAGATCCCCTTCACCATGATCCAGTTTCCCCTGTATGAATATCTCAAGAAAAAGTGGGCCAGAGCCACCCACCGAGATGTGGTCACCTCCAAGGAGGCTGCAGTCTGTGGCTCTTTTGCTGGAGGAGTGGCTGCTGCTCTGACGACTCCCCTGGACGTCATCAAGACCCGGCTCATGCTCCACAAGCAGCGCCAGACGTTTTTCCAGACGTACCGCCAGATTGTGCAGACCGAGGGCTACAGCGCTCTGCTCAAGGGCATTGGACCTCGAACCATGTGGATTTCCGCGGGAGGAGCCATTTTCCTCGGAGTCTACGAGACCGCCAAGAAGAGTCTGACTGCAGTGCTGGATAAGCCTAAGCTGGAGTAGATGACGCATGATGTATGACTGACGAATGTAACAGTAATGAATTATGACTTGAGAGAGGGGTGGTGGTGGTAACTGGGGTTAGAAGCTGTAGCTATAGCCAAAGGAGGTAAACCTCTTTACTTACAGCACGGTGATCTTGATGAAACAGCTTGAGCACTTGGTCTATGACTGACGAATGCAACAAGATGTACTGTAATGACTTGAGAGGAGGTGGTATTGTAGAACTAATTATGGGTTAGAAGATGTAGTTATAGCCAGAGTTATGATGATCTCGATTCAGTTTGAGACACTTCATTTGCAGTTAATGGTTGATATGACACTCATCTTACTAATGGGAGATGGCCAAGAATGAGGTTGATGGTGTTTTGTTTAGCCTCAAGAAGTACTTCGACTAACTTAGCTGTACAGTATGTCTATTATCATCAGCTAGGAACACACACTTGAGGACTGCCTTCGTACAATCTTTAGCTCAAGTCATGTCCAGATAACTGATCACGAGAACTCTTGGCTTTACTGATATTGATGAATACTTAGAAGCCGGAATTGGAAGTACTGAAGATGATTCAGCTGATCCAGTGTACAGCTCATAGAAGTGATGCAAGTGAGCAAAAAAATCAAAGCCGTTTTCATACGGTATAAGAAGAGACACTGGATATCTACTTGTACAACTCGATAGTTATTTGCTCTTTCAAAAAATAATAACACTCTATGGTATTACAGCCTCAGAACCATCTTTTATCTCTCTCCTTCAGCCTTATTGACTTGTCAGCTTTTTAATTAGAGTGACCCAAGTAGACGTGTCATGTTTGTTGATAGAGAGACTGACATGTAGATAACAGCCATGCATCGACAGATCTTACAACTTGAACATATATACCACTTCTCCAACTCTGACACATCATGTTTTGGAAAACAGATCAACCCATAGCAAATAAATACATGTACCCATCTTCCACTTACCCCAAGATCACGTCATGACCCTCTTCACCCTCCCCCCTTTTTTAGTCAACGAGATCTTGACCTACCTGGATACCTCCGATCTTGTTGCCTTCACTCAGGTATGCCGTCTCTGGCGAAGTGCTATCGAAGACAACTTTGGCTTCTTTCACTATCTGAAGCTCCAAAATCCGCTTTGGAGTCTAGATTCCACTCATAGAAGCACCTGGAAGGAATGCTACCTCGCTCAAAGATTAAGAGACACAGAAAAGGTCGTTTTTCAGGACCCTCTCAGCACCCCTACTTGTGTAAGATACCTCCGTATATCCAGAAACGTACTGCCTGAAGCTGGGTCTTTTTGGCAGCTTGGAAGACGAAAGAGAGACGTGAGTGCTCCTAACTGGTACAATCCAGTCCAACAAAACATGTGGGAGTACAAAGAACGATTTAGAGAAGGAAAAGGAGACGACTTTTCGTTCCATCCATCTAGAAACAGCATCTATGGCACTCTAGTAAGTCGATATGGCATGTCTATAGACGCTGCTGAGTCAGATACCGTGCTTGTAACTACTCAGGTTCTGGCTATCATGAGACAAACCACTCCTCCTGCCAAGCTTCACATCACCTACAAAGACTACCCTCGAACTTCTCATATTTCGTTCATGAGTGGAAAATCCGAGAGCTACAAACTCATTGCACTAGGAGAAATCGTCGTTCTGAGAATCCTGTGTCATTCAGACATGACTGAAACGTTTGTGTACAACTACAAGGGTGAGTCGAGAGTGGTTTTTCAAAGAAAATGCTCATACCATCGAGGACCTGAAAAACACGACTTTTTCATCTACGACGGATACATTTGGGAAATCGTGCGACGTCCACATCAATCCAGACTAGTCATCAAAACTGTGCAACCCTCAAATCAGCCTCAAATTGCCATTCCATACAGTGGAAACATGGATAACAGTCTTCCAGCAGTCCAGGACTCCTCTTTGCCTCACTTTGTGCTCATTTTCGGACACACTGAAGCCAAGTATCTCGTGAACATGATTACAAAAGAGGTCTTCACCTGGTACCACCACCTGCATCTTCCAAGAGATTGCACTATTGTAGGGAGAATGAAAGAAGATAAAAGTCTGGCGGCTTATACGTTTTGCGAGTCGTTTGTGGCTGAACTGAATGACGATTGTGAAGAGTTCCCTGAGAGTCCACAGGAGGAGGATGAACCGGTAGAGTGTCTGAAGTTGACGAGTTTGTGTTAAAGAATGGGTTCAAAATAGATAGTTAATGTATATGCTTATGTAAGGGTGAGGATGGAGTCCATAGTTGACGGTTTTAGTGAAGAGTGAAAAAAGAGTCCACATGTCTTATGCAGAAAGAAGAAGGTCCATATTTGTAGTTATGTCCTATGCTGTGAGAGAACGAAGCTAACGCTTCATTCTCTGCACACCATCACCTTCCCCCCAATCTTTCTCTTTTTCGCATACTTGAGCACAAAGTTCTCCGTTTTCGTACTCTTGTTCGCCTTGATTGGTTCAATAAACGGAGCAATTTCATCCAACTCCCACTTATCCTTGATCTGAAACAATCTTGCAAACCGTTCCTTGGGGTCCTTTGGCAGATCGCTTTCACTCAGTTTATGGATCATGGTCTCACAAAGAGCATACGAGCCCTTGATGAGATCCAGAGAGACCATATCTTCGTCGATAATCATGGGAATCGAGTTTTTCCACATGGACATGAACGTTTCAATTCGTACCGGCTCACCCAGTGAGTTTCGGCCAATCCAGCTGATAATTCGGGTCAGATCAAGGTTATACGGTTCAATAGGCGTCGTAGCAAACATCTTTAAAACTGCAGTCACTACAGCTGGAGAAGAGTCGCTGACGATATCGGACGCACTCACGAGATTCATCTGCAGCTTTTGACCAGCCAACGATGTCAGAATATCGTCCACAGTCTCTTTTATCAGCCCATCAGCTACCACACATGCCACTCCGTCGATCTCAACTCCTCCAATTTGAGCCCAAACCTGGTCAAACTGCACACCTGACATGCTGCTGCGGCTCTTGAGCGTCTCCACGTCATGCTTGGCGATATGAGAGTCGCCCATGATACTATCTCCATCATAAGAGGGCAGATCAGAGGTATCCAGTTGAGGCGATTCACTGAGTGTACACTCGAGAATCGGCTGAGTAATGCAAATGCTGGCTAGCCCATCGTCACGTGTCTCGACCAGATGCAGCGTGTTGCTCTGGCTACGCTGTTTGACGTTCCAGGTTGTGTTTTTGTTGCACAAAACGAGCTTGTCCTTGCCTCGAAGAGTGAGCGAGTAGTGTTGCAGTTGCTTGCTCTTTTTGTACTCCTCTTCTTCCTCCTGCAGCTCTCCGATGATCTGCTCGGGCAGCTCAATCAGCCGGTAAATGTTGCTCTTATCGTACTCTTCGTAGAAATCGAGTTTCATGGTGGTGATGATGAAGGAAAGGAAGTTTGTCGACGCGTTTCAATTTAGACGTGTCGTGCATGTCAGAAGTGGGAGAAGAGGTGTACTCCAGAAGATGGTGATGAAAAATAAGGGGAGGTGAACCAATAGAAACAAAGCTCTAGAATGGCCTATTTGTCGTCATTGCTAAAGTATATGCTGCTCTTCTTTTAGTTTGTCTATGATCTGGAACTTCACAATTGCTACAACTTAGTCTGTCCGTGGTCTAGAACCCCACGATTGCCACAACTCAAAAGATTTGTACTAAAGAGGGTAGATATTTTAGCACCATGGAATTTAGGAGAAGATTTCCAGTCGAATGGTATACTGTTTGCCCTTTTTGGTGTTAGTATCATATCCTCTTTAGAGCATACATCAAAGTCGTTGAGCTCTAGGGCACAAGGTTAAGGAGACCGAACATTTGAGCTGAAGCGTCTCAGCAGAAGTACAGCCAAATTGGCATGACGTCCAGCATTAATTCAACTAATTTAGCTGATTTCCCCTCTATAACACACTACTGGTACCCCTAGTATCTATTCAGTGGCGAGATATGAACTCAATTGCCATATAAAAGGGCACTACAAGTAGAAGTCCAGATAGACGACACATTTTCCATGCTCCCTCCTGAAATCCTCACTATCATCTGCAACCAACTTTCTCTCAAAGATGCTGTTTCCCTCAGTCGAACAAGCCAGCAATTGAGAAGAGACGTGTCTGTCAAAAGTGTTCTTCTCAGAGAGTGTCCTTACTACAGTGTCAAATACAGCAATTATGACGATTGGACAAGTGCAGCCTCCCACTACCTCAACGACCCTCCTTCTTCGTTTTCAAACGTCACTTTCTCCATCCATGTAGACGAGCCTCTACCAAACGATTTGTACACTCTGTGCAAAGACGTGGAACAGACCTTTGGATGGGACTATCACGATAAGGGGGTTTGTTTCGAGGAAAATCTGTTGGACTTGACTGAGGCAGGTTCTTCAACCAAAGTGCCAAAAAGAAATGATGGACTTGACAGAACGAATCTAGGCCCTCATAGTGGAAAACTCATTGAAACGCGCCATTCGTCTAAAGCACTTGCAATTATTTGTGAAGGACAGCAGTATGCTATTCTTGGAGTTACCTATCGCAATGGAGAAATACGAGCTCACCATCCAAACGTCAAAGCTCCATTTAGACTCCAAGTCATTGAGGATACTGTCATTATGCAAGGTCAGGGCTCTTCAAGATCTCAGGTCTTCTACGTCACTCCAGGAAACGATTTGAAAGAGGTTGAGTGTTCTCTTACACACGGAGCACCAGCTGGAATCGCTCTGTACAACGGAAACCTCTTCAGCGCTTATCTAGAGAGAACTGATCAGCTCAAAGTTGAAAGAGTAGACCTCACTACAGGTAACGATGGCAGTATCAACCAGTTGAATCGTCTCTTCAAAGTCTACCAGGACGAAAAGTACCCAGAGTACTGTCTCGTTTACAAAAGGAAAGGAATAGTGACTGGATTTGTCGACTTCAAAAACAGCCAAGCAGGAATCATTCCAGAGCACAGATACGGTAGCGGACGCGATGAAGAGGACTATTTTGTGATGATTGGAGTATCCAAGGGTGAACTTGGAGTGTGGAAGTATACACGAAAATACCTGGAAGTCAAGTACAAAGATCAACATGGATCAGACTTGCCTGAAAACTTCATAGAGTCCCTGAAACTGGATGAGACGGACGACATTCATAGAATTTATCATGATCTTGATATGGGGTTGGTACGGCAAATGACTGCAGCACTCAGGGGAATGGGATTTGGAAATTAGAAGAATAACTGAGACTCAGTTGGACCCCTACTTACAGTGTTGTCATAGGATAGCTTCGTATTTCCTCATTTTTCCTCATGTGTGCCCTTATTCTGAAGTAAGCACAATTAAGTAATATTGTAATTCAAATGAATGTCAAGAAAAAAGCTGGATTCTGATGATTCGTACTTGTACAAGTACTTGTAACTACAGTTGGGTTCTTCCATAAACAGCCAAAAACAATTAGTACAAGTACAACTACCGGTACCAGTACAAGTATGTCCTTTTCTTCAAATCCACCCCTTCAACTCCTCCCTCACATCTACGAATAAATATATGCATTTCATTATGTAGCTATCGTGATCTACGAACACTTCTCCACCCTCCTCCACCTCCTGGAGCACCTGGACCTCCTGGAGCACCTGGACCTCCTGGAGCACCTCCAGCACCTCCTTGAGCACCCCCGTTACCCTCCATACGCCCTGGAGACCCATATGGAGGCAGCACACCTGTCGCTCGCAGCTCGTTGATGATATCGAGCGCTCCGGGGCTGAGATCAAACTGGCCTGTTTCCCGGTTCAGCGTCAGAGGACCACCTCCTCCGCTGTCTGGATCAATGTAGTTCATGGGGTTCATGAAGTCCTCGGCCTCCAGCCCGTTCACAAACACACGTCCAAGCTCGTCTTCGTAGACTTCATCGTCGTATGCGTAGCCGTCGTCAAACTCGTCGTCATACTCATCATAGCCGTCACCACCAACCATCTGAGGGAAAGGAGACATGGGAATGTCGAAGGGGTTAAACCGAGGCCGAGACACGAACTCCTCCTCCTCCTCTTCGTCTTCATCATCCCACTCTTCCTCATCGTCCTCCTCTTCTTCCTCTTCTTCATCTCCTTCATTATAATCTTCTTCACCACTGTCAGCATCTGGAGCTAAGCCAACGGGATAAATCACCTGCCGTCCTCGACACTCACAGCTGGGATCACTGCAAGGTCCTCCTTCAACCACCTCGTCGTCAACGCACTCTCCAAGATAATGCTCCGGTCTGACATCAGCTCGAGGAAGCGAACGCTCCGACCACGTATCCTCCTCCGAAGTGTACGTTTCGTCAGCAGGTGCAGTGGGAATCCCAGCTGCGGAAGCAACATGGAAGCCGGGAATAGGAACGGGAGGCGGAACTCTTCGAGGCATTGTAGCAGGACGGTCGAAATCTTCGTCTGTGTCATCAGACTCAGTCCCGTTCTGAATCTCCCGCTCAGCTCGACGCACAGAGTCGTAGTAGTTGTCGTAGAAAAAGACGAGGAAGTCACGTGCAGCTGCCAGCGACTCTTCGGGCGTTTCAAACTGCGGCATCTCCTCCATTCTCGACTCGTAGAACTGCGTCAGGAACTCCCGTGTAGCCATCAGCTGCTCTTCGGAGCGCGAAAAGTCGTCTCCCGAGCCTCCCAGCTTTTCTACGAGACCCTCAATCGTCGATTCCATCTGGTAATCGGCAATAATCACGTCCTGAAGCACATGGTAGGTGTATGGAAAGCGAGACGTCTTGTTCTGGACATCTCGAATGTTGGGAATCATGCCTGGTTTCCAGACACGGTCGCTGAACGGTGCAATATCGTTCCACTTGTAGCACAGATCGACAAATCCGTACAGACACAGCTGATGGGCAGGATGCAAATGACGAGCATCTTCACACAACTGAGTGAGAATGGAAATGTAGTTCATGAAGAGTGCCAAGTTGCGGGAAAAGGCCACGGGGTCTTCTTTTCCCTCCTGTTTCAGCTCCTTCAGTGTATCCAGACACTTGTCGAATCCCAACACCAGTCCATACATGATAGGATAAGAAGACAGATCAGCTCTTCCCTGAGACACTCTAAGCAAGTAGAACAACAGGAAATTCGTGCCAAACTCGCGATCCTCAATTGAGTCACTGCTGAGCATCATAGACAGTCTTTTCAGAGCCACAGGATTGACTGCCAACTCCCTGATGATCAGCCGAGTAGCCACCCTTTCCAGCTCTCCCTCCTCATAGTAAGCGACGAGTCCCAATTCTGCCAGCGGTGGAATCACCTCCTCGCTCAATGCGGACTTTGCCACGGTTTTGTGGCCGTTACTGTGGTTGTTTTTGTTCTTCTGACGCAACACGTTCAGCTTTTTGCGTCGTCGGTCCAAGTGCCGTTTGCGGAACTGCACGTCCGACGCCGAGGCATGGTACACGATCAGCGTGATGGCCGAAAACGTGGCCAACGTCGACCCGAAAATCACGCAGCTGTCGCGTAAGGCGTTCATCGGATGGGTGAGGACAAGTGTGGAGATGTAATTTGAGTTACCTGTATTAGCTGCAAGTGGGTTAGGGGGGTTGAAAGGGGAGGAATTTGTGTGATGGCAAAGAAGGGTGAGTAGATATTCGGACTCAGCTGGTGAGGATTAGTAGATTTCCGTTTTGATCTATTCAATTAAGTACTTATTTGACCACGTTGAATGGGTCCTCCACTCTCAACAATTGTAAGTAACTCAGTTGGGAGAATAGATAGAGATCAGGGGGTTTTATTACGTAAGCAACTGATACTTGTGAAGGCCATAACTGCTAAAAAGATGAAGATTAGAAATATCTGAGAATCAGGTTTTGCTCACTTAGCAACACCTAATATGCGTCCGTTTGTTTGGATCAATTCCATAGTTATTAAGTCCTGAAACACGACTCTCATATTCACTACAAATGACACTTTCACAGCAGTCTGTTCACTGACATAAGAGAACAGTTGGTAATAGAAGGTCACCAGGGTCTTGAAATAGTTAGAATTAACAAGTCTGAGTGCTTTCGGATCAAATTTCTGATCATTCCGTCTAGTGGTGAATCTTTCGTTTTCTTGATTACGTAATAGCCTTATTCAGTGATTACATAACCTTAGCTTACGTAATAGAACGCTGAGCCAGCTTACGTAATATCACGCTTACGTAATAATCGATTTGCTGATTATCGCAACATAGGAACAATTGAGAAACCAAGCATGAAAACCAACTCTTAGTTCAAGAGTGAACTAATCTCTTTTCTCTGATGTAGTTTCGCAAAGTTCCCCATGTTATCCTTTCATCTCTATTCCATGACTGAGCACTTAACAGACCTTGGACTTTTGGTAGTATATCTGAGATGTGACGTATATGAGAGCTCCAACAGCCTCTACAAGCTGCGTTTGGTGATACAGGACGTTCTTTAGTTAATCTCTATAACTATTGCTTTTACAATACCAACTCTGGAATGGAGGTTAGATTCTTCATGTTGATGGTTCAGTAGAGCTCTAAAGAGAAAATAGAACAACAGGAGTAGCTCTTGAGTGTTTGAAAACAATCATTGAATCGATTCATATAAATAGTTTGCACTTCCGCTCTGTGGAACGACTTAGTAGCAAGATACAAGATAGTGACCATATGAGGACTCAGGGAACATACTTGTAAGATGGTCATAGAGAGCAATTGAAGGTAACAGGTACTCCAGAGAGTTGGTGGGAGTCATTCATAAGCTCTCGTAACTAGTTTTACTCCGGCATCTCACTATATCCCTTAGTAACCACCTCCCTAGTTCACATGAAAACGTTCATCATGGAGTAACTCGTGAAGACCATCCAGAGAATCTGAACTACCGCCCAACACATGGGAATCCAGGTCGATATCGAGCACAGACCCGCTCTGTAGACTCCCGTTAGTATCAGTCCCACAATCGAGCCACTGACCACAGCTTCGATTCCTCCAATGACAATATAGACGGCAAAAATAGCCAAAGCGGCTCTCAAGTTCCGTTTAACGACCCCAGCCCATGTCGCGGCGATCATGTGGAACCCCAGAAAGAAGATGAGCGTCCAGATCACCGTGAATCGCCAAATGTCGTATGTGTAGTACAGATTTGAGATTTCGTACCGAGGTTTAGTGGATCCCACAGGCCAGTAGAGAGACGGAAACTCGGGGACCACGTAGCCGATGGGCACGGTGAATCGTGGGATTTTGGACATGACTGAGGGGGAGTTTGGTATCTCAAAAAGTCATGGAGACGAGACAAATAAGTCAGTACTTCAAGCCAGCACAACTTGACGAGTAGCGCTCCTATCGCTTGTTTTGTTCCTCCTGGATAATCCCCTTCACCTGGAGATTGCAACGGTGTAATTATTTTCGAGATAGCACCTTTGGTTGCGGTGATAATACGGGTTTGCGAGATTTTCGTAGAGAACTCGTGTACCCTCAATCAGCCAGTATGGAACAGTTCAGATCGTATGACTTGACACACAGAACCCCCTCCTCGAACACCGAGCCGTCAGAATGATACATGGGGAAAGAATAGACACGGGAGGTTCGACGATTGACACATTGCTGCACCCTGTCAAAGTTCAGCATGTGATCCGATTTAGTTAGGCTTTACTTGAACTATAACCTAGAGTACACTGTGGGGTGGAAGAGGAGAGTATTTAGAGGTGATGGAGGGGAGATTTTGGAGCAGTCTTTTTTGATCTGAAATCAACGTCAGATTCTGACCAATCAGGTGCTTTTATTTTCCGTTTTCCGGTTATTATCGACCTATTATATGACTCCCCCTCAATGTCGCATGTGCAAGCTGCAGAGGGGAGATTATTAAATGAGAGTAATACACGACTAGAAGATAGAGGTTGAAAAGTCGGTATATTGGTGTTACCATGGTAGAATGAGAGGTTAGAAGGTGGTATCGCGTGGTCACTTTATTGGTAGTATGAAGTTTTTCAAGTACAAGTACACCGCTCAATTACCCCTGAAAATAGGAGACAAGACAGGTGTCAGAATATAGATGATACAGGAGACGAAGAGATGTGGAAGTTGGTTGGTTCGATTTTTGGTAGGTGCTTTACGCAGTTGAATATCTTTTCTTTCATAATCGTCGCCTTTTTGTACCATTTGAAGACCCTTTGGTGATGACATGATACAGCCCATCTCTACCACCAAATCAAGACTCAAAGCAATACAACAACACCACTCATAACACAGATTTGATGACTGAAAAGCACTTTCATGGTATCAAAATGGTCGCAGCGAGGTCCCCAACATAGTTGAAGTAGTCTTGTATACGAATCTATATTATCTGGCGAGTTAAAGCGCACCTTCTTTTTCTGCACTCCAACCAAATGTCAGGGTACCGGTATGCACAACAGTGAATAATGCTATTGTAGAATTGTAGAACCCCTTCTTGCAACTAATAGCTGCTACCTTTAGTTTTGCTACACCTATCCGCTCACTGTTGAAAACCACCGCCCCATCTATTTTTATCCACATCTCACTCTTGCTGATCTGACTGAATTTAGATGAAACACAACACCCCATCAAACTTGCTCAAAAGTGCTCCAAATTCTTAGCTGAAAGTAGGGAAATACTCGCCAAGACTATGGGAACAACATGGTACACTCATATTTCCATTTCCACCCCTCTTTTTTCACGTAACATCCTCCTCAAATTTGTCTACATTAGGCTCTCGACTTCCCAAAATGGAAGTCTAAACTGGGAAAGGCTTGTGGCTTATTTTGGACAAGAGGGCTGGCTAAGAGGGAGGATATTATTAAAAGGTCACGTGACCGAAAAATGGAAAAACAGATTTATCCGACTACCAAGGCAAACAACAGGAATATATAATCGCACACCCCCTCGTCACGTGACACCTCCACCTTGGGACACTGCCCGATCATGTGAGATAGGCTAGCAGAGTGCATGCCAGACGCAGTGTGAAACGATAAGCCTCCCAAGCAAGGGTGAAGGTCAGGAAAAAAACCACACCAACTTTCAGAGTGGAGTGTTGTGTCTGTATTTCGGCAGTATTATCTTACACAAAGAGAGCACTTCAGCTACTTGGCATTTCTCTTGCACAACTGACACAAACTCGTTTCATCTCAGACATCTTGTCAGTTTGATCACACCATCTGATATCATTTCACGTCATCTGGTCAGCTCATTTCCACGGAACTAGTGTGAGGTTGAGAGAGATTGGAAATCGGGAAATCGGGAATTCAGACATTTGTTTGATTTTCAGAAATTCGGCACTCAAACGCATCAGACAGCATACACTGACAGACCATATTGCTGCACAGCCACTGTGAGTGTCAGAAGCCTTTAGCTGATTGCAATTTGCTATAAGGCACTACTTCTCTTGACACTGCTAACACAGACACCACTCGTTTAGTGAGTACTTGGATACGATATTTGTAAGAAAAAGGCCCATTTCTTACAGCATTTGAGACTTCCCTTCTAACACAGACCTATCAAGTGATCGAAACGTCTTCATTGCTACAGTGACTTGAAAAGATACTGCTTAAAGTGACTTGTGACTATCGTCTAGCTACAAGTCAGATTGTGACTTTCTTACTGAACATCAATCTACAAAGCCTTCATTAAGGTCATCTACAGTCTACATTATCTTCATTAAGGTCATCTACAAGTCTTCTTCAAGGCTTTGTATTCACACCACTCACCAGAACTATCAAAGGCCACCCTTCAAAACCGACTACACGGGCCTCAACTAACACTACTAACGACTATCGTCACTCTAACGATTCTTACTAACGACTACTTGTACTCTTTCACCCTTCTTCCACACAATGCTCCTACAACTCCCACCAGAACTTCTCATTCTGTGCTTGGTCCACATTTCCGACCAGGATCTCGTGTCCCTCTCGCACACGTGCAAAACGCTCTACTTTCTCTCACACGACAGAAACCTGTCGCATCTGCGGTTCATGGTGGTGCTTCAAACCATGCACTGGCGTCTGATTCCAATCAGTAGCAATATTGAAGACCGTCATGAAATTGCACAGACTCTAGTGCAACGTCACGTGATCCCAAAGGCCCATCATATGTTTTTGAGTCCTCATCCAGTTCAGGGAGCTCTTGATTTCAGGAATTTGCTCAGTACGAGTTTCAAGAAGGCTTTACTAAGCAGGGAACTCAAGAACCAACTTCCTCGAGATCATCTCATTAAAACAGGTATTCTCAAGCCTGGCGACAAAGTCAGTGCAAAAGTACACAGACTGCAGTTCAACAGGGTCGTTTCAGTCATCAACGAGTTCTTCAAACACTCTTTCAAACGTCCCAGTTTCCACACAGCCTGGAAAAAGGGTCTCTTACGCTACTACGATGATCAACTTAACTTTGAGAGTGTTGGAGTTGAACTTCTGGCTAAAATGTTCGAGGGTTGTCAAATAGGCAAAGATGAAGAACCTGAGCCGAATTACTTCAAAGTGGCTCGAAATCCGCCAGCCAGAGCAAAAGTGCTCAAGCTGAAGAGATATTACGAAGAGCTGGACAGGACCGTGTGTGTAAACTAGCGGAGGAGGTTGCAGATTTACTAATGTCTTAATTAATTGACCGAATGAGGTAAATGTAGATATCGGTTTGGAGAAGAGAGTCTCTGAAGAAATACCAATTTTAAACAGCTTCGATATATGGATGGATATTCTGATTACAAGTAGCTGCTGTCATAAATGAGATAATCGTTTATGTTAGAAAACTGACATCAACGTCTTTCTTTTACCTTAACATACCCTCAATAAGTTTTGGCACACTTTGTCGCAAGAGAACTAAAGAGAAGATCTCTAATACGGTAGTTGAGAACTGGTTTGCTACACACACTTTGAAGGTAGCGATGTTGATACCTACACAGGCAGTTTGTCAACTTATCCAACTAATTCCCCACTCACTGAGAGCTTCTGGGTGTCATGTAGATGTTTTGGCTATGCTTAGTGAACGTAGCTACTATCTGTTGACACCCATACGATCACAATCTCATTGAAAGTAATGAATATGAGTTGAAAACTATTTGGCATAACCCCTCATTGGGTCTTGTACCAAAGTATACCTCTCTTTTCAGTCAGAAAAGTACCGTACTGTAGGATACAAGTACCTATACACCTCTCATTGAGACATCCAAATGAACTACCTGAGAGAAAGAAGATAGTTAAGGTGAACCCTGGACCTACTATCAGAATCACTCTAAAGAGTTCAAGTACTCTAAGTCTATCAATGACTATTTGAGCTCTTCAGGTCTCTCATGACTACGACTGTAGCCTCCATTCTATCACTCTTCTTCAACCAAGATGACTTCACATATTGAAGGGAACTGGAGACATCGTAGATCACTCTGAACTTCCAATCTGAACCCCAAGTTCTATACATAAGCACTATCCTATCGGTACTCAATCAACAGTGAACTGCATACTTTTCTACTTGAAGATGGTTATCTTACCACACTGGTAACCACATCAATAGACAGCACCTTACAAAGCACCATCAGAAAAAGAAGCACCTCCAATCACCCAATCCAAGATACACTCCATCAACACCAATCAGCTACATGCCCTTGTCTTCACCGATCTCACGTTTACCCTCTCAATTCGTCATACTTCTCTTATCACCAAAATGATTATACAAGCATACAACCGCTTACGTAATCACGGATTACATAATCAATTGAACTACTTAATCCTCAACTCGTCTACACCCATCTGCCCCCCAATGGGGTCAATCCCCCCCATATCCATTCCGTCATTCGTCCATTACTAATATATACATGCTAGCCTTGGGATCCACGTGCGCTTGTGACGTGGCGTCTACTCCGTACTTGTCACATGTTGTATCTACTCGTCGTCGTCCTCCTTGCCCAGACCCGAGTCCTTGAGCAGCTGGTCGATCTGCTCGGGCTGCCAGATGCGGTGCACCACGTGGTCCTTGGCGTCCTTGGACACGGTGGCAAACTCGAGCTTCTCGCTGGTCAGGTTGGTGTTGTCCATGGTTTTGGACAGAATCTTGACCGCCAGCTCACATGCCTCTGCCAGCGTCATGTCGTCCTTGTAGTCCTGTCGCAGCAGTGTCTGTGCGCTGGCCTTGTTGGCGCCCATCGACGTAGCCTTCCAGCCAGAGTAGTTGCCTGAGGGGTTGGACTGGTACAGCTGGAACTGTCGGATGTCGTCGTATCCAGCGTAGATGAACGACACGCCGAAAGGACGCAGACCTCCGTGCTGCGTGTATCCCTGCTTGACGTTGCACACGTGCTTGACCAGCTGTTCGCAGGGGATCTCCTCGTTGTATGTTCGCAAGTAGTCCTGAGCACTCTTTCTGGCGTTCTGAACCAGAATTCCAGCGTCCGAATTGAGACCGGCAACGGCACACACCATCGAGTCGTTGAGCGTGTACATTTTTTCGGCCGACGTGTCCTGTTCAAGCAGCTTGGAGGTGACCTTTCGTTCGGCAGCGAGCACAATGCCGTCCTTGGCGAGAATGCCAATGGCCGTTCCTGCGTGTGAGATGGCTTCCTGGGCGTACTCGACCTGGTAGAGGCGGCCTTCTGGCGAGAAGATGGTCGTTCTACTGTCGTATCTTCGGGATCCCATTTTGTGTGATGTGTGATGTGTGAGGTGGGTGTGATGGGATGTGTGTGATGTGGGATCAGTGGCGAAACTTTGTTGGGTGATAAGGTGGTGACAGATTAGTTGAGAGTACTTAACTTTCGGTTTCTGGTTGGGAGAATAGAAGGGTAAAGAGAGGACGCAGAAGGAGGACAACTAGGACTTATATATTTAGTGAGCGGAACAAGTACCCGATGAAAAAGTGGTGTGATCGGCCTTAGTCTTATAGCCGTAAGAGAGGGTCGATAAAAACACCACTTTTCTACCAAATAAAACAGGAAAACTCGCAAAATAACGGCACCCTCGTCGTCGCCAAAAACATAATTTCTTTTCGCCGTTAAATCCACCCGTCAACCTCACAGTTGCCACCTCGGCTAGCAGATCAAAGTCAATCGATAGACTCGAGATGCATCAATCCGGGCACCATCACGTGAGCATCAGGTGGGGTATTTGAAGGCAACTGGTGATGTTTTCGAGGTGAAATTGCTCTATAGTCGTTTCTTTTACATCTGGAAGTCGATTGTTATTCTGATTGACAGGTTTAGTTGACTTGTCTAGTTTGGATTGAGAGACGATTTTATATGTTTATCTGATAAGGTACAAGGCTGGAACTCAAACTGGGAGTTCATTACTGCTTCAAAAACATATCCTCAAAATTTGAGCTTAATTGGTGGAATATTGACGGTATTAGCGACTTTCCTAAGTGTGATTACATAAGCATCTGGTGATTACATAAGCGAACCTTGAAGGTGACTTTGACCAGGGTCTTATTTCCTGACCACAAAAGGCAGTATACGAGTGATATTAATACTAGGAGATAGCCCTGAGTCTTAGCATTCCAATGGTACCTTCAAAGTCACCAAATCTCCACTACTGAAGGTAACAAGAGCAATAGAAACATTTGAGCTGACTAAGCACCATATTCTATGATTCAATAAACCCAAAGATAACTTGAATCGATACGAGACACTCGAATAACCACAATCAGATGCTTTGAATCGTTCAATTGCCTCCATTTAGCACCTATTTCCATCCCCCATTATTTCCTGCATCCTTCATGCAAGGCAAAACACCATGGAAATTCATTCTTCATCACTAACACCTCTCTCTTCACAACGATGAACAAACGCCAAAACGAGTCGAATGGGGCTAGAAAAACGCCGCATCGGCCGCTGAAACGCCACAAACCCAGCCAGTCACGTGACAGACCGCGGTTCAAGATCCCTCTTATTGAAAACTGGCTTTTGGTTTTCTTGCGGTCCGGCAAGCATTTTTTCTACAACACAGAGACGAAGGTTTCTGCGTGGGAAGCCCCTGATCACGTGGACGATTTCCTGTACGGTCACGTGGATCAGAATTTGGTTTTGGTGTTGCTAGCACGTGCCAGAGGCTTACGTAAGAAGGACGATGTGTACTGGCGTGTTGGAGAAGACACTCTTTATCAGAGAGTGAGGCCTTCGGGGGTGGAAACGAAGGCTAAACCTGATGTTAAAGTGGAAAAGGAAGACAAAGAGACTGTGGTTGAAGCTGAGTCAGCGAAAGAGAAGGAGTCAAAGGTTGATGAGTCTCAAATTGAGAAAGTTAATGATACCCCTTTGGCTAATGAACAAGCTGTTACTGTAGTTGATCACTCCTCGGACTCTGAAGAATTCTCCTCTTCGGACGAATCTGAGGGCGAAAACAACGGAATTGACTTTGCTGCATTGTTGAGTGAGGATGAAGAGGAGGAAGGCGAAGAAGAGGTTTCTGGGCCTTCAGAAGGTGCAATTTCGACTTTCAAGGAACTTCTCAACTCCTACAACGTCAATCCGTTTTCCACGTGGGACAAGGAGCTGGAAAAAGTGGTGGATGACGACAGATACGAAGTTCTGGAGACTCGAATGGATAGAGAGAATGTGTTCACTGACTGGGCCAAAGAGGTGATCAAACAGCGCAAAGAAGCCAAGGAGGCTGAAGCCGAGGACGAGGATGAGCTTGAGGTTGATATTTCTGCTGCTGAGGAGTTTGTTATGCTTCTCAAGGACACCTACAAGAAAGGCAAGTTCTACGTTGAATACAGACGGAAAAACAAGGGAGACGAACGGTTCAAGGAGATTGATCTCACCGACAAAGAGAGAGAGTCCGTGTACCGTGCGTACTCCAAGGTGGCCGCTACGAAGAAAAAAGAGCGGGTTTCAGCGTTCAAAAAGGTGCTTGAGGATAACAAGGCTTTGGTGAACGCGGAAACTAACCTTGGAAACCTTCATACGACGATTTCCAACGATATTGCATGTATGGTGCTGGATATTGAAGATCGAGCTGAGATTCTGGACGAGTTTGTGTCGAAACTGGCCAGTGGTCAGATCGAGTCTGTGGAGGAAGCCAAGAGAAAGAGACAGGAGAGATTGCTGTACGAGAAGAGCAAGGCTGCGCATATTGAGCGAAAGAGAGCCCAGTGGGGGATTGAAAAGGGCAAGAAGAGGCTTGATAAGCAGAATAAGGAGCTGGACAACGAGGTGAAGAAACTGGGGATGGGGGGACTCAAGTCGCAGCTTGAGTAGTATTTATAGAGTGATGTGAAAAATGGAGAAGGAATCGTTTAAGGTGGTGGATGTACCGGTAGTGGTGTTTCTAATTGTAATGATATATAGTGAGCCTCAGTTTGCTTGATGCTAGTACAGGCTACATCTACCTGGCTTAGATGATGTTAGAGCTAGATACACAAGGAAGAACCTGTAGGTTCAATATGTAATTCCATTGAGTTCTAGAGTCCAAGAGTAAGGATGAAACCAAATTTTCTTCCGGTTAGATCATGTTACTATGTTACCACTCACTCTTCTGAACTTCTCTGTCCTTATCGCAGGACATCTACCTTAGGTCCCACACAACAGCTCGAATTTTGTCCCTAGCCCATTGTCTTAAGTAATCTTAATTGAAATTCCCCATTGTTCTCCGTCTAATCTTGCCTAAATAGGCGAGTTTTGAGGCTTCTAGTAACTAGGGAGGTGAAGGGGACTATATCGAAGATGATGGGATAAGTCTAACAAAGAGAAGAAGCCCACGTTATCCCTGACCTCCATCAGATCTCTACTGTAGTTCTTTCGACAGTATTCTTCAAATAAAGTGGTGCCTGAATTATCACACTATTTCGAACTATTTATGCATTATTTCCAGAAAATAAATGAGAAATGATAACTAAATGATAGAAGGGCGAGGTGTATTATACTGTAACTGGCTATAAACTGACTCATCAAAAGCCTCTAAAAGCTCATTTTGCTTCGTTTATTAACATCAACATCACTCCATATTACGGTATAACCAGACATCACCTTAAGCTACAAGTAGCCATAACAGCACAACTTACCGTCTAATAGAACCTCTCACATAGCTCATATCAATCACAATACCAGCTCAAACTACCTGATATCATCATCACGTGACCTTAATATAGACCCCTCCCTCATCAGCTTACTAATCACCCTAGTCAAACTCTACTTTACTTGTATCATGCACCACTCTTGCACCTCTTTTATTCATCACCACACATTCCACCCTCGACAATGCCGCCCAAACTGTCGTTTTTGGACATGCCTGCGCCGGCCGGGTACGTTCCCGGTCTGGGCCGAGGTGCTACGGGTTTTTCGACACGTGCAGATCTCGGTTCGGCTCATAGATCGGCAGACACTGACATTCCCGACGACCCAGAGCGGTTCAGAGATCCTGACGATGCTGGAATTCTAGGACGAGAGAGCGCTGATGCTGACGACGAGCTGGCCGACGAAATCTACGCCCAGATCGATGCGCGGATGGAGGAGAGGAACAAGAAGAGACGGGAGATCCGAGAGGAGAGGGAAAGGAAGGAGGAGGAAAAACAGGCTACGATTGGAGGAATGTTTGCTGACGCTAAACGGGCGTTATCGGAGGTTAGTCACGATGAGTGGCTGAACTTGCCTGAAAGTGGAGACCAAACGCGGAAGAATAAGCGAGCTAGAATGGAAGCTAGGGAGAACCTCAGAAGTTACAATATGAGCGATACTGTGCTTGAGGGGTTGAGAGGACGAGCTGAAGTTGGTGCTCACGTGACGGAAACGGACGACAGTGGCAGTGTCACGCATATCAAGGCGATTTCGGATGCTAGAGATAAAATTCTCGACCTCAAACTCTCTGGCAGTGAAACGTCTTCCAGCATTGATCCCAGTGGATATATCACTTCTCTGAACTCTGAAAACTCGCAGTCGACGTCCGAGCTGGCGGATATCAAGAAAATGACGCCGTTTGTCGAGTCCCTTATTAGGAGTAACCCCAGAAACGCTGCAGGATGGATTGCAGGTGTGCGGCTTGCAGAGTTGAAGAAAAAACCCTCTCAAGCTATCCAGCTGGCTGCCCAGGGCTGTGAAAACTGTCCTACGAACGAGGACGTGTGGCTGGAGAGTATTCGAGTCAATGACGTTGTTAATGCGAGAATTATAGCCGCCCAAGCGGTAAAAAGACTGCCTGAATCAGTGCGAATCTGGGAAGCTGCTGCAGACCTGGAAACTACAGAAGAAGCCAAGAAACGAGTACTACGAAAGGCCCTGACTTCAGTACCCCAATCTGTCCAACTCTGGAAACAGCTGGTCAACCTAGAAGACGAGGAACATGCTAGACTCCTACTTCGACAAGCTGTGGTCAGTGTTCCTCTCAGTGTCGATCTGTGGCTTGCTCTGGCTCGTCTGGAGGACCACAAGGCGGCAGAAAAGGTACTTAACCGGGCTAGAAAGGCTGTGAGAACAGCACCTGAAATCTGGATCGCTGCTGCTCGACTGAGAGAACAGGTCAATGGAGCACAAAAAGAGGTGGACAAAATCATGAAGAAGGGAGTCAGTGAACTGGAGGACCATGGGAGGGTATTGTCACGTGACGAATGGCTCACCCAGGCGCATTTGTGCGAAAAGGAAAACGCTCCTTTGGCTTGTGGAGCTATTGTTCGTGCTACTGTTGCTCAGGGTATGGATAAGGAGCCTGAACACGTGCAAATCGACACGTTTCTGGAAAGTTCACGTGATCTGAGCTACCCCATCACGTCAAGATCAGTGCTGGAGCTGGCTACGGAGAGGTTTCCGTTTTCTGAAAAGATTTGGCTCACTTGGAGTGCTTTGGAGAAGAGACTCAACAGTGACCAACTGTGGGACGTCCTAGAGAAGGCAGTCAGTAGCTGCAAAAAGTCAGTCCAGCTCTGGCTCAACTACATTAGGGAAAAATGGCACCGGGGCAAATTCAAGGAGTCACGTGAGATTGTGTCACGTGCTTTCGAGGAGGTGGGTCACGCGCAGGAAATCTGGCTCGAGGCAGTCCAGCTGGAACTCGAGGTGGGACAACCGGATAGAGCACGTGACCTGCTGGAAAAGTCACGTGACGAGAGTGTAGCACGTGAGGCGCTCTGGGTTAGGGCTGTGCGTCTTGAGCGCGAGCTTGGCAACAACTCTGCTGCTGTCTCTCTCGCTGAACGGGGACTGGAGGAGTTTGTCGAGTGTGACGGGCTTTGGATTGAGCTTGGAAAGGCAAAGGCTGCTGAGTCAGCGGATTTGGCCGTGTCACGTGATGTGTACCTCCAAGGCACGAAAAACTGTCCCAAGTCTATCCCTCTCTGGATTCTTCTTGCTGCTGCTGAGGAAGCTCGAGGAGTTCAGATCAGAGCTCGGTCTGTGCTTGAACAGGCGGCCCTGATTAACCCCAGCAACGAGGAGCTGTGGCTTGCACGTGTGAGACTGGAGCTTCGAGCTGGCAACACTGCTCAGGTGAAGGTTCTCTTGGCACGTGCTCTTCAGGAGTGTCCTCAGAGTGGACGACTGATTGTTGAGAGTATCGGTCTTGAGCCTCGGTCCCATCGAAAGTCCAAGCTGGTTGAGGCTGTGAGCAAGAACGAGAACGATGGCTATATTCTTGTTCTTCTGGCCAAGTCTCTGTGGCTTAGGAACCAGTTTGACAAGGCCAGCAAGTGGCTTACTACTGCTCTGGAAGCGGACTCTAACAACGGAGATGTGTGGTTGTGGGCATACAAGTTTTTTGCAGAGCGAGGTGAAGGAGTACAGGAGGTGATTGAGGGCTTTCAGCAGGCTGAACCGACCGAAGGAGAGGTCTGGAAGAGTCTCAAGGAGGATATCGCAAACTTTGGCAAGACTGATTTGGAGTTGTTGAAGGAGGGAAGTGAGAATTTGGACTTGGGGAGTAAGTAGTAAGTAGGTGGTAATGTATTATATTAATAGACAGATGCAGTTTTATTGACTTTTTTAGCTATACTGAGCCAACTCTTTGTTAGGGGAATTTTCGAAAACCTCAGATTTGAGCTGTTATTGGTATCAGAATGATCAACAGAAGTAGCTGAGTTCAATGGTGGTAGTCCGAGATGAGTGGCGCGAATGGATGGGTTTTTATGAGATTTCAAACAATATAGTCAAACGTCACGAACCGCACTGTCTCCCGGTGCCGGCTCGGGCTAGCCCTTTGGAAAATCGAACGAGGCCTCCGATACAGCGGGGACTCTGCCGACGATCCCTCCACTCAAGCCCTCATTGTGGCATATGCCCGTCATCTCGTAGGAGGTGGTCGCTGCACGTCACTCGGGGTCTTTTCAGCTTCTTACAACTAAGTTGGGAGTTTTTTCCACCTTATAGGCGCTCTTGCCTTTGAGGTTTTTTTACCCAACGTCACGTTTTGACACCTCTTTTCCCTACCAAAACACCTTCCTTTCAGGTGCTGGAAAAGCTTCCCCCCAAGCGGGCGGCATTTTATGGTTTTTAGCACAAATAGTAAATGGAATAAGTATAACAAAAAAAGTAAATGGAATAAGTATAACAAAAAAAGTAAATGGAATAAGTATAACAAAAAAAAAAAAAGACGGGATTTAAGAAGATCTCAGATTTGTTCCGTTGTTGGTATCAAATTGATCAAAAGAATGTGTTGAGTTTAATGGTAGTTGTCTTAGGTGTGTGGCGCTCTTAGATGGGATTTTATTCGACTTCACGGAAGATAACCAAATTAGGCTATAGAAAAAAAAAAAAAAAAAAAAAAAAAAAAAAAAAGGGACGGATTTTTTGAAACCGTGAACTGGTATATTACTTGAGCTACAAGTAGACATTCCTACTGCACTGTTTTCGATCAGCTTCCATTTAATATGTTCGTCACTTTTGAGGTGTTCAGGACAGTCTATGTAATAGAAGCACTGTTGCAAGTCAGGGTGCCTCAACAAGACTGTGTAGACTGTATCGCTGTTTCACAGTGACTTTTTGGAAACTGAATAATGATAATATAGTGGCAGTGCTGCTGTCGAACGTTCTATGGATAATTATTCCTGATTTTCTGGATATTTTTTTTTTTTATAATCACGTCATGTATTAACTCTATAGACAGGCATGAGAGCCGGATATAATGGTATTCTTTAGGAATGAACTCCATTAAAATGGCTAAAATTACTTGAATGAAAATTACAAGTAATGCAAATGAAATTTATCCGGGCGCACCTGTCTCCACGACCACCCCACTCTCAAACCCCAAGTTTTCGGGATCTGTACGACAAAAGCCGTCTGCACCTCCTTCTCCACAGTCTCCACATTCACTGCATTCCCCAAACTGCACTGTAATGAACAGTACAAAGAAACGGACCGAAGCTGTCGCAGGCGATCAGACGGTGAAAGATGAACGATTGTTTCACCGTTGAGAGACAGATCGGAGTCTTGAGATGTGCTCTATGAGTATGTACTAGTAGCCATTATTACATGTAACACAAACACCAGCAGTACAAGCGAATAATATTTTCCCCCTCACTACCGAATACGAGCTCGACACCTTGGCACCTCAACTTGCTACATCTTACATCTGTATACATATCCATCCGACACATTCTATTCGACCCACTCATTAAACTCTTTCTGTTATCTTTCCCAAAGAAAACAGAGTTATCAGCTGGAAATACGCTTTTGGTCGTCTGTTTGGTCGCCTGCTGCTTGTTTAGACTGTGTTCTCCTGCCTGAAGCCACACCTCGGGGTCTAGTAACTTCCGACCGGGGCGTTTTAGAAATATTTTAGAAATATTTTGCCAAGCATTTTTCCAAAGTGAAAACGCCTTGGCTAAGGGGCAAGACGTCAAGGGGTATAAGTGTGGCATCTATGGGTCTCCCCTCGTGGCTTGCACACAAGGTGCAGCTCTCACGTCTCTTTTCTGCAACCAATAAGAGCTTGCGAGAACATGATAATGGTGAGACAGGGGAAGGAGTGGGAGTTGAAATGAAAAAGTTGTGAGGAGAAGAGGTGTTTGGGGGCACAAAAGAACACCTCCAGATCACGTGACTACCCTCATTCACCCCAAACTACTCCATTTAGCACCTCTTTTCTTCTGTCAACTGGACCCACTTCTCTGATAAAGTTCCATCTCATGGCCAATAAGCTTCTTGGCAACGTTCAACTGATAAGGGTAGGGGTGTTTTTTGGGGGGTAAATAATAATGATAGAACAATTTCAAGGCCATTTATGAACTCACCAGACTTACACGACCTCGGCAATATAATAATTTCCCCGATTTCTCAACTTCCACACCTACACGAAGATCATATCAACAAGCCGTGTCTACATTAACTTTCTAGCAATGTGGGGTGGTCTAAACGGGCCCTCATTCAGGGACGGATATATCTCGGCGGAAAATTTCGGAAAAAGGACGAACTAAAGCCCAATAAATGAATAACACTCACATATTGTTCAATCTCGAACCCCATCTTTATACCTTTACTTTTGGCGTGCTTCCACGGACTTCTAATTACCTTATCTACGCCGCGTATGCACAGCCGAACAAAGCGGGCTGCACGGCTCTGATCGCTGACTGTATATAAGTCGACTTTGGGCGTCTTCCGAGCGTCCACGCGTCCTCTCTCAGCATGGAAAAAGACTACAGCGACGCTCCTGAGAGCACAGAGTTTGCCGAGACTCATACCGGCGATGTGGAGACCGCCCACATGAACAAGTGGCAGCGGTTCAAGTACGGCTTTGGGCCTGCTGACATCAGCCACATTGACACCGAGGGTCTGACGCCCATGGAGATCACGGCCCTGAAGACCGCCAACTCTCCTCTTCAGCGAGGACTCAAGGGGAGACATCTGCAGATGATTGCTATTGGAGGGTCTATTGGAACCGGTCTTTTTGTCGGTTCTGGAAGCACTCTTGCGAATGGAGGTCCTGCGGCTTTGTTGATCGCCTACGGAATCATCGGAATCATGCTTCTACTCACCATGCACGCTCTTGGAGAGCTTGCTGTTTGTTTCCCTGTTTCTGGCGGTTTCTGCACCTACTTCACCCGGTTCATCGATACCGCCTGGGGCTTTGCCATGGCGTGGAACTACGTCATGAACTGGTTTGTGGTCTTGCCTTTGGAGCTGGTAGCAGCTTCGATGACTGTCAACTTCTGGAACGAGATGAACGGCACAAACATCAACGCTGCTGCCTGGGTCGCCATTTTCTGGGCAGTCATCACCTGCATCAACCTGTTTGGCGTCAAGGGCTACGGAGAAGCAGAGTTCATTTTCTCCATCATCAAGGTCGTTGCTATCGTCGGTTTTGTCATTTTTGGCATCGTCATGGCAGCTGGAGGAGGTCCTGAACGAGGAGAGTTCCACCACTACATGGGCGGCAAACTGTGGCAGCATCCTGGCGCGTTTGCACACGGATTCAAGGGTGTTTGTGCCGTTTTCGTGACTGCAGCTTTTGCTTTTGCAGGAACTGAGCTCTGTGGTCTGGCTGCTGCGGAAACAGAGAACCCCAGAAAAATGCTGCCCAGAGCCACCAAGCAGGTCTTCTGGCGAATCTGTCTCTTTTACATTGTCTCTCTGACGATTGTCGGTCTGCTGGTTCCCTGGAACAACGACCAGCTGCTCAACGGTTCCTCCTCAGCTGACGCTGCTGCCTCTCCTTTTGTCATTGCTATCCGTCTTGCTGGTGTCAAGGGTCTACCCTCCGTCATGAACGTCGTCATCATGATCTCCGTTCTCTCAGTCGGAAACGCCTCCGTCTACGGTTTCTCCCGAACAATGGCAGCTATGGGCGAGTCGGGACAAGCTCCCAAGATCTTTGCGTACATTGACCGAGAAGGACGACCCATTTTCGGCATTCTCGTGGTTCTGGCCTTTGGACTCTTCTCGTTCATTGCTGCTGCTGGAGCTGAAACCCGAAACGAGGTCTTCAACTGGCTACTGGCTCTGTCTGGTCTCTCCTCCGTCTTCGTCTGGGGATCCATCTGCCTGGCCCATATCAGATTCCGAATGGCTCTTAAATACCGAGGCCGAGGAACCGACGAACTTACTTTCCGAGCGGCTTTTGGTGTCTGGGGATCGGTGCTTGGTCTCGTCCTCAACTGTCTCGTGCTCATGGCCCAGTTCTGGATCGCCCTGTACCCTCTGGGAGCCAAGACTCCTAACGCTTCGGATTTCTTCCAGGCGTATCTAGCTGCGCCGGTCGTGATTGGATTCTGGATCTTCTGGAAGGTGTGGAAGCGGGATGGATTCTTGGGACTCAAGGATCTGGATATCGATACTGGACGACGAGAAATGGATCTCGACAAGGTGAGAGAAGAGATGGCGATTGAAGATGCAGAGTTGGCCAGCAGATCCTTCCTCTACAGAACCTACAACTTCTGGTGTTAAGGAGAGGGGTAGAAGTGTTATTTAATTAATTAATTTATATGTATGAGTGAGGGGGAGTGTACGGATACTTCTTACTTGTAGCTTTGTGGTAGTATCTCCTATTTTTGGAGGCTATCTATCTTGTTACAGACATTCATGGAAAAAGAGATGAATAACGTGATATGATTGAAACTTTTCACATATCACCGTTGTAGTTCAGTTGATTTGCTATTTACCGAGTTTTCTAAGGGTTTTTGCCTTTTATTCGTTAAATACCACCAAAAAGACTGTAAAATGCAGAAAAATAAAATTGACGAAATTTGATCAAGAAAGCTCTGTTAATCGATTCTTGAGAACTTTGATGTTCTAAAAATCAACTTGTATGGTTTGTGGCAGCTCTAGAAAGTCCTCTATTTCATATTCCGTGGAACGAAGTACAATCTATAAGAGGAGTAAGCTTGTCTACAGAACATGACTTAGTTAACGATTATCAAGGTAGATCAATTGTAATCACCTGTATAGTACGTACCAGATAGCTTCATTTCTTAGCAGTAACAACTTTCTGGAGTCATATCTCTCTTGTAGCTCTTGAGAAATGCATTTTCTCGTCATGGAGTACAAGTAGATCCATTGACGTAATAGCTGTGAGATAGCTGAGAGCTACATCTTTAAGTCAAGATCAATACGAGATAAGAAAGATGATAGATCCGTGGAATTGAGCTTCAAAGCTATAGCAAGATGAACAGTGGTGCTTTAGATAACTTTTCTTTTGCAAAGTGTAGATAAGGCAGCTCTCAAACAAGTAAAGATCAAAACTTCTTGAATGATTGTTCTTCTTGATCAAATTCACAATCACTAACCTCTCACAAGCGTATCCACACGTCACCCCATTTTCGGCAATTCTTCCCGCTGTCAGCCAAATTTAGTGTCACTTTAAATCTCAGCAGCCGTGTCTCATGTTGGGTGTTTGATAGCAGTCAGGAGTGTTGGAAATACGTCAAAAACTGCTATAGGAATCATTTTTCGCTCATATTCGCAGTTCTCATCTCCTCACTCACCTCATACTCCTCCTTGACGTTGACATATGCTGGAATGTGGGGTACATGTTCGGGTATCGAAGATGGCGTTAGTGCCAAAATTCGAGCTAGATAAGAGCTAACGAGATGTGATACGGTTATAGAGAACGACAACTATTGATAGAAAATGACTTATACATGTGAATAGAAATTCAATAGATAACTCATCGTGTTGTTACTGAGTCATGCACATGTTCGGACCAAAGTGTTCGTAAGTCTTCGATCAACACCCAAAAAGTCGGTTAAAAGACAATAACAAGGCTTGGCCTTAGGTGCTTCAGATATGTACACCCCAGACGAAACTGCACACCCTGGCAGGTGTTAAGATGCATTTGTTGAAGAGATGCAGCATACACATTAGGTTAGCCAATGAGAGGGGAGGAAAGTATTCAATTATGGTGAATTTGAACGATATAAACACGTGAGGTGCACCATATTGTAGCCCCAAGCTCATACATCACGGTACAACTTTCAGAATTAAGATACCTCTAAAACTGGCTGCTACAGTTACTTTTCCCCCCAAAGTCTACGTTTCATATCAGTGATCGGCAAGATAAGAATGTTGAGAGTAATAAGTCGTCTAGATCCACGGAAAAACTCTCAAACTCCTCTCTACCCGCCCTTCGACTCTCCCGCTATTTCTCCGTGTCTCACCTATTCTCATTGTTCTATTTTTCTTCACTCTGTGTATGCTCATGTCTCACTCGCATGGAACGTCTTTTTTAGGAAATGGTGATAAGATCAGGAAGGTCAGTGTTGAGCTAAACGCAGATCAGAGTTGGCGCTCGCGATCTAAGCCAAAGTATATATACCTTGAGAGTCCAGGTACCCCAGACAGGCCTTCAACATGTCCTTTGACCACCATGAACCTCCGGGAACAACCATTCTTGAAAACGAGTCATCTGACTCAATCATCCTCCAACCAACTCCCACAGCTGACCCCAACGAGCCCCTCAACTGGTCCAACTGGCGCAAACACACAAATTTCTTCATAGTCTGTTTTTTCACGCTCATGGCGTTCACGGCTAACTGTGTGTCTACGGTGTTTTGGACGCCTCAAAATCTGGAGTTGGGGTGGACTTTGGAGCAGCAAAATAACGGATACGCTCTGTCGGTCGCAGGGCTCGGTCTGGGGTGTCCGCTGATGATTCCTTTTGCAGAAAAGTTTGGAAAAAGACCCGTTTATCTCGTCTCTTCTGCCATTGCTCTGTCGTGTGCAGCTTGGATGGCCAAAATGACCACTGTCGGTGAACTGTACGGCTCCAGTTTGTTGCAGGGCATGGCTACGAGTGTCACTGAGACGATCATTCAAATGACAGTCGCTGATCTCTACTTTGTTCACCAGAGAGGTACCTGTAACGGTATCTACATGGTAGTTGTGGATATTGGCAATTTCTTGATCATGGTGCCTGCTGGATACATCACTATGAGCCTAGGGTGGAGATGGGTGTATGGTATCATTGCCATCATCTCAGGAGCTCAATTTCTGAGCACTCTGCTATTCTTTGAAGAGACAAAGTATACGCCTGGAGCTGAGACTCTGGTAGGTGTGGGAGGAGAACAGGAGGAGATGGGTGAAAAGAAAGACATTCAGGATGAAGTCAAGGACGTGGATTTACCGTCTGTGAACTCTACGGACGATTTCAGCGAGTCTCCATCGAGAACGACGTACCAGATGAATCCTCTTTCCAAGCGACTTGCACTCGTCACTTATACTCCAGGAAGCTGGAAATCTTTCCTGAGAAAAATGTACACGCCTTTCATCACCCTTTTTGCGTACCCCATTGTCACTTTTGTGGCCATTCAGTACGGATTCATGCTCACTTGGCTAGCTATGGCAGCTACTACAGTAGCGTCTGCTCTTGCAGAACCGCCCTACAACTTTTCTTCAGCAGCTCTAGGAAACGTGAACATTGCTCCTTTCGTTGGAATGGCTCTGGGCTCGGTTTATGGAGGCTGGTTCAACGACAAAATGATCATCTGGATGTCAAAACGAAACGGAGGAGTGTACGAGCCTGAGATGCGTCTGTGGGGTCTTATTCCTGCAAATATGACTCTCACAATTGGTCTTTTTCTCTTCGGACTTCCAATTGCCCATGGCGTACACTGGATGGTGCCTACGCTCGGATTTGCTATCATAATGTTCGGTTTTGGTTCTTCTGGAGCGATTGTTCTGACCTACCTCCTGGACAGTTATAAGAACATTGTGGCTGACGCGTTTATTGGCGTTATTGTGGTGAGAAACGTGTTTGGCATGATCATGGTGTTTGCACAGACGCCCTGGATCGAAAAAGTCGGTCTTCAGAACGTCTACATTACCGTAGGATGTATTTCTCTGGTTCCTCTGATTCTCACAGTTCCTCTGATTTTCTATGGAAAGGATCTGAGAAGAAAGAGTGAAGAGAGGTATCTGAGAGAGTCCACGAGAAGATAGCAAGACGATAGTATTTATTTAATTTATTCTAGACGGAAAAAGTAGCTACCTCAAATCAGGTCATCTAATATAAGGTTACAAAATGGGACATATATTTCCAGGGTATGTAAACAGAGTGATATACATCAGCCATCATATTTACTCTAATGAGAGCATATTATTGATCTAAGAAAGGATCAGTCTACTGATGCAGTGATAAGTAATATACTATACATTTTGGAGCTCTTTTTTCAACTTTTACCAGTCTTTTTTTGAACTCAAGTGTCCAACACGATAGACCAAGAGGACTTCCAGTATAAGGTTAGCTATTTGTAGTATATTTTAGAGAGTCCGTAAAAGGAGTGCTGTATAGTGTTTTGTAGAATAAGCCAATGTTATTGAGATGAATCGTGTGTTCTGGGGTGTTTTGTTGAAGCATGACTTCAGTCCCAGACTTTCAGTTCATCTGTAATATTTTCACCTTGTCTTCTCATCATGGATCTTTGACGGTAACTTGACTGATATTGTTACACTACAATTTCTCGATTCAACTGTTCAACCTCTCAGAGTGAGGCTGTTTTAGTGTGAATGGCTACAGTGGAAGTGTTTGAGGGTTACTCTCACACTGATGAAAGTTCTTCTTCAAGTTTGAGTGAAAGTGACCTCATTATAACTTGTCGTGAACACAACACTTGGCATGTTAGAGGAAATGGGGCTGTCGTTTTTGAAGTCGCCCATCTTAGCCAAATCGCGTAACTTCGCGATAAAAAATACATCTCTTGAATCGTCTCGTTTTGCAGAACAGTATGGAGCTACTCTCATGTCAATCAGAGCAAAATCCATATTCCACCAAGAAATAAAGTAGAGGGGAACTGAAATTCAGCCTTGGCAATGCAGGTGACTCAGGTGTATACAGTACCATAGATATATCACGTTACAGCTTTACCGTACAGTTGGTTACGAAGTGATAATGTAGACACTTGACAGCACTGGTTTGGTACGAGTAGATGTTATGAAGCATGGTGCATAGAAAACAAGACCATGAGATGATTTTCAGCTGGACAACTCTGAGTAGCTATAAATATCAGCTAATGCAGATACAATCCATCATCCTAAAATACCAGCACCTGTGTCAATTTATAGACGATGATATTGTGACTGCTAAATACTAAAGACTGATGATGTCTTCTGAGATGATGAAGATTGCTGCAAATAGCTTGAATAACAGTGCTGTAGCTACAGTGGGACCTTTTTTAATGGTTTTTTCTCATTTACGTAATGTGTACATGCTCTGACATCAACTAAACACCCAACTAATCTTCCAACCAATCTCCCACCCTCCCACCTAACCTTAAACCCATTTAACTATACTCCACTACATGCACGATGCAGAACACCTCCCAAAGTCTTGATCTTTCATCTTTTTAGACTTTTGAGTAACTGGGAGTTGTAGTTGGGACCTAAGCTACAGAGGGTTAGGGTTATAACAGAGAGAGATGATTATATTGAAGCAGAAAGTATACTCCAGCACGATTATCCTTTAGTGTTAAGGTCAATATCCTCAGTAGTGTTCGGTATTTCTCAGATGGTGAAAGAGATGGTGAGATCGATAAGGATAATCAGTGCTGGCTACAGGTTTATATATTTGTGAGTAGTAAGTAGGGTAACGGAGGGTAAAGTAGTGGACCATAGTAAATCTGAGTACACTAACGTGCACTGCACGCTAGTCAAGGTGGCTGGTCAGTCAAAGTGAAACTGCTTACATAACATGTAACACTTATGCAAACTCTGCATATGTTCAACACATCTTAACCATCAACAATGAAGTGAGTATGAACGGAAAAGAGGAGCTGTGAGGAAGAGTGACACAAAAGGACACACAGAATGAGGTCAGATGAGTCCAAATGAGTCACCATGAGCCATTGTGCAGCTTTTTTGAGTCATATTTCCCCATTCTTTTCTCAAGTTACACAAAACCAAAAAGTGACCATTTATCATCAAATCACCACCTTCTCCTCCCTTGCTAACCCAGCGCCATACGAAAAACGACACAAATCAACAACCAGGAACTCTCTGAGGGAACGTCAATCTCAGCTTCCTGGCATAACGACTACAACGACACTGCATACATCTACATTGGAGGACTGGAATCAAAACTCACAGAAATGGATATCGCCACGGTGTTCTCGCAGTTTGGGAATCCGACACACATCAAGCTGTCACGTGACCCCAAGACCGGCAAGTCACGTGGTTTCGCCTGGCTGAAATACGAGGACCAGAGGAGTACCGTTTTGGCAGTCGACAATTTCAACGGCGTGGAGTTGTTGGGGAGGACAGTGAGGGTGGATCATACGTATTATGAGTCACGTGACGAGCAGGAGCATGCCAAGGAGGTGGAGCTGCTGAGCAGGGCACGTGATCAGAGGTTGGGCAAGAAGGGGGACAGGGAGGAGAGGGATAGGGGTGCTCAATCGTCACGTGACCGGCACGTGCGACGAGACAGATCGCCCCGTCGGTCACGTGACGAGGAGGGAAGTTCTAGACGGTCACGTGACGATGAGGAGAAGAAGGAGCGGAGATCGCGGAGGTCGGAGGAGAGCTCGAGGGGTTCGAGGAAACGAGATGAGGAGGGACGGTCGAGGAGGTCACGTGATGATGATGGAGGTTCTAGGAAGTCACGTGATGAGGAGGGACGGTCGAAGAGGTCACGTGATGAGGAGGGCTCGAGAAGATCACGTGAAGAGGAGGGAGGCTCCAGACGGTCAAAGGACGACGAAAGCTCCAGACGGTCTGATGAGGACAGCTCTCGACGTTCACGTGACGGTGAGGGACGCTCCAAGAGGTCACGTGACGAAGACAGCAGCAGACGGTCGAGAAGATCACGTGACGACAGTCCTCGACGCTCCAGAAGATCACGTGACGACAGCCCCAGACGGCATCGAAAGCGAAGTCACCGAGAACGATCTGAGGAACGACCTCGTGAGAGTGACAAAACGGAACCCTCTAAGACTGCGAGCGCTGCTAGCCAGGATCCTGATCTTGTGGATCCCATGGCTGCTTATTTTGCCAACAAAAAGTGACCGGAGTCGGTGTAGCACTTGTAATATATTTAATTCGTTTGACTTCATATAAGCCATATCTCTATTTCACTGAGGTTCATACTTGTCTGATCCTTGGTTTACTCAATTTAGATAACAGAATCAGCTAAACAAAAATGTCCCAACTAAATGAAACTATTGTGTCAGAGGATTTGTTCTAAGATGATTGCAAAACATTCGAATTAGACGAGGTGTTTGTGAAGAGTACACACGGATTTGAGGACCGTTTCATCAATTTGTACAAGTGTATATATCTGTGTCGCACTACTGCAAACCTCTACTCGAATATAGACATCAATCATCACACTTGTAATAAATACCATCGACTTGTAAATCTAGACCTATCAGTATGTTTACGTCAGAAGTGTATGGTTGTAAAGTCTGCCAAGAGACGTCTCAATGATATAACACTGGACGAATAAAAGACGTAGTAGTATTTGTACAGCTCAAGTACCCCTATTAACTCGTTGCAAGTGCATGAATCCTTGAGAACAAAATGACAAGCCATTGGTCTATATTCAAGACAACAGACAGGTTTTGAATAACTTCTAAAACTGCTAGAGAGAAACAGACTGCACTATTATACTCGGAAGACCCACATTACAATACAAAAGTTTCTTTACTTTTTCGATAGCGGCTCTCTCCAAGGGCTGAATGGACGCACTCTGTCCTTACCTACAAGACCTCACCTTAAACAAAGCCCCTTTTCTGTAGTTACACAAAACCACTCTAATTCCAGAAGACCACCTTAACTCTGCACTCCCATCTCTTCTTCTTCCACGCCACTTTATCTCAAACAACACAAAGCGGCGGACGCAATCATGTTATGTCTCCAATTCGGCGTGTTGTTGGTGATGGCATAGTGGTGTCATTATCTGAGTGGCTACAAAAAAAAAAAAAACAAAGAAAGAGCTAACCCCCTGATCAAATGCGCAGAATGGGGTGCGGAAAGTCACTCCCCAAAAAAAGTGGCCATTACATCATGTTAGTCGGCAGGCATCGTGTCGTGGCTACAAGCAAGCGACCTGCCTCCCCGCTATGTTCATGTATACGCCACCTTTACCCCTCGAGACCCTTTTCCAGCTCCGTGCCTGTTATTCGGTCATCATTTCTACTCACTATCTCATTCAATAAATTACTATACATTAAATACTCAAATCTTCTCCTCCTCCTCCTTTTTCACCTCCTTCTCCTTCTCCTTCTTCTTCTTGCCCTGGGTCTTGCTATGTTTGACCACCTCGATGGCAGGAGTAGGCGGTTTATCACCCACAGGATCCTTGTTGAAAATCACCTTCCGGAAGTAGTCCACCATACTCGGGATCACCAGTTCGAGACCTTCCAGACGTCTGAGGTAGTAACGAGCCTCCTCGGCTGAAATATCGCAACTTTCCGCCTCCTGACCTCGAATCACCTGACTTTTCAGTTTCTCCTGGACCTCACTGGATTTCTGGATCACGTGCTGCAACAAGACAACCTCAGGACACTGCAGAGGCAGCCAATGCGACTGTTTGAACACCTCCTCAATCTCCTCCAGACTGGGTTTGTAGTCTTTCCACTGGGTAGGCACGTGACTGTCGCAAATGTGACAGATGAACTCCTCCTGAGACCGGGTCTTGACTCCTGCGTTTTTGAGACACTTGGAATGGTACCATTCAGCGCATTTATCGCATCCCACCATGACTCCCGATTCTCGCTGACGACAGAAACAGAACAATTTCGCATCTGCGGGTTCCAGAGGTTCCCCCTTTTCTTCAGCTTCCAGAGCCTTGACGTCCCGTTCGTAGGTGTCTTCTTCTGAACAGCAGAGGTTGAGGGACTTGTAGATGGCCTTGAGCCGCGTCATCATGGCTCTGTTGGCCCCTGATCGGCGGTAAAAAGTCGCCTTTCCACGCTTGAGCCACCCCTCGTTCGTCTTCATGCACGTTTGAAGCGTGGGGAGAGAAACGTCGTCCTCGGCTTCTGCAAGAGCAAGCAGGTCAGCAGCAGTCTTGAGATCGGGACGTTTGTCCACAGACTCGTTGCCCAGCTGAATGCACATTTCCGAGTAGTCGATCGAGAGAGACCCGTCACCTGCTGTTTCCAGCTCAGTCGATTCCTCAAGAGCAGCAGTGGTATCGACAGGTTTCTGGGAGGGAAGGTGAGAAGCAGGTCGCGAAACAATTTCAGCTGCAGGAAGAGGACTAGAGACAAAAGAAGACGGAATCGCAATTTCGGGGGGCTCAATATGAGCTACCAGCTGCATTTCCAAATGAGTGTCTTCCGTATCAGCCGTTCCTGTACTTGGAGAGGTACTGTCTTCGACCAGAACCACCTCCTCCTTCTTGACCTCCTTTTTCACCTCCTTGACCTCCTCCTTTTCAACCAGAAAATGAATGTTCTTCTCTGTAGGTTTCCAAGGAGGAACGTACTTGGGTCCCTGGTTGATCACGTGCTGAAGATGAGCCATAAGTTCCCGGTAGGCCACTTCGGACATGTTGAAACCCATCAGATCTCCTTCCCGAAGAGTAGCTTCGATCGTTTCAGCTCCTGACCTGTCAATCAGACCCAGCGCTTTTTCACACCATCTCAGCTTTGTACAGAGTTGGTACAATTGGTCAGCATACGGGATAGCCACAGAAGCGTGTCTGACCTCGTAAACTAGCCGAATGTACTCGATGGGAGTATAAGTACAGCTAGGGTCGTGAAGAGCGTAATGAACGTCACTGGCGAGTTGTTCCAGGTTACGAAGACACTCGAAAAAGTCGTCGACTTCGTTGGACGAAAACGGCATCCGATTGTACCCTTCCACAAGTAGGGTAATCTCGTCTCTTGACACCTGAGGCACTTCAGGCTCCTTGTCTACCGGTCCTTCACGATCTTTTCTCTCAAAGGACCGTTTCCCCTGGTCCAAAAAGGCCCGTGCTCGCGAAACCCAGTGCTCACAGGTAGCCACAAACTGGTGCAGATGGTACAGCTCTGGCATCTTGGGGTTGATGTTCTGACCGTCAAAAAGCAGTTCTCGGCAATGGAGAAGAGAAGGGGCAGGTTTTTCCATCGTTTCAGCCAACCATCTCATCCAGGACGATTCCGTGTAGTTTGGAGTGTCGTTGATGTATCTGGCTGACTCGTAGAATTTGTCCAATTCCTTGTCAGAAACGAGAAGCTTGAGTTTTTTATTCTTGGCGGACACATTTTGGTCAATGGCGTAAGTCGTCTCCCAAGGACCAATCTCGTCATTTGAAAGCACGGAAATGCACGAAAACACAAGAGGTCTCAAAGTAGAGTCACAATACACACTCTCCTCACTCCCCTTCTCCTCAGGAACACCCTCATCACGCAGTTTCTTCCGCAACTCTCTCTCCTTTTCAAGCACGGGAACCAGCCACTTTGCAGCAGCTTTTTTCTCGCTCAATCGGCCTCTCTTGGCGATATTCAACAAAAGTCGCTCAATGGAGAAAGCAGGAAGTTGACCGTGTTTGGCGTACAAAGACGAGCACTCCTGAGCAGGTCCCTCGAGCCACGACAAAGGACACAGATTGACACTCTCGCTCATGTTGAATCCGTGGCAGAAATGCGATCTGTACGACTGGGGGAAGGATAGAACGTACTCTCCAGGCCGCTGATCGCAAATGTACACGTCAATTCCTTCGTCTCTGAGAACCTGCGGAGAAATCATCAGATCGGGCTCAAGGAGGAACTTCTTGCCGGTTTTTCTCTCCCCCTTCTCAATGTACCGCTCAATGAGTTTCTGGAACTTGTCGTAGTGATCAGGGGAGACAGAGTACCATGTTCTGGTACTGCCAAAGTGCATGTAGTCCAGCGACCACAGCATCATGTCTTCCACGGACCACGACTGGGTGGAAAACATCATACCCACGTGTAACCACGGCATGGTGATCTGCAGAGCAGCAGCATCGTCCACGTACTGAAACATGCCGTCTTTCATATGAGGAGCCACGTTCAGATTCCACTGGTCGTTGACGTTTTTCAGCGAGTTCTGCTCAGGCATGGCGTTGGTCGAACCGTGAATAGCAGAATGGATGTTACTGCCGTACTCGACCTCCACAGCGAGTTCCGAATCGCCCAGAGCCTCCCAGTACTCGTTTTCGACGAAGTTTTCACCCTCCTGACCCTGGGGTTTTTTGCGACTGCCCAGGAAGCTCTCGTCGAACCGTTCGCACTTTTGCTGAAACTGACGCAGGTTGTAGGACGCTGCGTTTTTGGAATCCGCAGGAGTAAGCTCGATTCCGGAATAGCCGACTTTATGGGGGATTTTCGCACACTGGACGGCAAAATCGTCCACTTCGTCGTCCATACCTGAAGACATGGACACGTCTCCTGACTGGAACTTGCCTTCTCGGAGGAGGAGAAGGTTTGAACCAACGACAGGAGAGTTCTTCTGGTCAACAGCAGACGCCTGTTTCGCATCAGCGTCCTGTTTCATCGCACTGGAAGAGGATAACTGGTAGTTGGCCAGAGGCATGACTGGTCGGTACTTTTTCGGACCCTGACTGCTCTCCAGGTATTGGTCGAAAGGATGGAGAATCTTCTGGTAAGACGATTTCAGGGAAGTGCTCAACGAAGTCATGATTTTCCCACTATAGCCCAGTTCTCGACCAACTTGAGCCCACAGTTTTCGTCTACAGACCTCCACAAATCCGCCCCGAAGATGAACACAGTGGAAGAGATGGTAGACGTCGATAGGCCGCTTGTCGATACTCGGAAGTTTGAAAATCGGCGACTTGTGTCTCATGTGGAAGTTGAAGAGATCGGCGAGGAAGCATTGTTCAGCAGAGTGGCCTTGCATGGACGAGTTGAGGTCTTGTCGGCGTGTTTTGAACCAGAACATCTGTGTTAGCAAAGAAAAAGAAGGGAAAAAAAGAAAAAAAAAGGAAAAGACATTGAGACGTGACAGCATGAGAGAAACTGAGATGGGTAAGCAGAGAGTCTGTGAATCACTCCAGAACTGGCAAATGACAGAAATGGCAAAAATTCGGAAAATTCGGAAAGTTCGGAAAAAATCGCAAATCGCAAAAATCCCATATATACCAAACAGAGCTCTTCAAAGCCCTTAGAAAAGACCTTGAATACTGAAATCTCACTGTCAACGTCTTTCAACTCATAGTAAGAAGTTAGAGACAAATTATGAGTGTCAATGTCTTCAAGACACCACACTGACAGATTATCAGTGCCTGACTTCAAAACATCACACTATGACAGATGAAGAATACGTCTCGTTGTCCTAAAGTCTCACATCGTAATGTGACAGGTTATGAGTGCTAATCATATCAGTTGACACAGATTATGAGTGCTCATATCAGTAGTCACAGATTATGAGTACTAATCACATCGTTGTCACATCTTATGAGTTCTTCCTCAATCATTTTCGACAAGGAAGGCTATCGCCTCCCTTGTCTCCCCTCTCATACTCACTTCAGTATCCAACCTAAACGGGATATTCCACCTCTCCGGGGGCACTATTTTCACCATTCCGTACTTGCCATAGTGCTTGTACAGTTGCTCCATGTACTTTGGTCTGTTCTGAAACTCCTCCATGGTCGGATACACCGTTGGAATATGCTGCAGTTTGAATTTATCATTGCGCATTTCCTTGAACTCGCCACTTTCCATTTTTTGCCGCGTCGTCGCCCTGCTGTCCACAGTGCCCATATCCAGCGGCGGGTTGGCACGTGATCTGCTCTGCGGGTACAGAAACGGATTGTGCGGTTGCTGGGGGGTGGGGGGGGTGTCAAACTGAGAGGGGTGGCTTTGACCGCTTGTAGGGGTGGTGTGAGTCACGTGAGGAGTAGGGGTCACGTGACTGGGAGGAGTGTGGCTCACGTGACCACTTGTAGGGGTCGTTTGAGTCACGTGACTGGGAGTGGTCATACTAGAAGTATGTCCCGACCTTCCGTTCGCCTCCACCCTCGGCACCTTAGTCGGACTCTCAGCAGGCTCGTCTGTGGGCCGTTTCAGAGGAACTGTAGTTTGAGCTTCGTTTGTGTTTGTGTTTGAAAGCATTGGGTCGATGGCTGTAGATGGGGTAGTAGAAAAGTGTTTGGTGATAGGTGGTTGTGTAAAAATAGGTGTAGAAACAGATGCACTTCTAGACTCAGTGATAGGTGTACTTGCAACAGGTGTAGATGAAGCTGTCTGTTTAGTCTGTGTTACAGGCTGTTTGGTCTGCGTTTCAGGCTGTGTAGTCTGTGTAGGCTGTGTAGTTGTAGCCTGAGCAGTTTGACTAGTTGTAGTTGTGTTGTCCTTCACGTCATCCACCTCTGACACTTGGTCTGTCACATCACTTTTGTCGTTTGTGCTTTTGTCGTTTGTACTTTTGTCGTTCTGTGTCTGAATCTCCTTTTGTGTCTCTTTCGTCTCTTCCGTCGACGATTCTACCACCGGTTTATCCCGATTCATGCTCGTGAATCCGCTCATGATGGGTGATCTGTGAAGGTGAAGAAGACACGAGAGTGTTGAGTTTTTCGAGTGGAGGAGGAGGAGGGGGTGATTAGAAAGTCGTGTAGTTGTCCTGTAGGGATAAGAGTTATATGGTTGTGTTCTATGAAACGAGGCGACTACAATGGTATAGTTTGTTTTCTATTTGGACGATTATTGATGGACTTGACGTCTCCTGTCTTTCTTCAAAGTCCCACTGTCCCTCCACATGACACTCTCACCAAGGTCCAAAGGTAGATTTGAGGTGCACGTAAAAAATGGAAAACCTTAATTGGTTTATGGGTGGAGGAGGGAAAATGGGGATTTGAGGTGGATTTGAGGGGGATTTTGGGAACAAATAATGTGATAAATGAGAAAAATCGAGAAAATAAGAAAATGCGGAAAATGCGGAAGATGTGGAAATACAGAAAATACAGAAGTCACTGAAAAGAACGAAACTACGGAAATCACAGGAATACAGCAAATACAGAAGAGCATTGCGATACAAAATTTGATACATGAGCCATTTGCTCAATAGAGTGATGAACCATCTTTGAACTTGTTCTGAATAGGAGATAGGCACATCCTTGGACATTAGACTACGAGTACTGTACAAGTACAGTAGATAGAACAGTACTCGTATCGTAGTTAGTCAAATGTATAGAACTGAGAAGGAAGAGTAGAAAGTGACTCGTGAAGCCCCTGCTGCAGTCTTCATTTGAGACTTTCTCGAATTCTCATTTTACTCATAAAAATTCCATAGTTCCCTAAACAGGTCAATATGGGTACCAAAAGAACCGCCTGAATCCTCTGAGTAAGGAGCTAACGTCAAAATTTACACAGGACTGCTCTATCACGCGATATCAACGAATACCCCCCACACACAATTTAAGCTATAGCGAATTTCCGAGCCGCACGGCTGGGGGTGGTGTTTTTGGCCCTCTTTATATTGACCAATATACAAGTTATAGAGCTGATTTTTTGCATAGTTAGAGGTTGGGCTTGTATGATGTCAGTGTCACAGCTCCAATGTTACGGCTTGAAAACCTGTGGAGTTGTGTTGAACAGAATTAAGTCTTGAACGAAGGCACTGAATGCCAGAATGACTGTTTAGATGACCAAAGTTCTCTGATGTGGAGTAATAGAGTGAGGCATATAGACCATTCGATGGCACCCACACAAGAGCTCGAATTATGTCCCTAGCTGGCCTATATAGGCAGGATTAGACGGAGAACAATGGGGGATCTCATTTAAGATTACATAAGACAATGGGGCTAGGAAGCAAATTGGAGCACTTGTGTGAGACCTATGCTGAGACCTTGATTGACATAGTTGAGACAGCATCCGTTTTTAGATGATCTGGGGATCATTCAGGGTGAAAGCTAATATGTTTCTTGGCTAGGGGTGTCCTTTAGCAGTATTACTGTACACCTCTGGGGTCTTGTCATCTCTCCACCTAATTTACTTACAACCTCCCAACCAAGCCCTACAAACTGAACTACAAGGTACTGGTAGTCATTCACATGATTCTATAGATGCCCCAAAACAGACCAGAGACGTTCAAAGGCATCCCTTTGCTTCCCAATCTCATCTGCCCTAACACTACAATACATATTCCAATCACTCACACGGCAGCTTGATGGCTTTTGTCATTATTACCACGTAAGCAAATAAGCTGATCCTACTTGTAGAAGAAATATCAGTGCTTTTGAGCAGTCATCTATCTTGGTCGTAGCAACATGTCATATCTGTCGTTATATACGACCATTAATCACTATTCACTAATTAGTGTGTACGGAAGTGAGTGAAGTTCACGAACGGACAACATCTAGTTGTGACGAAGTAAGGAGGTGAGTGGACGATCACGAATGAACATCATATGGTATCCGAACAAAAGTTTCAAATTACTTACCATTACTTGACTATACTGATTTCGTTGAAACTTTACTTATCTTATTTCACTTGACTTTACACTTACAGTACTGTAGTAACAGAATTGGAAGTGTCCTAAGATGCATAGCTAGAGACAGCAGATGTTGGTACGGCAATAACAGCTAGTCAATTGTAGAGCATGCCATCAAGGTGTCATTGACTGATCATACGCTAAAGTACTGTATAGGTCATTGCTGCGCAAGAAGACTGCTTCAGAATGGGAATAATCTACTCATCGGTTGAGCAATAAGTTCTCAGATCATAAAGGGTGTCAGTTGAACACGAAGATGTGGACATGGTGAATCTGGAGGTAGATTAGTCACACACGAAAAGTGGTCATAGGACTTTGAACACATTACACATGGAGTATGTTGATCAAGTAGATGGTGACTGGCAAACGTTGATATGTCGTCCTCAACCTCCAAAACGTGAAGCAACCGTAGAGCTTGGCTTGACCAAACACCATACTACACATCACGTCATACTAGTACATACTCGTATCAATTGATATAAGTTCACACCTCACTAAATGGTGTTCTTGTATTAGTAATATATAAGTGATAGTTCATGATGTAGCCATTGACAGCTACTAAAGGCACGTCCTGTCAGGAGAGCCATATGGAAGACAGCTGTAAGCTCAGCGGTTCACAATAAAGGCATGTTCTCACTAACAAGACATAGCCTTATCTCATTAACAAGACATAGCTTTAGTTCACTAGGGAGACATGACTGTAGCCTAAGAAACACTGAATGTTGTTCAACAAAGACACACTGACTGTAGTTTACCAAAGAGACACTGACTTTAGGTAACTAGGAAACGTCCACCTAGGAGAAGAGTTCACTAAGACTATCTCCAGTTCATCAAGTATGTCATTTGTCCCTCCCACATCAGGTAAACTTCCCCACCTGTCTCTGTGCATTCTTCAGTCTCGCCCCCGTGAGCTCCACCTCCCCGTTCAGCTCGTCCAGCTGCTCGTTCTGCAGATCCACCTCCTGTCTGATCGCCTCTCCGAGCTCCTTTTGTCGCTGAATCGTGCCCAGCATCTGTCTCAGGCTCTCGTCCTGTTCCTGGAACGAGTCCTTCTGCAGCTGCACCAATCCCGCGTTGTTGAGCTGTCTGGTCTTGTCGGTTTCGCCCAAAACGCGCCCCCGACGCCCCGTGCCTCTCTGGCTGCTTCTCATGGTTCCCGTGAGTGGCGTGGAAGCTCCAGAAGACGATTCTGAGCCTGTTTGTGTTTGCGCACTCAACTGGGTGACCACCTGTTTCAGCAGCTTCTGGAGATCCATCAGCTGCGTCCGTTTGCGTCTGTGCTCGTTATCCGACGTCTTTTCGCCTGCAGGTTCGTTCAGCGTCTTTTCCAGCTGAGCAAAACGCGTTTGGGCAGTCAACACCAGCTTCTGGTTCTCGTACCGCTCAGAAGTGCCAGCCACAACGTTACTTCGGGCGGTTTTCAACATAGTCGTGATACTCGCAACCTGTTCGTCCCAGGATAACTCGGAAGAAGTTCCCACAGCTGCAGTTTTGCCAGGACTCACCTTTTGAAGCTGCAGAAACTCGAGCAACGCAGCAGAGCTGTAGAAATGCGGAATCTTGACCAATCGGCGTAAAAAGACCTCCAGACCCCGCCGACGGTCGTCCAGAAACTCGACGTTTTTGCTTTTGAACCAGGATTTGGGAGGGAGAGCAACTTCGACAGTTCGTCCAACCTCGTCTTCAAGTTGGGACACAAGCGACACAAAGTCCGAGTACCGCTTGGTCAGAAAGTACTTGTTTTCGTCGCCCCGGTGACGCACGTCGCCGCCACCTTGTAGGTCAACTTGCACCGTAAAATTCGTCGGAGAAGAGACTGTGTATGTCGGAATCGAAATGTCCATGGTGGGAAAGTGGTGATGTTAAAGTGGGTTATGCACGGTGGATTTAAGGTGCATGAGGGGGGCAAAGAAGTATGAGTAAGAGGAAGTGGTTGATTGTGATAGTTTTGAGATATATTTGGTGTCTGGGGATACTTGTTTGTGGCTATTCTGTGTAGTTTGAGCTTTTTTGGGGTTTTTCCTAGTTTTTTTGGCATATGATGGTGTATCTTTATGTGGTTATGATAAGATGGGATTTAGACACATTACATCATATTGAAAGCTAATATGTTGAAATATTCCAAAAATGCGAGGAAAGTAAATTGTTCAAATTATGGCAGTAAAAACTGAATATCTGCATTGGTGAGATTGCGCTGACTAAAACGATATACTGAAGTGTACTTTTCCGTTATAACTTGGTGTCATAAGGTCAATGTGTCTTGGTTTATCGAGTTAGAGATTTGCATTACAAGATGTGTGATTATTCTCAAATTTTGTATGGCAACACAGGATAAAAAGTTTACCCGACGATTCAGAATTTCAAGTTACTACGATTACTTGAAGAATGTCTACCTGTTGTCATACGATATCGTCTGATATCAAGAGTGCCTTCTGTCCCACTAAGAACTGACAAGTACGTCCTAACTTTCGTAGAATTCACTCTATAACAAAGCTTACTTGGCTGAGTGCATCTTCTCTCGTACAGCTTTCATTTGGTCTCAATTTCAGCTCTTCTCCTTGTCTGCATCAACTTCCATAGCACTTTCAATTTACTCACTTCACCTCAACCAAATTACTTGGCTTGTCCTACAAAACACCATTCACCACTACAAATATCTAACCTTATACTGGAAGTCCTCTTGTTCTATCATGCTGGACACAATTGATTTCAATAAAAAGCTGATTGAAGCAAACAAAAGGGCTCAAAAATATATGATAGATTACTAAGCACTTTATCAGTAAACTGACCGATTTTTAGATCAATAACGTGTTCCCAGTAGCAGAAAATAAGTCGGTTATCGTATATCACTCTGTTTGCAGACCCTCACAATTTCTCTTCCGTTCTGTAACCTTATATTGGAAGACCTCCAGGAGGTCATACATTTAAAGTTGGTAGCATACTTTATGTGAACCGTTTAGGGAGTGTCCTACCTCGGTTGATTTTTCTCTGCCGTAAGAGACGGAATTAACAAGAAAAGCAGTTCAATTGACTCAGAGCGCCCCACTTTATAGTACAAAAGTGGCTTCAGTTTTTCTTCATCTGTATTGCCTGTGCAATTGGGGGGTATCTCCATAATGTAACGAATACCAACTATAAGCTAACTAACTCAAAAGTTCAAGAATGATTTGAGATGTCAATTAGTGGAAATTATAATACTTACACCTTTAAATGTGAACATCTAAGCTTAGTACCAACTACTCAATGCACCACCTCCAACTTCTTCCAACTCTCCAGCTCATCTCCAACCTCAAAAAAACACCCCCTGCTGACTTTTACTTCAACTAAACGCTAAGTAATACGAATTGTCAACAACGAGGTATACTTGATTTGGCAGTATCTTTGCGAGTAGTGCTCTGAAATTAAATCTAACAATAGTGCTGGACTCCTCACACTCTGGGCACCATTTTGGTACTCTTTTTCTTGACTAAACTCTTTTCGTCCAACAACTTGGATGTTTCGTCGTCTTTCATAAATAAACTTTCCATCAGTCAAATTATTTCCAAAAACCGTCTATAGAGTGTCCCATCTCATTCATTACAACCCCTTCATTACTGGAGACTACAGACTCCAAAGTACCGGTATAGTAAGAAGACTCACCTTTCCACCCCACAATTGCATCTCCTTGCTTAGTAATCAACTCCCTATTTCTTTCGGCTCTATCTCCACGAATATTATTCAGAACGCCAATTGAACACCACCACTAGACTTGTCAGACTTTTCCCATCATTTTGGTACTATATCCAAATACAGCACCTCTTTTCCTTACTCTTTAGCAGTCTGAGCATGAAGGTGTTGTCTATGTCTTCTGAATACCGTTGTCACATAATAAGCTTCTATATTCGTCAAATAATTTACAAGACCGTTTATAGAGTGACGTAGTGACATACCACCTCCACACCTTCAATTCTACAAACCTGCATCCTTACTAATGTGAATCTACTAAATCGAACACTGAGAAGTCATTCCAACCTTTGATTTCACAGTTTACCGGTTTCCTAGCTTTGCTTACGTAAGCGTATGAGGGGAACATATGTCAGGTACCTTGCACCATATATTGCAAGTGGGGAAGCAAAGTGAACCACAAAAGGTGAGCCACAGAACCACAAAACCACACGTATGTAGAAGACGAATACAATGATAATCACCTTCACGTCAGCCGCACATCCGTATCTTCCGTCTGTTGCTCCCAATACGTGTATATAACGTTGACGAGGGAGGTGGATGGACCTGAATAAGACTTGACGACGAACAAGACTTTAAGGACACTCAAGAAGGCTCAAACTCGCTAAAAGACACAAACACAAACCCTCACTATCGCCATGATCAACCGACTAAGACCAGTTATTCGTGTTTCTCGTTTTTCCCGTGTCATTACACCCACACGTACTCCCTCACATGAGTTAAACTTTTTTTCCTCACACTCCCTCCGTCACCTTACACAAACACCCATGTCTAACCTCGCCCCCATCGTCATCTCCGGCCCCAGTGGCACCGGCAAGTCGACGCTGCTCAAGCGGCTGTTGGCGGAGTATCCCGATCGGTTTGGATTTTCCATTTCCTACACCACCCGAAAGCCACGTGACGGAGAGACCGACGGCAAGGACTACAACTTTGTGTCGGTGGACCAGTTCAAGCAGCTCATTGAGGACGGCGCGTTCATCGAGTGGGCGCAGTTTGGCGGCAACTACTACGGCACTGCGGTGGCTGGCGTGAAAAAGGTGGCCGACAACAACCAGCAGTGCATTCTGGATATCGATATGCAGGGCGTCAAGGCCGTCAAGAAATCGGACCTCAACGCCAGGTACCTGTTTGTGGCTCCTCCGTCGATCGAGGAGCTGCGATCTCGACTCACTGGCCGAGGAACCGAGACGGACGAGTCTCTGCAGAAACGTCTTGCTGCTGCTGAAGGTGAGCTTGCCTACGCCAAGGAAAAGGGTGCCCATGATCTCGTCATTGTCAACGACGATCTCGAGAAAGCCTACAAGGAGTTTAAGCAGTTTATTGTGGGTGAATAGACGAGAGATGACGGTGAATGACGTAAGATGACGTGTCATGAAGTTCGTAACTTGTCTTCATGTCAAAGACACATCGTTACTTCATGTCTCCTCGCCAAAACATTTTTTATTGTATAATACAGGCATAGCCAGAACAATGTATTTGTATAGGCATTAGTTTGCCAGATCATGGAGTGGATTATGTAAGCATTCAGGGTAGACCTTTTTGGAAGTAACTAAAAAGTAGTTGAAAATCGGACTAAACATGGATCGAGTGGTATTTTGATGATCCAAAGGTAGTGGTTTTTGTTATATTTTGTCTCATACTGTTGTTTGATTTTTCCCTGTTTTTTCCCTATTTTTTTATTTTTTCCTATTTTCCTCTATTTTCTCCTATTTTTCTAATTATAAAATTAAGTCACAATAGTAGCATAAAATAGGCAAAAATTGAATTGGACTCAAAAGCTATGTTTTTGGTCCAACACCAGCTTTTGCTTTAATTCTCTGTTGACTCCTATCTCACTGTATTGATTATTCCAATTATTCATGATTTTCTCCTATTTTCTCCATTTCATGTATTTTTCCATTTAAATGGATAAATAACAGTAATCGTATAAAATTGACAAAAATCGAGCAGGACTTGCAAGCTGTGTTTGATGCTTTAAAAACAGTGTCTTTTCTGACTATCTGTAACTTTTTGTCTCATTGAGTGGTGTTTTTCTAATTTTACTTATTTGTTTCCTATTTTTTTAATTTTTCAATTTAATCATATTTAATCGTATTTATTCGCAATTATTCACAGACGGGTCAGGGAAAAACAGGAAATGTGTCTTTTCTTCACATTTACGCATTCGTGAACTACGATACCAGTTGAATTCTTTATTTTATTTTCAGTTCCTTCTTCTTTTTGCAAGTATTTGTTCCCTGGTTATATTTTGTTTGTTTTATTTCTATTTTATTTTATTTTCCCAGTAAATAAATAATCAAATTTAATCCTACATCGTTCGTTTAAGGTTCAGGTTAGGGCTCGGAACCCTCCCCTCCCCCCGGGTTAGGGCTCCCCTTCCCGCCACGTTCAGCCACGGCTCAGCCACCACCAGCCACAAGAGTACATATGGCACTATCATGACAAGGTGATGATAGAGTAAACGAGAGGAGTGTGTAGATAAGAGCAAGTGAGCAAATAAGGAAAAAAAAGACATTTGTAGTTTTGTCACATGACACCAACCCAAACCCTCATTCCTCATTTACCCTTGCTGCCTCAATGTCTCCACTTTTGGTTATAAATTTTCCCTCTCTTAGACCACCCAACTTTTACCTCTCCACACCACATTACCAGTGTGACTTGAACGAGAACCCACACAGCAACAACAACAACCATGTCCGATCTTCCTTCCAGTTTCGATAACGGAAACAGCATTGAGTGAGTGCAAAAGAAAAAGGAGTAGTGTGATTGGAGGAAAAGGTGAAGTGAATGAGTGGCAAATGTCATTACTCACTGACAGAAAGAAGTGCTGTGAAGATGAAGTAAGGGTGAAGAAGTGAAGACAAAGACATTATCGCTGACTAGACTGCTGGCTTTGTGTCTAGTTGATGGTAACGTGTCTTTTTCTCAGTGTCTTCATTTCGTCTTCATCGTAAGATAGCAAGTGGGAGAGTTGGGAGAGTTGAGAGGTGATAAGATAAGATGAGGTGGGACTTTGGAAACGGGTTTGTGTCAGATGAGGGTTTGTGCTAGGAGTTCTTGGACGAATTCTGTGACACAAATGGAGCATTTCTGACAGTTTTGAAGGCAGCATTACTTACTGTTGTGTTGTGTTGTGCTGTTCATGTGTTGCTAAGGACTTGCTGTTAAAGAACACTTTGCTTTGCCTTGCTCTGTAAGCTCTTTAAAGATTCCATTTACAGTACGTCTCCTGAGTTCCCCTCATTACTCTATTTGAGGTGTGCCTTATTGAGAATGAGGCTCAGGAGCTTGACTTTGAAACCAAATCTGACTTGTCACATGCTATTCTGCACTAATGGATGTGGTTTTGTTGTGTCCTTTTTGATACCAAGTCAGAGGATAGTGTCAGACACCATTTCAAACACCATTGAGATGATCTGTTGAGTAATTGACGAGTCAGTTGAAAGCTCTTAACTTCTGGTGTTTATGGATGCTCTGAATGAAGGACAGGTAAGAGACCTCGAATCTTGATTCCCAAGATCTTCGGGATTTCCAGGATTTTCTGAATTTCTCGATTTTCTGGATTTCTCGATTCTCTGGATTTCTGGATTTCTGGATTTTCTGGCTTTTCTGGTTTTCTGCATTTCTGGATTTCTGAAAGTCTTGATGCTCTCAAATCTCTTGAGTCTTCTGATTCTCTTGGTATTCTTGAATCTCTTGATTCTTTTGACTATCTTGACTATCTTGAAGTCGTGATCTTCTCAAACTTCTAGATCTTCTCGATTTTCTTGGTCTTCTCGATTTTCTGGATTTTCTGGACTTTCTTGAGTCTCTTGAGTCTTGAGTCTCCTGAGTCTTGAGCCTTTTGAAGTCCTTGAGAGTCTTGATAGTCTTCTTGATATTCATCATCTTCCTGATGCTCTTGAGTCTTCTGAATTAATTGTTGCTCTTGAAAAACGTGATTTCCTTGATTCTCTTGAAGAACGTGATTTTTTCGATTACCCTGATTTCCTCGATTCTCTTGACCTATCCTCTCACCTTCCTCATCTTCATTTTCCCCACTTTTCCCATTTTTCTTGATTTCCCTTTCTCTACATTTTCTTAATTCTCCTTCTATTTCTAACCCAGCGAAAACGAAAAGTCTCCCGGGTACTACAAGATCCTGGAGCGATGCAAGGAGCAGCCCCTTGTTCCCCTTGGCTGCCTTGCCACCTGTGGAGCTCTCATTCTGTCTGCACGAGCTCTACGAGTTGGTAACAAGCGGCAGGCCAACCGCATGTTCTTTGCTCGAGTCGCCTTCCAGGGTCTCACTGTCGCCGCTCTCATTGGAGGAGCCATGTACTACGGCCAGGACCCCAAGCAGAAACTCGAGCAGAAGGAGCGGGAAAAGCTGCTGGCGAGACACAGAGAAAAGCTGTGGATCGAGGAGCTCGAGCGACGAGACATGGAGGTGCAGGAGAGACGAAAGCGAGCTGCGGCGTTTAGACAGCAGGAGGAGAAGTAGGGGATAACGACGAAGGAGACGACAACGTAGTTGTTGTCTCTAGTGTTAGTAGAGGCTTGATCGTCCCTCGTTAGAGACTTGGTCGCCTCGTGCAGTTTAGTTTTGTGTATATAATTAACGTCATTTGAAGAGAGACGTCAACAGCAGCTTGTCACACAGATGGACTGCCAGGGTGACCCTTCCGTACAGTCAGTGACGTGGTGCACATCGTCACTGGATACTCACCTTGTTAGCTTCAATGACGCCAGTTGTGTAGAGCATCACTTCCCCTCAGTGACACCACCCGTGTAATGATACAGCACAGCAGACCAATCTCCTACACTCTCATTTAGAAACGCCCGCCGTGTTGGAGACAGAACATGATTGCGTCCGCCGCTTTGGTTGTTTCTTGGGGAGAGAGGGGAAGATTGGTTTGAAGTGGTGTGAGAAGAGTGATGTGTAGGAGGAAGAGAAGAAGTAGGAAATAAAGTGGGACATTTAGGAGACACAAATAGAGTGGGAGAATTAAGGTGGACCTTTTGGGGGCACATTTGGCACATGATTAGATAGACTTTAGTTGGGAGGAAGGAAATTGGTGGACTTTTAATTGAGAAGAAAAAAGATCAGTTGACTCTCCAAGTAATTTAGAGAACATACTTTAAGAACTCACAAACTCCATCAATAGACGACAGATATAGCTAAGACTTTACCATGCACTTTTGATACACTCAATCAGCCACCATACCCAATTTTAGCTCACCAGCTCGTTTTAAACCCCATTTAAAAAGGGCTCAAAACACCACCCCCAGCCGTGCGGCTCGGAAATTCCCTAGTTGACTCAAGTTGTGTCTGCCATCTGTGTTTAGTTGAACATTAGTTAACCCAAAAAGTCACCTGGGGGTCGACAAAAGGGGTTCCAGATAAGGCTGAAGTTCAAGAGCAAATTCATTCTGTATCTGCTAACATATTTATTAAATCTATAAAGCTTTCACCTAAATTGTCAATACAAATTTCTCTCAATCGACATCCCCTTCTCTTCTTCACCCTCCCATTTACTTACCCTTAACAAACTCAAACATAGTTAAGCTCACCCATTTGGGGCATTTTTCTTTCTCGCAAAGGGTGCAAGGAGAAGCACATTTGACCCGATTGGGAATGCTTACTAAGCGGTAGCGAGGAATAAGCTAGGAAAAAACAGGAAAAAAACAGAAACAAAACGTCGAATATGCCATCATATGGTATCAAAATGGAGCTTATGATCTCCCAAAGTGGATGAAACTGGTCTTAGAGCTATTCATATACTATCTCTGGTAATTGTGCAAGTACTAATTTTCTGGTATTAAAAAATTGTTTGTATTGGTTTTTGAATAGAGACAACCAGGTATGCCTTCAATCAGTGAATTTAAGTTTTTGAGGACACCATTCAGCAAAGAGTTTGGTCCTGTTTGGTCAAGTCCATTACTTGTAGATGTTTTTTGTATGATTAACGTCATATTGATAGGCAGATGTTAAGCAATCAGTATGTGGATAACCAAAGGAAGCATACAGCTCACAATCGAAAAGGTGATAGATCGCTGAACAGTTTGTTATTTCTGTGTCTACCTAAATGTCATGGAGTACTCCTGATTAGATTGAAGTTCTTGACTGAACGATACCTCTTCTAGGTGAAGACTTGAGCTGTCAACTCCAATCAAAACTTGAAGAACAGCTAGTGTTCAATGTATCAGATGTTACATCAACTGTTTGGACCTTCAAGACCTCTTCTTTAGGTGCAAATACTACAATACAGCTATTAGTCATCGACTTACTGAGAAGCACTTTACGAGCGAATTAGGACAGTAATCGAGAAGTCAAAAGAAGTGGTATATCCATTTTTGCCCTGACATTATCAAAAATGACATTAGAACCGCTTTTTACGCATTATTTTCGCCGGTTTTTGTCCACTCCTCTCACCCCCACTACGTCCAACACCCCCTCGAAACTCATCTCTTGGGCGTCTGGTGTAGTTGGTTATCACATGCGCTTAGCATGCGCGAGGTCCCCGGTTCGATTCCGGTGTCGTCCAATCTTTTTGAGGGTGAAATTCTTTTTGTGTCTGTTCTGGTGGTTCTCTTTGCCTGAGTTGTGTCTGTTCTTTAGTGAATCATATAAATGCCATAACAAAGGAAATAAGCTATGAGAGTTAATCTTTCAACTCATTCAAGCTTAAATTATGATTTTATCAACTCCCAAGGGCTGAATCTGAATGAGGTCGTATCTTAAAGCTGCTTACATAATTGCCTTATAAATCAGCACACCACGCTTAAACGTTCAATCAGTACAAGTAGCTAGAAATCCACGAAGAGTCAATATTCATGCTATTTAGACCTGTAAAAATAATCCTCTGAACTTCCCTCATTCATCTCAAAAAAGAAACGCAACACTTGGCATGTCACTGTTGCAATACTTCTCAGACCATTTCCCTCAACTTTGTGATTAATGACGTTGGAGCAACCAAAGCAGTACCAAATAAATCCCCTCTTTTCCCTGAATCCAATGGTACTACTCTTGTTCGCATCGGACTACTCCTCGCAAAGTCGTCGTTTTTAGGTGGACTTTTTGTCGAGAACTTTGAGAGTCTGAGCATGACCATATTGAAGAAAATCTAAGTGCCCTCAATTACCGACTAGCAGTTTACACAGCACTAATCTCACCCGATTAGCTTCGCAACTCACCCGATAATCTATCAGTTAAGAATACTGGTAGGATGTGTGTATTTACTGGTACATAACTCACCAAGTCAACCAAGAGCTCAAACTGACCATTTTTCGAGTCTTCTCTACAAGATCATAAAGTTCTGTTGATCAGTTCTAGAAAGTTCATTTCTAGTCGAGTAGTTGTCTCTTACTTTACCGTACAGCACCCATACTTACCTACCATGATCTTACGTTGGATCAAGGCAATATCATAACAAGCTGCTATGTAAGGGTTCTCCAGCTCTCTCAATGAGGCAATAATAAACTGTCTATTGAGTGAGTATACAACAAGAACAGACTGACACAAGAGTTATATCATCCAAAGGGGTATATTCTTTGGCTTAAGGTAATCTGGTATAAACAGCATTGTCCCATAATCATACAAGTACAGTACCATTCTGTTCATCTACATCTAAGTACAGTACTGTATATCTCACAATTGTTCCAGTTTTTATCAAGATCTTGTATTACACAATGACTCAGCTCAGAGGTTTATGCTCACTAATGATGTAATCAATAGAATTGTTTTGAGAAACATATGAAGAGGATTCTAATGTCACTGAAGTCAACTAACAGGCTCCGATCAGCACAGACCATTGTTCCATTCTGTCATTGGTCTTCTTACTACAAGCAGTTCAATCTCACCTCTCCTACCTCTTCTCAACTACACCCTACAAAATCTCTCAATCAGTTCACCCTCTCCTGACCTCATCACACCTCCCCCTCTCACCACCCACCTCTCTTATCAATCATACCTTCTGCTATGTACATTTTGTCCTTCCTTCTCTCCCCCTCTTTCTCTCCTACTCCTTCTTCTCCTTGGTAGGAGCCTTCCAGTCGTCCTCCCAGATCTTGTTGGGAGGCGTCTCGGTGGGCACACGCATCTCGATGGGGAACTTGTTGCCCTTGACCCGCAGAACGGCCGCGTTGAACAGGAATCCGTCCACCTGACGCAGCTCCTCGCACGTGTCTTGCAGCATCTGGTACTGCTGTTTGTGTTGCTGCTCACGCGCCAGCTTCTCGGCCAGCCGCTCCTCTCGCCACGCCACCTGCACGATTCGGTGTCGAATCAGATCCTCCTGGCTGAGCTCGAGCTTCTTGGGAGCCATTCGCTTGGGGGACATGGCGGAAATCTGGTTCACGAGCTTTCGAGCTCCAGGCTCCAGATCGCCAGCGGCCTTGGTTCGCTTGGTTCGCAGCGCCACTCGGGGGACAGCCCGAGCCACAGAAGTCGTTCGAACTGAAGAGAACATGTGTGTGTGTGAAGTGTGAATGTCAGGTTCAGTGTGTAGATCAAGATTTTTCAGTGGTGTAGGGTGCAGGTCGTGGGTTCGATTTTGGGGTGGGACGAATTTTAAGTTGTGATAAATTAAGGTTTGCTTGGTAAGCGCTCCATCTGGGAGGGATACTCGGTGGAAGTAAACCAACTGCAATATTTAGGCCGAGAGATTAAGAACGTCCTCATACCTCTACATACTGTACCTGACGGTACGTCTGGTGTGATTATGTAATACTAACATTACCAGAAATGGCTATGTTCAAGAGATACTTGATGGAAGTAAGCTGACCACAGTAGGTAGTGTTGAGAGGTAAGGGTATCATCATATTTCTACATACCAACATAGAGTATGAATCTGCTCAAGTAATATCCAGCTGAATGTTACATAATCTCAGTATCTATGATTATGTAATACACCAACTCACTCATAGTGATTTACTGTGGTACAAGTACACGTATTCATCATGGCAATACTGTTCATTTCCTCCTAATTCGGGATGGACTTTACTAGCTACAGTCATTAGACATGTCGTATGTTTTGTATGTTATAGTCTGATGTATAAGTGATCATATAAGTGAATCTCAACAGGAGATACCTGGTGTGTTGACTATGGTCCTAATGCTGGTAGTGTTTTTTGTCTAGTTATCAAAAGTGCTGTGATTAGTAGATGCACATCTCATTCAAGTCAACATGTTGAACCATTTTCATTAAGAAACTACCTGTTTTATCGTGATAGAATTTATGACAGCTTCGTTTACAGCAAGGTTCCCATCCCATTGGCTCTGCATAATCACTGAAAAAAACTGATACAACTATTGGAGGTGTTTTCTGGGTTCGCCTTTACTCCTACTTTTCTCAACTCCGCTTTTCAACTCTTAAGTCAGCTTTTCAACTCTTAAGTCCGCTTTACAACTCTCAAGTCCGCTACTTAATTTATGGCAAAACATTTAAGGTTACTCAACAAAAGCTCCCAAGCTAACCATCAAGTGCAGAAAAGTTACACAAAAGCTGAACCAACATGTTTAGCTCAATAAAACGTCGTCTACATCGGAAGAACGGTGTGAATTTTCCCCTACGACACTTTTTGAACAGATATATCACGTCTACGAACGGCTATGCTAAATCCCTCATTTTCTCAACTGTTTTAAGCTATATAGCTTATTTGAGTCACGTGTTCGTGATTATGTAATCCGTCACCAAAAATGGATTATGTAATCTGACTACAGTAGTAAGGTGTTGTCGGTGGCCTTCAACCCCAGCTCACAAAGTGCTTAGAATGAACTTACAACAGCACCATTGAGTCCAGGAGTTCCATCCAAGCAGAATAATATACTGATTGGCTATATTCGAGTACTCTGGGGTAAAACTAATGTCCACTTCTACTGGCTTACCATTTCGTCCTTTATACTTTTGCTTACTAATTTCCGAGCCGCGCGGCTGCTAGGGCACTTTTGGGGACCACTCAGAGGGATGAGTTTTGGAGCTACAGACGATCTAAGGGTATAAATGTAATCCTTGAACAAAGGGCAGTGTAATGGTATACTTATTTTTGTTACTGCTGTATTACCAGGCTATAGAGGGTCGTCTGTTTCTTGGTTGTGGTACTGAATTAAAAAAAAAAAAAAAAAAAAAAATCATTCCAAATCGCTAAAAGCTCCCTCCCTACCTCCTCGCTCTCAACCAATCCTCCTTAGTCTCCTTTCTTATCTCACTCAAAGCCTCCTTCTCTAGCCTATCAGCCTCTTCCCTATCAATACTCTCCCTCAGCACAACCCAAGCGTTGAACTTACCATTGACAATCTCGGGAAAAACATTATGTTTGTAGAACTTCCAGCAGGGGTCTTCCTGGTCATATATCACTCCACTGTCGTCAAAAACCTCGGTTAGAGTCCTTGTTTCAAGATCGTAGAAATACGAACTACCAATATTCCGAGACGTCACAAACCGATCAGCTCCACAGTTGTTTGCATCACATTGAACACAGAGCTCTAATCGATAGGGTTCTTTGAAAGTCACAGCCCAGTCTTTTCGAAAGTATCTCACTCCTGGCTTTTCCAGGTCGAAAAAAGTAGGTGCCAGAAACTTGACGGTTTTTTCAGTCCACCAAATGACTCCGAGATAAGAAGCAAACGCTTCCAAGTACTTGATGTTGTCCACTTTGGGAAAAATGCGAACCATGGTTTGAGAGTACTTGTCCCAGATCTTGTATACCGTCACATCATCTTCATTGTAGTCTTCCTCACGAGAAATAAAAACCCCAGGAAGAACATACATAAGAAACCCATTTATCTGTCGATCAGTTAAAAAGGCGTCTTTCCAATGAGGACGAGATTGACTCACAATAAAATCCAAAAGCCAGGTATCCAGTTGCATATGTATGACGTCTCTCTTACGTTCCAAAACAGGCACAATTTCAAGATTGGTTTCTGTAGATCCTCTAGGAAGAGCAATCTCCAAATCCCAGTATTCGCAGTAGATGTAGTCATTATCCTCATTGTTTCCTGCAAGTTCAGCCTCTCTATCACCATAAAGTTCATTGTGGTAAAATGGTTTCCCATGAGCATATGTTCTATTCCTCCAGTCATCTCTAGCTAGCAGAGATCGAATTGGAGTGAATTCTTTGGGCCAAAAATCGCCAGCTGTGGTCCACTTACCTCCAGTCATGCGTTTCACAAAAACCAAAGCACACAAAGCCCAGGAGGGTATTTCCTGTCCTGGTTGAAACCAGGGGTTGCGAAGCATCAGTTTGTGGTACATGAGAGACTCGCAGTTTTGGAAGGCGAGATAAAACCCACGTGACACCTCTCGTAGATTCACACAACTCTCTAGACTACTGTGGGAGTAGATGAGAGTAATCATCTCGAAAGGTAGATGGATTGAAGAGGTGGGAGTTGCTCTGTTGTACTCAAGAGCGACTTTGGGACGTTTCAGTATACCGTTCAAATGAGCTGAGTACTCGTTTGACTCGACAAAAACATGGTGTCTGCTCTCAACACTCTGATTGGCCATCAGTATTTGAATCTGTTCCTGGATGAGAATACTGTCATAGTCGTAATTTTCCGAAAGAGCGTGGTAGATACTCTCGTCTGACTGATCCTTACACCAATTGAAAATACTCAGATACACGTCTTCTGTATATCCCACCGTGTTTTTCTTCTCGATAATTTCACCACACATCTCTTTAAATTCAGCATAGCAACTAAAGTAGTTTGCCAGACGAGCCTCAAAACCGTCCCTTCTCTTTAATCGCTCAAGCAGTCTCTTCCCTCTAATCTTCATCAAATCCACAGCTTTCACGCAATCAGACACAGACGAGTCGGGCGCAAGATGGGGACAAACTAGACTCAGGAGACTTCCTCGTTGAACTAGAACTCGGATACTTTCTTTCGCAATAGCTGACTGTTCAGTAGCAAGCCAAGAATTCGTTTCCATCGCCAGATCCTGCTCATCTCTGCCTACTTTCCTTTCTGGGTCTGAAAGGTAGCGCTTGAGAGTCACGTGATACAAACTGACCGGGTGCGGAGAGTCCGTCATGGCTGAGTCGTGAAGATATCACGATGGTGTGCTTGTAGGTGCATGAAGTACGTTATCTGTAAACTTTATCTCAAAGAGGTATAGCTTAATTTTGCAGAAATCTTAGAAGTCAAATAAATGATAACCCGATGGCACTGCTCGATTTTAACCACTACAGCTAAGCTCAGCTCTTTTTTCTGATCATTTTGATACCAGAGAGGGTCGAATTCCAGGTTGCCAAAGTTTAATTTGTCTGTGTATAGAGAAGAAACATTTTGTTTTTCTCCCGAAATACACCCATATTGGTATCAAAACAAAGCCAGAAGTGCGACAAATTCAACGGTGTCACTCTCATATCCGTCGTGTAATCACCTCGACTACAGCTGTCGTTTCAAATATCACAGAAATAAGGTGGTCAAAATAAGGTTGTGTTGTTTAGTTGGGAGGTTTGTTTTTGTGTAACTATCCCATTCAAAACAAACATGGTTTGTTTACTCTTTTTTTTTTTTTTTTTTATACTTTTTAAAAGTGGAATTTCACTTCACCTTAAATGAAAACATTCGGTAAAATCGGTGTAACTCATTGAATATCTGGGCTACACAGCTTTCAAAGGTACCATTGAAACCGTCGTCTTCCGCGCTTCATTTTGGTACCACTTTTGTGGTCGTAGAAATAATATTTGACTTATGATCTTCACACTTACAATCTACAAGTCCACACTTCGAGCTTTGCTCTCAGTGTTCAGCTCACATTCTAACTACGATACTGACAATAATAACATAATTATCACAACTCAAGCTTCGCTCTCGTTGTGTTGCACTCGCTGCTCTCGCAGCTCGTGCTATAAATAATCTACTTTTTTCTAGTAATAAATATCGAGCTTGGTTTCTGTCTCCTCGGCGGAGGAGAAGCTCTGTTGAGTGGATTTGGCGGTGGTGGAGGAGGCTGAGAACTCGGTAACGGTGGGGAACTGCTTCTCACTGGCACAGTTGTCGGAGGAGGCGATTGTGGAGGAGTGGTAGACGTCACTACAGGCGCTGTTTCTGGCCCTCGTCTAAAGATACCCATATCTGTTCTCTGAACTTTTGTAGGCGAAGCACTGCCACTAGAGTGTCCGTTTTTAGGTACAGGCATAGGAGTCGGTCGTTTGAGCGGTCGTTTGAGAGAACTCGTGTTCATGGCTTCCACAGGAACAGGAATGGAAGATATCCTATGGTCGCTGTTGAAGCCGCCGTTCAGCCTAACACTTCCGTTAGTACTGGTAGTATTGTAAGACGGGTCTCTAGAAGTGTTTCCACTTCCATTGTAAGACGGATCCCTTGGCTGATTCCTGGTTCGGTCGAAAAACGACTTTCTGTTGGTTTCCAGGAACGTCGGGTTGTTTGGCGAAAACATGCTTCCCTTGGACCTCATTTCGAGTCTTAAGCGACCAACTACCGACGATTTAGCTCGCTGAATGTACTGTCTTCTCTGGGATGACTCAGCCCGAGGATCGACGTCCAGCTGAGTAATCATGATTTCCGATTTACGCTGCTGCTCACGTGCAATATTCCGTTTGAGTCGGTTACTGCTTTCTCTCAGACGAGCCTCCTTTTCCTCCTGATACCGTAGATACGTCTCCTTGAAGTTTTTCTTGGGTATCGGGCGGTCGGCAAAGTCACGTGAAATGAAATGTTTCCACACGGGTTCCGAGTCACGTGCAATGTGGGGGGAAATGGACTCGATGTGCAGCATTTGACGGCATTTGAATTTGCGCAGGATGGGTTCGGCGAGATGGAATGGGGTGGAGCCAATGTCTTGGATTTCTGGGTTAGCAACGAGCGAGAGAGTAACGAGCGTAGCGAGTTGCTCTCAGTACCGTTTCTGAGTAGCGAGTTGCTCTCGTAATGCGGTTTTGAGAGTAGCTCTCAATTTCGGTTTTGAGAGTAGCTTAGTAGAGTAACTAGGTGCTCTCAAATTCGGGTTTGAGGACAGTCAGGTGGTAGGGATTGAGTGAATGATGTCATTTGTCTCTTGTGTCTTTGAAGTGGTAGCTGTCATGATCTAACGTACAGACAAGGTACATCAGACTTGGTGTATCATCAACTGAGGTCTATGGTGATGTGTCATGAAGAGTGTCTGTCCAAGAGTGGTTGTCCTGTGGAGGTGCCAATGTCAATGGAGATTGAAGAGATATCAACGACGTAGCACACACCTTGCATATCATCAACTGACATCAATGGACTTGGATCAACTTCGTTCAAGCAATGATGATATTCAGTGAATGTTTGTCTATGATGATAGCTTGAAGGATCTGTAGTTATGTCACCTAACAAAGTATATCATCAACTGACATAGATGAACTACTTGTACTGTAGGATCATGCAACTGACAGAACAAGACCTTAGCATGTGAGACACTGTAGAATGACATGGGGTCTTAACACTGTCTTCATGGTATCATCAACTGACATGATTCGACTGACTGAACTAACAAGACCTATGACAGTTGACACTGTAGAACAATGAGACATGGAAGACTGTCTTTGGGTACCAGCAGAGACCTGTGAGCCACACTGACATTCAAACAGTCGGATAGTTCATGGATGACTATTGATGAGTTTGAACATGTAGCTGACTTAGAAAGATGTATCATACAGGACTGTCTTGAGTAGACTGAAAACAGTCCTATGAAACAATACCATCAGCCACATGAACATCAAACTGTGCAATGGTTCCTCGAACAAAATGACTGAGATAGTTGAATGTTGAAGTAGCATGAGTCTTGGAACACTGTCTTCAAGTATCAGATGAAACGGACACTATAAACCACAACATCTGATCAGTTCAACATTTCTGAATCATGCGTGTCATAGCTGTCTCATGATCACTTTGAACAGGTATTAGTTCAACATGTCTAACTCAGGGTATCACAACATGCCGCTCAGTATCAAGTCACAGATCACAGTCGTTCATAATCTCATAAACAGCCACTCATAATCTCATAGACAGCCACTCATTCACTCATAGTATCTGTCTGCCACTGGAATCAATCTCAATAGATCACTCAACAATAGCTCATAAGGTCAACCACTGTATCTCCTCATCCAGTGCGGCAAAAACAAACATCAATCCACCCACCCATCACCTCCTAATCTACCCAACTCCCTTTTCAATACCTCCCTCCCCCTCTCTCCTATCATACTCACGATGACTGTGCCTCTGACACGTTTTGCGAGCCAGCTCGACCAGTGAGGGCACTCCCTTGGACGAACGAGCCTCCAGCTCGGCTAAAGACTGCATGGCGAAGACGGCTGTGGGGTCTGTTGCAAGTGTAGCGGCTTGGCAACGTGGTTTCGGGGCTGTTTGGTACAGTGTCAGGGCTACTCAACTGGATATAAATATGCACCTTTGAGTTTGCACGTGACGCAATCATAACAGTGGGTGGACCAAGAGGGGGGTAATGGAGGTGGAAAAATTGGAAAATCGGAAATATTCTCTCAAAAGTCAGACCACGTGATTTCTACGTTTTCACAATTATTCCGATTTTCTCCAATCATCTACGACCCTCTTCAATCTCGATCTACAACACTTGCTGCAAGATTAAGGCGCATTAAGTGGCGATTAATGTGGAAATTGCAAGAAATGAACAAACGGAAGGTGGAGTGTAGACGCCTGACCAACAGTACAAAGAGATATGGTAGGTTTTTTCAGCAGGTTGCTTAGTAAGCAACTTTGGGATTATTATCCAGGTTAAAAACATGAACATTGTGTTTCTCATAAAAGGACAGCTTCTAACAGGTGACTATGTGTCTCCATATTTGAATTGGTACCTCTCTAATGTCTGCTTTATGGGGTTTGAGAGAAGTCAAGATCAAGTCAATGGTGTTGAAATGTGTTAGTCATGAGTTGATGGAGTTGATCAGATGGCTCTATGTGGACTAATCATCTGTTCCTACTTCACTTGTTGTGATAAGAACTATCAGATCTGAACGATGAATGACTGCTTCGCCATTACTTAGAATATAGTTAAAGGGAAAAGTCGGCTAGGGGTTACTTTTTGAGGTTGCAGATGTGGTAGAGATGTGAAAAGTACACTGTTTAATAGAACCGGTCTACATGACTAATTGATAGCAAATCCATCCATTTCCAGTATATTTTCAGCAAACTAGAGACTACTCACTGCTAAATCAACCTTTTCATTTACTTGAACTTTAGTTGAAAGAAAGTATAGTGGACCTCAACTTGACGAAGCACATTACACAATTTTGACTCCATAAATGCACCAAGCGACTGGTACCGGTACTACGAGAAGGGTCTCTTGGAACTCAGACTATCTCTATTGCCGATGTTCATCGTTTTGTCAGTATCATGATTATGTAATGATTACGTAATCATGGATTCCACAACGCTTGTTTGACATGAACAACAAAGAAACCACAAAAACAAGGATGATATTGTAGTCATAGACCTCATTTCTACCCCTGAGTTCTAGACTTGATCCTTGATAGCTTCGATCAAAGCACTGTCTGTTCTCTGATGTTGGTAGTGTCAGAGATGTGGATTGGTCACCAAAGTACAAGCAAAGGAGCTTTTCGTGTATAGCTACTGTATCATCTAAATTGACAGATTAACTATAATGATCACATAAAATTCTAAGGTCGTCATAGTCATCTTGTCTTCAGTCGTTCACTGCTCACCATTCGCAAGCTCATGGCTCGCCCTGTATATTTCGATTACTTGGGTTTACTTCGGTTTAAAATTACAGTTGGGACTTTTGTTAAACCACCAAAACACCACCTTAATCCTTCTGTGTCCTTAATCCACACCCTCATCTTATTTTTGTATGCACTGAACCTAACTCTTCCTCCTCCACACCACTTCCAACCTCTCAACCTCCCAACCTCCACGGAAACAACCAAAGCGGCGGACGCAATCATGTTCTGTCTCCAACACGGCGGGCGTTTCCAGGAGGAGGGGGGGGAGAGTGGTGGTTGATGTTGGTTTGTGGAACTTTTCCGATCTGATCTCTCTACAGAAGCACTCAACCAGTATGGTCACAACTAACCCATATTGAACAGTGTATCTATTACTGTAAAATAGCCTGTTACAGCGGTACACTTCTATTCTCCACACCATACAACAACATACCTTCAACTCTTGTATTACTTGGAACATAGTTGAGAGAATATTCGGCTAGGGGTTTCTTTTTGGGGTTCCATGTGTGCTAGAAGCTTGAAAGTAGTGCCAAATTAATTCTGAACATACAAAAAGTAACACAGTCAATTCATCTGCTACACTTGTCATACAATATTTTCTTCTGTGGACGTTCCAGTTTTAACACCACTTCTCCCATTACTCAGCCTTAACAAACCCAAACCAGAATAAGCTCTTACATTTGGGCCTTTTTCCTGCTCTGATCTGGTTGGTTCAAATGTGTCGGCAATTGTGTGTCAGGCGAGATAGGAACCGATGGAATCGAGACGGCGATTTTTTGTCAATTGTTTTGATTATATGCAAATAATAACCAAATAAATCAAGAAAATGAGGGCGTAAAAACCATTATACACTCAAGAAGAAGCCATCCACTGGTATTGAGCACTTCTATCGAGTTACTAAGCTCACGAAAAGCATTATAGAGCTCTCTCGCCTATGATGTGTACTATCACAGTTGCGATAATGCACCCACTGCATTATCTAGTCACGTGGAAGGGGAGGTATTGAACTAGTTTGAAGAAGCGGTATCTGTCAGACACCTACAGTCCTGATTGTTACACTACTCTTTGTTGAGTAGTAGACCACTTCCTAGCTTGAACATCTATACTTGTGAAATTGGATTTCGTTTTTCTCAACAAAAAACCTAACCAAAGTCTCAAGTACCCCCAACTAAACCAACTCAAGCCCAAACCTTAGAACACCCACAGTCCCTCAACCAGCTAATGGAAATTTACTTGAAAGCTATCATTCTCATTCAACGATCAAGGGCTCCATTTTGACACCCTCCACAAATCCTCAGGACCTCTGCAACCCCGAAAAAACACCCCCAGCTGAATTTCCCTGTCAACTAAATCCAACTAAAATCTTAACTAAAAAAGGCAAACACGAAAACTACGAGAACTCCCCCAAAATACACCCAAGCTACGCCAATTCACCGCCAAATAACTCATAGAACGTCCTGGACGTGTCAAAAAGAGGTTTTTTGTGAAAACGCCACAACTCCCCCATTTCTCATTTCTCAAGCTACAAGGACCATTTTTACCGCCTACTGCTCTGTCTCATCTGAATATATGAATAACTTACCCTGTTCTACCTTGCTCTTCTTGCGGCTTCTCTCTAGAGCATCCGTCGTCTATAAGACATCCACACCTTGACAAAACCGCTGTCCTACGTCATCCTCATCTGTCATCCGTCCAGCAACGTTTAGATCCATCTTTGTGTCTCAGAGGAGGAAAGACGTGAAGTGTTGAGAGATGGAGGGTGAAGAACAAGGAATGAATGAGACTGAGTGAGGTGGTGGATCTCTGTAATACGGTGTTGTTGTTGTTGTTGTTGACCTATAACGTCATCCCATGTTGACATACTGAGCTGTCATTCACTACTTGTACACTTCTCAACCGTTATGATTCAGGGTTCACCGAGTATAGAAGCCGGTTTGTTCCGGTGAATAATACGACCTACAAAGACGGCAACTGAAGATAGAGGGGTACCTTGTACTTGTAGAGTATGTCTCTTGACTGAGCTAGAAGTATCAAGGTATAGAACTCATGACTCAAGGATGACAGTCACCAGACAGTCACCAGACCTCTTCTCCCGGAACCCCGATTCGGAAGCCTTTTGCCGATGGCTCCAAATTGCGGGGAAGTGGATCTTGTGGGGGTCATTCAGGACTGAGTTTGAGGGATGTAAGGGCGGAGAAAAGACGAGGGTGAGGAAACACAATGAAGATGAGCTTATAGCTCTGAGAGGAACTTGACATGTGTCCTAGAAATGTCAGATACGAAAAGTACCACTATCTTCGTTTTTTCGTTTTCTCGTTTTTCCCCAATTTTCCCAAATAATTTCCACCTCCTTCTTCTCGTCATGCAGGCTCGTGCTGATTTTGCAGATGCGCACAGAAGCCAAGCCTCACACGGCTTTGTCCAGAGCTCGAGTGTTTCATTTGCGCAACTCTAACTCTAGCGACAAGCACCGCGACAAGGTCCACGACAAAGGAGGTCTAAATGTTATTATATTTCGGGGTTACGTAGGGGTAGCGTCTTGGAGGGCAGATAGAGGGCCTTCAAAAATTTCAGTTTTTCATTTTTTGGCGAATTTATTGAAAACCTCAGGTAGTCTTCAGACCTCTTGGCCTGATTGCAGTACTGTACAGTACGAGTACTCACCACACTTTACCACTTTATTACCCCAGACTCAAAGATAGCCTCAAGTCAGGAGGATCGACGCTGTGGGAATGTAAACTTAGAGTGAGGAAATAGGTGGATGGAAATGGTGAAGGGAAAAAGGGTGATTATTTTTCACTGATACCGTCTCATCGGACTAATCAATGTACCGTCTCATCTACTATAGTCCAACGGGTACTAATCGTTAGTACCGTGAATTACCCCACGAAGTTTATCACAAACACCACACAATACGTCATAAGAGAGTTCCCACCACCTCTATTTACTCTCCAAACACGGCTAGTCGGAAATGGATTCCGTAACCTTCAGTGGTCGCGGGTGGATGGTGTGAGTGTGGTGAAAATATCAGCCTTGAACATCATCCAGTAATTACACTAGCAGTAGTATCTTCAAGTCTCTCCTACTACTCACCTATCTGAGTATTCAAATACCGTACTTCTGTCGGCCTTCAAACAGCACCCTTCTTCACACTTCTAAGTCTCGTCTTCCCTCCCCAAAAGAGAAGCCGTGCTTTTATCCAAACCTTCCCCACAGATCCTCGGTATAAAGGCTGTAGAATAGCTGAACATGTTTCCCAGCTACCAACATGAAACTACAAGTGCCAGCTTTCGCCCGATCTACCACCGAGGTCAAGACCTCGTTTATGGGCGCTAGGGGGCAGAAACTGCACAATATCGTCGCTGCTATTGCCGGAATGGGCTTCCTGCTGTTTGGCTACGACCAGGGCGTCATGGGCGGTCTGCTGACTCTCGACACGTTCATCAAACAGTTTCCAGACATGGACACGTCCGATTACCTGCCTCCCAAGGTGAAGACGTTCAACACGACCATCCAGGGCACTGCTGTCGGCATCTACGAGATTGGATGCATGATTGGAGCTCTGTTCACCATGTGGGCTGGAGATAAACTAGGAAGAAGATATATGATTTTCTTTGGTTCGATCATCATGACGATTGGAGCGATTCTGCAGTGTGCGTCGTACTCACTGGGCCAATTTATCGTTGGAAGAGTCGTTTCAGGTGTAGGAAACGGTTTCATCACAGCTACAGTTCCCATGCTTCAGTCAGAGTGTGCGAAACCAGAGAGACGAGGAAAACTGGTGATGCTGGAAGGAGCTCTGATTACAGCTGGAATTGCTCTGTCCTACTGGATTGATTTTGGTTTCTACTGGGTGCATACCAACGACTCAGATTGGCGATTTCCTATTGCTTTTCAAATCGTCTTCTCTTTGTTCCTCACTCTAACTATCATGTCCCTCCCTGAGTCTCCCAGATGGCTTGTCAAAAAGCAACGGTTTGAGGAAGCTGCTGGAGTTTTTGCTGCTCTTGAAGACGTACCCTTGGACGATCCCTACGTCACCAACCAGATCACAGCAGTCAAGGAATCGATCATGATGGAGCAACTGGCCCAACTTGGTGTTGACGGAATAGACGCTCGACGAAAAATCCAGTCTGGAGAGTTCCAGATGGGCCAGGAGCTCAGTTTCCTCGGTCAAATGAAACTCATGTTCACCTTCGGCAAGAAAAAGAACTTCCACAGAACCATGCTCGCCTACTGGAACCAGGTGATGCAGCAGGTCACAGGCATCAACCTCATCACCTACTACGCTGCGTACATCTACCAGACAAGTGTGGGTATGAACGCGACTGATTCAAGAATCCTAGCCGCCTGCAACGGCATAGAGTACTTTATGGCTTCCTGGGTCGCCTTTTACACGATTGAACGTTTTGGACGACGAAAACTCATGCTGTTTGGAGCTGTAGGACAAGCTTGCACCATGGCTATCCTCACAGGATGCGTTTATGCAGCCTCAAAGCCCGAAGACGGAGGTCTCGACATGCAAGGAGCCGGAATTGCAGCTGCCGTTTTCCTGTTTGTGTTCAACACGTTTTTTGCGATTGGTTGGCTTGGAATGACGTGGCTGTATCCTGCCGAAATCTCGTCTTTGGAAATCCGAGCTCCTGCAAACGGTCTTTCTACGTCAGGCAACTGGGCCTTCAACTTCATGGTTGTCATGATCACGCCCGTGGCCTTCAACTCGATCAAGTGGAAGACGTATATCATTTTCGCCTGCATCAACGCCTTCATGGTCCCGGTGGTGTACTTTTTCTACCCTGAGACAGCTGGTAGAAGTCTCGAGGAAATCGACATGATCTTTGCAGAGTCGAACCCACGAACGCCTTGGGATGTGGTGGGTATCGCAAACAGACTGCCAAAGAACTCGGTGCAGAGTTATGACGATTATGAGGTTGGACAGGAAGAGAAGGCGATTGTTGAGACGGAGGAGATGGTGAGTCATGATTCAGCTGAGTTTGAGTAGCTGGGAGTGAAGCACGATCAGCGTGACAATCAGTGTTTAACTGACAGTGAAGCAAGAACTCATCATACATATCATATAATAATTATTAGCTCTCTTATCAATCTTATCAATGCAGTTGTGGAACCTTATTTGGTGTAGCTCGTCTAAAAAAAGTAGCTTGTCATGTACAGTGGATTGGTGGTTAGGGACTGAATTTAATGAATGATTATTTTTTTCGAAAAAAAAAAGAAAATTGGTGGTATCCGCTCGTTATACCAGCACCAACAAACTCATGTTCACCCTGCTCTTCACCTACCAGTGCTACGTTGCAGTGTCTAACTTCCTCCCTCAGACCTCACGACATACCAAGAGACGGGGTACACAGCCCCAATGTGCCCCAAAAGGCGGCACATGATGGAACTATGGGGCACTTGCTTCTGTGTCCCTACCTCGGCTTCAGGTATGGTGTCTGTTCCTCTCTACCACTTCCTGGTACCGCCCCTCCTCGTTGACCAGCATCGTCTATCTCGGCCTCCCCCCCTCCTCTAGAAAGTGCGCTGTCATCCAACGTTTGACACGTCCACAGCTGCACTGACCATACCCTCGCATTCCATAGCATTGATAGCTTGTAGAAAGAGCTGGCATACGAAGCTGTGGTGTCACAGTAGCTCAAGAGTCCGTCTGTAGATAGTGTAGAGTAGAATATGCAAGTCCTACTGTCCTTGTACAAGTACGCATCTGTATCAAGTCAGTGTGTTACCGGTTGTATCTGTGAGAGTCTTTGAGAGAGTAAGAGGTCAATAATGTGTGTCGTTCTCAGACACTATCTATTCCCTGACCTAACGAGTAATAGATCATATACTCTTCGCTCGCAGATGTGTTCTAGACCTCTTAAAGGGCATCAATTATGAATGCTCATACTTGTACACTTTCATCCCGATTATCAAATATCTATCAGGGGAAATTAGCTCTATACTCTCCAGAAGTGTCTAGAAAATGGTGTCCTGGTTACTCAACTAACAGCATTCTAGTGTTAATAATGCAAGACAAAGCATGTGTACACGTCCTGTTCAGTATGATCACCAAAGAATCACTGTAGTTACCGGTACCTACACTTTGTACGTACAGTAAGTTGCAGTGTCTTTAGATAATAACCAGATCTGTTTGGTCAGCTACCAATGTCATTAGCAGCTTCTATCTAGTGAGTTCATGGTTCTATGTCCTCACAGTCATGTTCCTCTTACATAGTCCACTCTTATAACAGACTTGCTACAGTTGACATATAGATGACCTGACATGTAAGTTTTGGGCTAGCTGGCTCTTTCAGCCCTGACACCACCCACCACACTACACTCATCCTCCTGTAAGAATTAATAGTTATACATTCAGCTGAATATCAAAAGTTCGTCTCTTCGACTCAGGCAATAACGCAAAAGTTGTAAAAGGGGTTCTTTCGGACCTTCTCTGTTGTTAGCTCAATTCTGGTTGATCCTTGTCTCTCACTCACCTCTCTCCTGCGCCTTTCGCTCTTCGGACCAGTTATCTCTTCCCATTGTAGTAGTTGTTGTAGTTGTTGATGATGCTGATGGAATGAGCGGGACAGTGGTATTTATGCAAAAGGAAATGTTCTAGTGACAGTCCTCATATCGCCATGTCAATACGATGTCAAATTAAGCTATAGCACCCCCACGTGCCCCCCACATTCAATATGCACGATAAGAGGCCACATGGATTTCCCAATTCTGAAGTGTCAATGGAACTGAAAATATGAATATAGACAAAAACGAATGGGTCAATAATACGGCATCATGCAAGTGACCTGATTGAATACAGAGAGCAAGTACACATACGGAATATTCAATGAAATTCTGAGTGACGCCATATTCCTGTTGGCTTGCACTCAATACTTTTGGAGTTGTCAATGGTACAAACTACAAGGCACCAGTACAGTCAAAGCTACCACTACTACATACGTCTAACTATGTACTTCTTTGTCACTCATTCTTAGGACTCTTCGGTCTCAGTTTGTCAATCTCCTCGGTGATACTGACGAGCTTTCCGACCTTGTTAATCTCCTCGTTGTAATCCTTTGCCGAAAAATTGTTGAGCATCACATCCGGCGAAATCACCACCCATCCCGGTCGTGTCATTACCGGAAGCGGTTTCTCAGACTGCTGCTGGTTAATAGGGCAAATATGCAGTCTTCTGTTCATGAGAGCAAAGTTCTCGATGAGTGCAAAAATCGACTGTGGAACTATGCCCTGAATAACCCCATCTGGAGACTCCACAATCACGTCTGTGTCGACATTGCAGTTGATGAGATGGACATCTTCACTTCGTCGAACAGTACCCTTTAGACCCATAATACAGTGCCATGTGGACGCCTGGACAATGGGAATAGGCGTAGAATCGTCCACAGACGTGGATCTTGGCGGATAGTGCACCGACGAGATGGAAGACGGGAAAAAAACCACATCTTCGGACCGTCGAAATCCCCATGATTCCATCACTTTGCGTCCCATATCGACCTGGGACCCTGGAACCCACAGAAACGCAATACTGGGTCTGGGAGTGAGTTTGGCAATGGGAAGGGCCCTTAGTTCGTCTCTGGTAGGCAGACGGACGCCTGAACCGTGTCCACAGTTGCCTGAGTCTCCAGGACACCCTCCTACCATGACCACATCAAACTCGAGTCCCTGTTTGACCCACTCTTCGAGTTTGGCCTGGATCTGAGGCTGGGGAGTTCGTGAGCCGAATCTTTTGCATGCAGATAAGGCCACTTGTTCGGCTTTCAACCGGTGAAGCTCTTGGAGACGAGGGTATCCTTCCAGAGGGTTGGTTGCGTTTTGCACGTGACTCTGGGGGAGAACCTGTTGAGTGTGCAGGAACACGTCCGAGTAGTCGTTGCCAAAGTTGAATGTTTCTTTGGTCATTGGATGGTGAACAGACTGGTTGAGAACAGAGATCAGGTTGATGCAAATAGACAATGAGAGTCGGTAGCGGACACTAACAGTCACAGAAGAGATGTAGTGGTAGGTGGCAATAAGTACTGACAATATAAATCACCAATTGAGTGTGATTGAAGAGTGCCAGTACCTGTGGTGGTGATTCAAGAGTGCCTGTGCCTGTAGTGGTTGATCCAAGATGATGCAAAAGTGCTTTCGAAGTATAACTAGGTTAGTGGTTTGGGCCACTGTGACTGGTCTGATGTAAGGACACCGATTAAATAGGTACTCACTTGATCAGAAAATGAATGGTGTATGGTCTGTCTGTTTTTCAGTCTGTAGTTGATTGGCCTTTGTTTTGGTTGAATCGTTTCTGTTGAGATCTGTGGTTTTTGTCTGTGTTTTTGTCTGTGTTTTTGTGACACGTAAGAGAAAGAGCCATGATTGTGTCTTCCCCTCTTCTCATGTGCCCCAAAGTGTTTTCGTAAAGATCTTTTTATGACAATGCAGATGACTGGTCGAGTGGAGTGGTGTGAGAGACAAATGGGGCAAACTGAGGGGGGGAAAGTAAATCGGGGTCTCAATTTTGAGTTTCCAAACATTTGGTATCAATTGGGATCTCTCATCACCACCTTATCCACCACAACATCAAGAGTCGTGCATAATCGTGCGTTATCGTGCATCCTAAGATGATGGAGATACTGCTTGTAGTTCAGAACACTTTTGTATGTCTATTACACAGCAGATATGTTCCTCGCACCTCTTATTATTTGCCCTTTTTCTTTTGGCCCACCTCAAGTTCCTCCTTTACCAGCCTCTTGATCGTAGAATCACTCATCTCAATACCTGTGCCCTGACGATGTTGCTCACAGGTCAAGTGAGGATGCAGACGAACATGTCTCAACATGACGCTTCTGGACCGCTTGGAAAAAGTCAAAGGCGTACCGGACTTGGGCAGATTCTTGCCTTCATCACGCATGTGATCCGTGTTCAACGTGTACTTGACTTGACCACGGGTGAAGCCAGTGATTTGAACAATCTTAGACGCCCTCAAACCAGCCTTACTCATACCCGTAATAAACCCTCTTTCATACTCGTTCAAAGTACGGCGAGTCTTCCCATTGCCAGAAATCTCCGTACAAGTAGCTGGACCGCTTGGTGATGCCATGGTGTGTTCAGTGAAGAGATTTTCGCGTTTCCTTAGAGTTCAAATGCATGACCGGTTACTGATGGAGTGGGTAAAACTAAAACGACGGAAAGGACGGGAATTTGGTTAAACTGAGAGCTCAATCATGTCGTATTTAGTAGCAGATGATCTACTTGTAGCTCCATAACTTCTCGGGATGTTCTAAAGGCACAATTTTTAAAAAATCTCGCATTACTACGAATTTGGGCTTATAAGTACAAGAAACGGATTTAGGAGATCTTCAGAATCATTTTGATACCAAACAAGACACCTATCTTACGAATTATGAACTCGTTCACAGTACAAATGTCTATCTCTTCTGGTAGACCTTTTACCACACCTTAACCTTGAGATAGGCCAAGTACATCAGCTTTCAGAAACACTAGAGTAATCACGATATAAACACTTCAGCGGCCTATGGGAGATCATTGGCATCATTTTGATACCATGAACGGCATCTTTTTGTAAAGCGTCGTATTTCTGGTGACACTTACGAGTTTCCTGTGCTTGTAGTCTACACCTAAACACCTTGGGATAGACTATTTCACTCTCTAAAAGATATTAGAATGTAAGAGGTTCAGTTCCGATGATTTCATCAGCTATCCAGCATCTCTCAAAAACTCATTTTCGTATGACAACCACACCTTCCAAGTCACGACCTGTTTGTGTCCTTACACTCATCTTCCACCTTAATCCTCATCATCACTCTTCTTCTTACAAGAACACAAACAATCACAAAATGATACCAGAGTCTTTGAAACGATACCAGACTGTCAAGATTCACTCAGAAAGTCACACACATCATGTTTTCTCATTGATACCCGCTCCACAGTGTTTTTCAGAGCATTTCCCCTATGTTACACAAACACATTCCCCAAGTTACACAAACACAATGTGACTTCCAGGACCCCAGGAACTGACCATTTTCACCCGAAATACAGTCACCAACACGCATAGTCGTCCGACATTGCTTCAGTTACAACGTCATTGTCATACAGACGTGTCCTTGTCATACCTGCCACCTACTTGCTCGTCACCTTCTTACAGCCACCTTCCACCTCCTTCCATCACCACAGATATCCCTCCTTCTCCTCACTCGAGCACAACCCCAGCCGATGGTCTCCGTACGGTCGCCAGAGCCGGGTTTGATGGTGTAGAGCTGGAGAAGGAGGGCACTTGTGGGGGTAGTTGGAGTTGGGGGTGGATGTGAATGGTGTGGCGTGTTTGTTCAGTGTCTGTCTACATCTACTTATTGTGAGTAATGGATTGACGGTGAGATGCAAGTGTTTGACATTAAGGCATCTGCCAAATCTGATCATGATGTCTCCTTGCTAACAATTGCTAACACAGGATCTCGTCTCCCTCTTGCTAGCGACTACCCGTGTTATCTCATCGCAAGACCTCACCTACTTGTTGCTCTACCGTGTTCTACCTCCACGGTCACTTCAAACTACTTCCCGTGAGCCATTCCGCCTCAGCTCTCCAGTTCTGTCGCTACAGTACGAGTACACTCACACCCCTTCCTTCTGTTGCCGGGAAAGGGGTTAGTCCCAAGGTCTGAAGCTAAGGCCTCGGCAACCACGCCCAATTGCCAAGACTCACTGTTTCTGCCATGTGGTGCTGCGCGGGGGGTGTCAATGTCTCAGCTCTTGAAGTGGCTCTGGTGAGAGCTCCCCGTCTGTTTCAAACCATCACCGTTGTCAGGAGCATTCGATGAAAGGTCAGAGTCATCCATCCAGACGATGCAGATCTAAGGACACGCTGGGAGCTTGAGGTTGATGGCTTCTCGAGACGTCAGGAGTAGGGCTTGCCGTTGTTTTCCGCAGTCAACAACCAACGGAGAACTGTCCAATGTGATCATCAATGTCACTCCTTGGAAGGAGTGGTGCTGCTTAACACGTTGATCCCCTGCCATTGCTGCAATTCAACTGTGGCTACAAGTCTTGGAGGTTCAGTGTCAAGTCATGAAGGTTCCTCAGCTTCATCTACCACCGTCCAGCTCCAATGATTAGTAACTGTGGTGGTGCTCTTGATGGTATACAGTTGCTACGGTTCTACGCTGCTGTTTCTACTGCTTCTACTGGTGCTACTTGTGCTACACTCTACACTCTCTCTCTCTGGTTTCAAATCATAAATATTCATTTTACGTGTGGGACCACATGCAGGGGAGCAATCTAGGCCTTGGGGCCGGCGGCAATGACCTCGGGGAGAGCCATGTCCTTGTACTTCTCGAAGTTTTCGTTGAAGAGCTTGCCGAGCTTGGTGACCTCCTCGGTGAACTGCTCCTTGCCGCCAGTCCAGGCTCGGGCAGGGTTGAGGATCTCGGAGGGGACCTCGGGGGCGGTCTTGGGGACCTGGAGGTTGAAGACCTCGAAGTTCTCGTACTCGACCTTGGCGAGCTCGCCGGAGTGGATGGCGTCGAGAATGGCTCGGGTGTACTTGAGGGGGCATCGCTTGCCGCCGTTGGTGTACGACTGGCCGGTCCAGCCGGTGTTGAGCAGCCAGGCGTTGGCGTTGTGCTTGGTCATCTTGTCGGACAGCATCTTGGCGTACTGCATGGGGTGCAGGACCAGGAAGGGCTGGCCAAAGCAGGCGGAGAAGGTGGCCTCGGGCTCGGTGACGCCCTCCTCGGTGCCGGCCATCTTGGAGGTGTAGCCGGAGATGAAGTGGTACATGACCTGCTCGTTGGTGAGCTTGGAGATGGGGGGGATGACACCTCGGGCATCGCAGGTGAGCAGGATGATGTTGGTGGGGTGGGACTCGGTGACGCAAGGGAGCTTGGCGTTGGGGATGTACTCGATGGGGTAGGAGCATCGGGTGTTCTCGGTGAGGGTGGCGTCGTCGTAGTCGACCTCTCGGGTGATGGGGTCGAAGACCACGTTCTCGAGCACGGAGCCGAACCGGATGGCGTCAAAGATATCGGGCTCCTTCTCCCGGGACAGGCCGAGGCACTTGGCGTAGCAGCCGCCCTCAATGTTGAAGACGCCGGTGTCGGACCAGCAGTGCTCGTCGTCACCGATGAGCAGTCGGTTGGGGTCGGCAGACAGGGTGGTCTTGCCGGTTCCGGACAGACCGAAGAAGAGGGTCACGTCGCCGTCCTTGCCCTCGTTGGCGGACGAGTGCAGGGTGAGCACCTGGTGCTTGACGGGCATGAGGTAGAACATGACGGTGAAGATTCCCTTCTTCATCTCGCCGGCGTACTCGGTTCCGAGGATGAGCATCTCCATGGACTTGAAGTTGATGTCGATGGAGGTGTTGGAGGTCATACCGGAGGTGTATCGGTTGGCGGGGAAGGCGCCGGCGTTGTAGATGGTGAAGTCGGGCTTGCCAAAGTTCTTGAGCTCCTCGGCGGTGGGTCGGATCAGCATGTTTCGCATGAAGAGAGCGTGGTAGGCCCGGGCACACACGATTCGCACCTTGATTCGGTACTTGGGGTCCCAGCCGGCGTAGGCGTCGACAACGTAGATTCGCTTTCGGGTGTTGAGGTAGTCGACGGCTCGCTCTCGGTTGATGAGCCACGACTGCTCAGACAGCTTCTTGTTGACGGGACCCCACCAGATGTGCTCGACCGAGCCGGGCTCCTCGACAATTCGCTTGTCCTTGGGAGATCGGCCGGTCTTCTTGCCGGAGGAGGCCACCAGGGCGCCGGTGGAGTTGATGGCAGAGCCGGACTCCTGGACCAGGGCGTCCTCGTAGAGAGAGGCGACCGAGGGGTTGTGGTCAATGTTGACCCGCTCGTACTCAATGTGGGCAATGTCGTAGAGTTCCTTCTCGATCTCCTCGGCGGCGGGAGTGGGCTCGACGCCCTTGGGGTGCAGTTGGGTCTGGTTCACGGGGGGAGACATTTTGATGCGGGTGAATGTGTTTGATGGGGGAAACTACGAGGGAACATCTCTGGGTATATATATTGCTGGTCAAAAACCCAAGGTTTGGTGGTGAGACTGTTAAGGTTGGAGAGTGTATGTACGCTTGGATGGGGGGTGGGGGGGTGGAAATACGGCATTTCGGTAATTTAAGGGTACCATTGTGGTCCCGAAGAGGGGAGGATTACAATGGTACAATTTTTGTTCGTTTCCGTTTGTTTGATCCCCGGCAATTTCGAGTTCTCTGTTTTCTCCACATACCCCACATGTAAGCCAATGTAAAACATGTAAAGTGGATGGTGAGAAAATAGAGTTCCAGCACTAAGTGATGGAGTTGGGGGTGGTTCAAAAAACACGGTGAGGAGAGGTCGGATTTGAGCAAGACGAGTGTCGGAGTGTTGCTGGAGAGCTACTGGGTAATTGGCAGCTTTTGGATTTCAAATTCACCTATTATTGGTCGACTTTTTCCGCCTCCCATTCTTACTTGCCCCGAAACGAAAAACCACCCGCAGCACTTTTCGTCCCGACATGTCCCGAACATTCCGAGCTTTCCGACTCTGCCGAAACATTCCGAAACACAGAGTTGCCGAAGAAGAGCAAAGAAAGGGGGGAAAGAGAGGTACGGGCGTGTTCACGTGACAGCGGCGGTCACGGGTGTGGTGGTGTGGGTCACGTGACATGCCTACAAACCGAGATACACCGGCTTTTCTGCTTCAAGAGCAACCCGCCCAAACGTGTCTCGTTTTGACTTTGCTAATCACGTATCTCAATCTAAATCGTGGGTTGCTGTGCAAGGTGGGGTGATCCGGGCACGAGGGGTTGTGCAAATACTGTGTTGTGACTTGTTTTGTGGTTTTCTGATTTATTTGGATTTGTTTTGGATTTTTCCTGATTATTAGAGATTTTTCTGCATTTTTGTTAATTTTTTTCAATTTTCACCATTTTTTCTCGTCGGAAATTTTCGCTCCCACACTTGTTAACGTCGGAACATCTCCTGCATTAGCGTGGGATATTACTTACAGGACGCTAATGCAATGTCGACGAGTTTAGTTGGTCCACGGGTTGGGGTAGGGGAAAAAAAGCTGTAGTTTAGTAGGTAGTAATCCAATTCGATTTTTGAAAGTCCAACCATGTACACCTCGACCAGGGCTACAAAACGGTGCATTTTAATCCCAACACTTTTCATTGGATAGTTTTTAAATCCCATTCTCAAATTTCAAGCTTAGTTGACGTACATACATGGGGCTGACCACATACGAGGAATATGCAAGGAAAGAAAATGGAAAGAATTGCACAACAAAACGAGCACAAACGGTAGAACAAAGCCAGCTATACCACTATGGAGCCCCGACTTCCGCGATAATTGTCGTATATTTCTTTTTATTCCTCCTCAATTCTACCGCTCAATTTCCAGCCTTCCCCACAAACGCACAGTGTCCCACCGATACGCCAAAGTTCCCCACGTCAACAACGTTGGGGTAAATTCGAAAAAGCGACTAAGACGCCAGCGGTCAACAAGGCGGTTTTCGTGGCGCCCGGCGCATTTTTCCGTATTTTTCCGGGCCCGAAACAGTCCCTTTTGGATTCACACTCATTTATTTTGCGTTCAAACGGTGCAAATAATTCCAGCCTTTTTTGTCCTCACGTTTCACCTGCCTAATGTGGACAACCACTTAAAGCCTTCCCATTGTAGCCATGTAAGAAATTATGCTTTTCCCCCTCGTTGGCTATTTTCGGCAATGTACCGCAAATAAGCTCTGCCCTAACCCTACCCGGCCACTTCTCGTGGACCCGACCGAGGACCGGGAATAGGGTTGTCAGGGCTAGGAGAGGAATTCGAGCTAGCGGAAAAATCGTTGGGTGGGTTGGGTAAAAAAATCGCATGTTAGGGATTAGGGCTAGGGTCAGAGCCATAACTTTGGTATTTTTGTCACGTGATTCGTTATAATTATCGTATTCCCCTGCACTAGTAAAAGCACGTGCAAGACGAAAAAGCACGATAATCGTCGGGACACGTGAGTTTAATTAGCGTGAAATTGGAAATATTCGTGGAAAATTGGAGTCACGTGGAAAATGAGATTTGAAGGTATGGGAAATTAAGTCACGTGATTCCACGTGTCCTGGTATAATTATTTCTTCTGTCACGCGTCTACAGCTCTTTTTATCCGACTTTTCACGTTAAGCCGCACCGAGGCAAACTCAATCCTCCGAGGCAGGTCACGTGACTTTTCCTGGTCGGCGCGCGTTTTCGGCAGGTCACGTGACTTTTCCTGGTCGGACATGACGTGTTTGCGCGTTTCGGCAGGTCACGTGACTCGGAAGGAGCGCGCTCGGCATGGGTTAGGGCTGGCGTCTGCACCCGACCGCAATCCACCAACCCTAGGATTCTCGTGAAGATCTAGGAATGCACGCCGTTTCCGAGCGCCGGGTCAGGGCAGGAAGAAACCCTAACCGTCGGAAGGGGTTAGGGTTGTCGGTAGTTGCTCGGTTGGAGCAAGGCAAAGAGTTGAAAAGAAAATCGGAAAAAATGGGGGGAAATTGAGGGAATATAATTGGAGATGAAAGGAGTGGGTTGTGTTGCGAAGGGTGCCGATAAGTAGGTGTTTACATGTGTCATGATTTTTGAAAATGATTTTTCGGAGGTTTCCAATTTATTTTCTATTTAATTGTGTTTTTTCCATATTTATTTATTTTAATCCTTTAAAATTCGTCTTCTTTTTTTTCGCTCGCGTGGTTGTCACATGCATGGTCGTGTGGTCAATGTTGCTGAAGTATACGGATGGGAATATGAGGTCATAAAAAATGGGGCGATTGAAAAAGTTACAATATCGGGACTAAAAGGATGAGACGAACGAGGGGATCACAATGGTACACCTCACTAAGCTGTAGCACGTCTGTGGGGGGAGTTGTAGTGAATTGTTTGGGTGCTATTCAGTAGTTGACAATGATAACTAAATGGAGACTTCGTTGAGATATCGAGGAAGGAAGCTTACTCTTTCAAACAACTTACTTACAGTACTAACAAAGCTACATAACAAACAACACATCAGTTTCTTCTGTTGTCCCAAAAGTGACGTCACGAAGATCAGTAAACACTCCCTTCTGGACCCACCATAATGTAAATCTCTATTGGTGGAGAAACTTCAGGTGGAGAAAGATAACGAAGTGAGCGGTATTTGGTATCTAAATGGAGGTGGAGATGAGACGAGGAGGATGGAGGAGATAGAAAACGAATCGGACAGGAATTGGTGGAGATATAGAGGGAAAAGTGGGCGAGTGGGGGAATCGAACGGAAAAAGGTTCAGTCGTGTTTAGTAGACCTGCATAGTGACGCATGAGGAGGGGGAGTCATGTGACCGGTTAGGAAGGGTGTATTTTTGAGCTGTAGTGGGGGTGGTTGAAAAGTGTCTAAAAACCAGACAGAGAGAAGATGGAGGGTAATAAACAGTACCAAAATACTCACCCAGCTGAGGGCTAGCGAATGGTACTATTCACATCTCTCTACCATGCCCAGGTAGCGTTTTGGTATATAAACCGATACACAGACATCATAGAGAGACACGAATAATACAGATGTACTCTCAAGATCAAGACGAGCATTTTGGTACTATGAAGCACGTCCTTCCTGTGTTCACACCTTTTTCCTGGTATGACTGAGTATCATCAAGACATAAGATTAGTCAGTTATGGTGAGGCAGAATAGAATGTCTACAAAATGAGCTACACACTGAATATAGAGACGTGAGTAGTACAAAAAGATTAGTTACGTCTCAAAGAGTATTTTGATATCAAACTTGACCCAATATTCCTACTCACGCCACTTCTAGGACTACCCTCATTCTCAGCTATATGAGAAGAGTATATACCCCTTGGAATGAGATACAGACATGCTACAAAAACGAGAGCTGTACCATTCGACTCGCAAAAGCCGTAGAAGTATTTGAATACTAAGAAAGGTCCAATTTCATTAGCCTATATAAAACTTTGCGAGGGTGCCTGAAAACGCTTATTCAGCTTTCAAAAATGCCACAAAATTCTCTACAGTAACAATTGAGCGACAAGAACTGTACCATTCGACCCGTCAGACTGTACAGAGTATTTTGATACCACCAAATCTCATATTTAATCATTTTCGATTTTTTCCAGTATGCCCCAAAAGCCCACCTTCATAATATCAGTCAGCCTGTTAGAGACGTAAAAGCGACACTTTTACAGGTCATATAAGCCATAAAAACCCACGAAACAACTCTCACTTCTCCATATACCATGACTAAAGACAAATCGTCAACGAAATCTTCAGATTCAGACCTCACGGCTGTTTTTAACGGCACTACAATGAACTGGGTAGCATGTTCTCTCTGTGGTGAACATTTGACTGTAAACCACAAATGTGAAGATTCTGAAGCCAAGAAGGGCGAGCAGGGGGGATGACTAGCAGCTGGTCAAAATCTGAGCTCTTTTGGCCAGTTATTGGGCAGTTTGTGGGGTGGGAGTAAATGGTGGCTACCTAAGTAATAGCTAAGTAATAGATGGGATTAATATTTAAGGTAGTAAAGTTGTTATGTAAGCGGATTACGTAATCACACAGAGCTATTACATAATCAGATTACATAATCACAAGGGGCGATTACATAATCAATATTACATAAGCGAAACTGGGTAATTTTACAGAACGTCACAGAACTTGTTACAAGAGGGATGCAGACATAAAAGCGCTTAACTATGGTAAACAAGCCAAAACAATAGCACTCTCTTATATCACTTTCCCTGCATCTCCTCTCAAAACCCCAGAAATCACTTTTTACAGATTATGACCTTTCTCACCACTCATAACCTGTGATCAACCCTTATGACCCCAACATATCCCTTCCCCAACAAATCTCTTCAAGATCTCCCTTTTTGCCACCGAATAAACTCGACTCGTGTGACAATTACAGTATGATGCTGTAAATAGAAGCTCAGCCTCACGAGAAGAAAGAGCACGATAAAATGCTCAAAAATGACCCAACACAAAAATAAACTATACCATATTATTCCCCTGAATCTCCCGATCACGCCAGTACCTCTAAAAATCCAATATCTCTTCTCCCCACAAAGCTAACCAACTCCGCCCACTTTCCCCACAATTTTAAATGTATCAAGTGACAGCAACACTGAGACTAAGACGAAGATGAGGCGGCTCCTTTGGGCGGCTAAATCGGAGCAAATCTCGGAATCCTGAAAAAAAACACGTGTACTCGAAAAGCCTCCTGCTGAGTCAGCTTCCCCTACATACAGCGTTGCATGTTGGCATATTATTTCCCTTGTCTGTATGCAGCGTGGTTGTCATGGCAAACGTGCAATAACAAAGTTGAAAGAGCGAGATATGGGAGCAGGGAGTGGGTAAAATAAGGTTTGAGTAGTATGGTTCGGTTTGGGAGAATCAGGGGAGTAAAATGGTACAGTTTTCGTGGTCATCTGATGCGTGTATTTTGACTTGGGGAGGTTTTAGTGCGGGAATGAAAATAGTAAGAGGAGGAGATGAGCTGGAAGGATGAGAGCTAGATGGTTGTAATTAGCTAAACTGGAGCTTCAGGATGGTACCGGTTTTGTAGTTGTATCTTTGAATCCGAGAAAGTTGCTAATACACCGGGTTCTAGAAATGTCAATTGAGAGAGATTGAGAAGAGATTATACTAAAAGAACACCCAGAACGTGTTTAGAACTCCCTCATTCACCACTCCTGCGTTTCTCCTTTTTTATATCGTTCGATTTGCGTCTGTAGGAGGGTCAAACGTGTTTTTCAGGGGGCCCTAAATAGAAAGACGAATATAGGTCCGATGTGGAAAAGAAAGGTACCATCATAATCCTCCCAATTAGACCATTCCAACCATACTACTCACTACCTATTCTTTTGACATTCGCCACCTCCGCTGACTAAGCTGGGAGGCAAAACTTTGCTACACTTTGTTGATGTATCTTCTTACTCACTACTTGTAACGGCGATATTGACCTTTTCAAACAGTCAATTGGAGTGGTATAAGAGACAGAAAGCACTAAAAGGACTTCATTCAGCAGTTCTCTACACATCACCAACCACACCAAATTCACCATCTATTCTAACTTGCTTCAAGTTACACAAACACAACCACAAACACAAACACATCTTTCTATTACACAAACACAATGCTCAAGTGGGTGCAAGGAGGCGTTTCTGCCCTGACTGGATCGGCCGAGCCCGAGTACGGCGCTGAAGCCTTTGAGTCCGTGGCCAAATCCGTCGACGGAAAAAACCCCTACGGAACCCTGACTCTTCCGGAGCTCAACTGGCTCAAGCCCAGCGGTTCCAACGTGGAAACCCAGACGTTCTATTTCTTCTCCAAGGACGGCAAGCGGTTTGGTCACGTGCAGATCATCCATTCCAACCCTCTTGGAATCCAGAACACTGCGCAGTTCACTTTCCGGCTGCATAACGCTGACGTCCCCGAGGAAAACGTGTGGTCGTCCACCAACGTGGAGGAGTTTGAGCCTGTGGGCCCCAATTTCACCGCCAAGGGCCCCCTGGACGGCGTGAACATCAAGCTTGTGCCGTCTGTGGACGACGATGGAAAGACGACCGAGGCTTTCCACGTCAAGATCCACGTGTCCGACGAGGTCAAACTCGACCTGGTGTTCACGCGGACCGTCGAGGGGTTCAAGATTGGCCCCACCGGCCAGTCCAAGTACGGCGAGGACCTGGCGAACCCCTGGGGAGCGATGCGGCACTCGTTCTGGCCCAGAGCCTCCGTTTCGGGCACCGTCCAGGTCGCCGACAAGGAGCCCATCGCCCTGGACAACGACTACGGCTTCTTTGTGCACGCGACCCAGGGCATGAAGCCCCACCACGCAGCCTCCAAGTGGAACTTCATCACCTACCAGTCGCCCAAGTACTCGGCCGTGGTGATGGACTACACGACTCCCCCCAGCTACGGCAGCTCGCGGGTGACGATTGGCGGAGTGGCCTCGGCCGACAAGCTGCTGTTCACGTCCGCCAACGCCACCGTCGAGCACGTCGAGACCAAGGAGGACGAGGAGGTCGGCTGGCAGGTGCCCACGGTGATCCGGTTCGAGTGCGAGGGTCCCAAGGTGGATGTTGCTGACGAGGACGTGGCCAAGCCCGAGAACCGAGGCAAGGCCGTGCTCAAGGGCGAGCTCACGCACCTGGAGCGAATGGACGTCATGGCCGAGATCCCGGCGTTCCTCAAGTCGCTGGCGTCCACCGTTTCTGGAACTAAGCCCTACATCTACCAGTTCCGAAACGACATGGACATGGAGCTCGAGATTGACGGTGAGACGGTCCATGATAAGGGCCAGATTTTCTGTGAGGCCACCTTTATTTCTTAGAGAGGGGGTATGGTGTAAGAGAGTGCACTACTACAAGTAAGTGCAAGCACTGCGTCGGTACATTTAGCTTCATAAGGCGTCAGGCCAAGAGTATATAATCAGTAATAATGGATGTATGAGAGTGAGGGGGTGGGGGGAGGAGTGAAGGAGTGCTTAGGTTGTAGTAGGTGGAATTAATGTGATTCTGTTGATCAAGTTTTGTATTGCCACTTGTTTTCTCACCACATGAACTGTTGACATCATTTGTTATCATGTGACTTCATTCGAGTGTTGGACTTGTTGTTGGAGAAATGAGATAACGCATGATTGTTTATGGCAATCAGGAAGGGCTTATTGTGAGTATCTACAAGTGGTCTGTACCGGTAGTATGGAGATTCACGTCCTCAGTAACGACAGAAAACAAAAGTTCACTACTCTCTCAATACGAGACATTAAGAGTTAATATTTGGCCAGAGAGTTAGTGAACACTTTTTCAACGGTCACACAAAATTTCAGCCCAGCAGCATGAGAACTGCCCGTTTTATTGAGGGCCAAAAACACCACCCCCAGCCGTGCGGCTCGGAAATTCGCTATAGCTTAAATGGAGAGAAATAGATGTGTGCTGATATTTCGTGCTACAGCAAAGGCACGTAGATTCTGAGACTACTTTCATAATCAGGGTATTCTGGCGGTTATTTTGATACTAATATTGACGTGTTTAAGGTGAAATACGAAACTGGTGAGAAAAAAACGAGAAAGAGAGAACGTCAAAAATGAAGTGTTAGTCTGACATTACTGGGTCTAGTCATTGTCTTATCTGTATTTGTAACTTGTATTACCTACAAGTAGTCAGCTTGTTCACCTAAGAGAACTTCAGGAACATACCCTGTAGCCAAAATCCTCTTCCTATAGTGACGATATTGGTACCATTCGAAAGCCTTGAATCTCCCAAATCCATCTATACCACTCTCTTCCCTCTATCTCCTCTCCCCCCTCCACCCCATACCTCCACCCTCGGTCGATGTAACCCAAGGTAAACCCAGATCCACCGAATCTTGTATTCACTCTTCCACGACGTCTATACTTGACTTTAAATCTCGATGACGTCAAAGTGCCGTTTGGAGTTAACTTTACGACTTCAGGGGAGGAGCTGGAAGGACACTTGTGCTCGTTGTTGGGCTAGAGATATCGCTATGCAGACTTTACCATCGTATTCAGCGGCATGGATTGTGAAATTTTGACAGCTACAAGTATAACTATTCTTTCCGACCCTCCTTTTTCCCTGCACCATATCCGTGAGATCGATGAACGTTAAGATATCCCTGAAACTCTTTATTCTGTGCCTTTCGAGGTGAACAGGGTTGGGGGTAAGTGATGATTGATGAGATATCAGACAACTTGTGGCAGTGTCTCGATGGTACCCACATGATACCCGTCATTCATTCCTCCTGAATATCCACCCCTTCTATTGAAACCCTCTACTGTATCCGTTCTACCCCCTACCAGATCTCACGCTCCACCTCACGCCGATCCTCATGTCTTTGTACATGAGCCAGGCACCCCGAGAGTCAATGTTACATTGTTTCGAGTGAGTTTGAAGCCGATTTCCGAGCCATATAAAGCTCCTACAACACCCCAGCTCATGCCTCCGTAACCAAAATGCTCTTTTCCAACCTCCTTCTGGCCTCTGTGGTCTCAGCTGGCGTCATCAACCTCCCTCTGCGAGTCCGGGAGCTTTCTGAAGAACCCGAAGTCTTTGCTCAGCTCGCTAAACGGGCCAATGTTCACCATTCCACTGTTTCCATGGGAGACGCGTTTTACGAGACCGATCTCGAGGTTGGATCTCCTCCTCAGAAGGTCCACGCCATTTTCGACACTGGATCTCCCCTTCTGTGGATCGCAGGAGCAAACTCCACCCAGTGCGAGTCCAACCACTGCAAGGGGCCTGCCTTTGATCCTCGAAAGTCGTCTTCGTGGAAGTACAGAAATAATGGCGCCAACTGGGGTGGTCATGGAATCTGGGGCAACGAGACTGTCACCTACGCCGGCTCAACCCTCCAAGACTTTCAGGTGCACGTTTCCACAGATCTGATCGCCGACGGCGTTGGAACTTTTGGCCAGTCTGGATACGAAGACCCTTCCAAGTCGTTTGTCCAGGGTCTTGCTGCTTCTGGCAAGATCTCTCGAGCCATCTACTCCATCAACGCTGACAAGCCCATCTTCTGGCATAACAAGCCCTCAAGAGGCGTAGTCTCCAACGTGTACTACGGAGGCTTTGACAAGGCCAAGTACGAGGGTCCTCTCACTACCATCAACTGTGACCACAAGGGAGGCTATGCCATGCCCCTGGGCGGATTGTCCATCCAGGGAGAAAAGGTCCAGACCAAGATCGACCACGCTGTTGTTCTGGACACTGGAGGAATCGCTCTCCATCTGCCCAACTCCACTCTGAAGCTGCTGTCCAACAAGTTTGGAGGAGAAGGAGTCTACGAGAAGCCTGGATTCTGGCGAATTGGCTGCGGATCCAAGCCCGAGCTGACCTACGAGTTTGGCGAGACCAAGGTCGACGTTGATTTCTCTCCCTACGTTCTTCCTTCGCCTAACGGAGGCTGCAGACTGGAGGGAGTGGAGCCTGAGAAGGACGACGCTACAACTCTTCTCACCGGCCCTGCGCTCATCTCCAAGATGCTGGTCATCTACGATAACGACCGGGCTCAGATTACTGTCGGTAAGGCCAAGTACACCGACGAGAGCGACGTCGTTGAGATCACCGGCGATATTCCCGGGGCGGTTCCGTCCAAGAAGGAGTAATTAGTTTGAGATTCAACAAGTAATGAGCGGTGGCTAATATAAAAAGAATGGTTTTGTTATGATTAATGGTAAATTGTAGATCAGATAATTGAGAGCGTAGACAGTCATCTGATAATTGAAACACGACTGTAATTACGGTACGATATGGAGAAACAGATGTGAAGACATTTGTAGTTCACTTGTCACCGTTGAAATCATAACTTGCATCAGCCATACTATGCACCCTCAGATGCACACCAGAGAATAGAGATCTCCTCCCCATTGATCCATCATGCACTCATCAAGTTCCACCCAGAGGTGAACTCATTATAGTGTACCGGTACTCTTCATTAGGATCACTTGTAACTGCAGTACAGGTGCCAACAGTTGAAGAGTATTGTACTTGGGACTTACATTGGTGTTCAATTGACCAGCTTATTTGATTTAATTGCCTTGCATGGGGTAGTTGACACCTCCAAAGTGGTCAAGATTGACAACTTGATTACTGTACAGTACAAGTACAGGTTAATCATTAGGAGAGAAGCGAACACTATGAAGACTATAAAATATCAGAAATTCAGCTACAGGACTGTCCAATTTCAGCTTTGTTGTCTATAATGAAGCTGTAGTGAGTGCATTACAAGTACCAGAACCAGGCACATGAACCTCTATGATACCAAGTACTTGTGACATTCTGAGAAAGCCAAGGGTATGAAAAGTTTGAGGAAAGCCGATTCAAAAGATTGGTGAAGTCTACGGTATTTCATTTTTCACATTTGACTTGTACAAGTATCCACATTTAAGGTGGGAGCTGTACTTACAGGAGTAGATACTGAAGCCACAAAAGCAGAAAAAAGAAAAGTCACACGATCAGTGATACAGTCAGTCTCAAAAGCTCAACTTTTCAACTTTTCTCAACCGTTGAAGACACGTGCTCCATTCAACTACACTATAGGTCTACAGCTCAGTATGGCTGCTTCAGAACGGCTTCTGAAACACGGCTATACTTCCAAAATGGATAAACAGTTTGTAATAACGCACCATAACGATCCATACTGTCAGAATTGCTTCTTTCAACGTCAGTGCACTTTGACAGATACCTACATCAGGTCTCCACTTGGCAGAAAAAGCAATAGCAAATGAGTCTCGTGGATATTGCAGCACCTTGGAGGCTTCAAACTTGGTCATTTTGTGTTTCCTTGAAGTCTGCATGTCTTCAGTTTAGCTATATTTGTTGATATTGAAGTCATCTGGTCAAGCTGAGATGTCTCTTATCATAAATCTGCAACCAAAGCTGGTTGAAGAGCGAGAGCTTTATAGTTATATTTCTGCAGCTTCTGTGATTCTTTTAATATCAACTTCTTCTAATAAATGTCTGCATTGGAGTTGTATGGAAACTACTTAGTCTCAACATCTCATTATACTGAAGACTCACAGTAACCGCCCTATACGAGGTATTTCTGCAAACGAAAAGATACAGGTGCTTAATTAAGACATAAATAAGCTATCTTTGAAGTCCCCAATCGTCCAACATACTCGGTTATTCCTTACTGTCATGTTCTAATCAATGCGTTATACATCGCCAAGTACATGACTCAAAACGAGCAAGTAAGTGATTATTCTGCTTGTCTTTACATTTTCTGAAATAGAACGCTCACACAAAAGCCAGCCTATTAAGTTCTTTAGCAATGGGAGCTTCCCCTGATGAACTTGAGCTTCCATATCTTCAAAAATGTGTTCAGCTCAACATTCGTTTTCATTCGCAATAGTAGTCCCCAAGCCTTCTCAAAAAATTAAATACGCCCCACTTTACACAGTGAAAAACCCTCTGGCACAAAAAAGTCCATTCTTTCACTGCTGAATTCACCAAAAAAATATTGATATCCGTGAGATTCGAACTCACGCCTCCGAAGAGACCAGGAAATTCGTTAAGGTGTTAGCCTTAACCTGGCGCCTTAGACCGCTCGGCCAGGATACCCGATAAAATTTTGGAAAAAGTGGCCACTACAATCGAATTTCTGCTTAGTCAGAGATTAGTCAGCGAACACGAGGGAGGGCGTTTGAAAGGGAAAATTTATATGGAGGTGTTTTCCCGTGTTTCAAGATGATACTGAATCCTTTATGTGCCCTATACCTTGTTTTGTTATCAAGTTATGGCGATCTTAGTTTATGGCATACCCATAGCATAGAGACACTTTGATTACGCTGATAACACAAGCTCTAGCTCAAGATTGAGAGTCTCTGTGGTATAGAGTGTATCGCACAGGTGATGATAGGGTACAATCACTTCCTCAGTCACAACAGTCATTTTCTTACAGCTTCATTTCACTACACTCCCTTAGTCTTCAGTCACAATAAATATCGATTAACAAATACTAATTAATTTTCTGGTTTTACACCTAGTAAGCGGCCTTGACAGGCTCGGTGTTGACGTAGAGGTCCTTGTCGGAGCCCTTTTGTTCGTAGAGCTCGGTTTCCATGGACTCTTCGGATTCAGGCTCGAAGCCCTCGTCTCCCATCTTGGAGACATCAAAGCCATGGGCTCGGATGTACTCGAAGAACTTTCGGTCCTCGTCCTGGACGGAGGTCTGGGTGACAGGAGGCAGGAAGAAGAAGGTGATGAAGGCCGAGAAGATACACAGAGCCGAGGAGATCCAGAAGGGGCCCTGGACACCCTTGATTTCGTCGCCTCCCTTCTGGAAGCCCGCAATGATCAGAGGGAAGCACTGGGTTCCGATAAAGGCGCCAATCTTGCCCATGGACGAGGCAATGCAGTAGAAGACGCCTCGGATGGCCGTGGGCGAGTTCTTGGAGGCCAGCAGACCAATGTTGCCTCCGGGACCCATCTCGCCCAGAGCCTGGAAGATTCCGTAGGCGATGACAAAGCCGGCAATGTTCTTGATCATGGACTCGTAGACGCCGGCCATGATGAAGCCGACGATTCCCTGGAGAACCAGAGCGCCAGCCAGGGTGCATCTGGGTCCGAACCAGTCGGAAAAGATGGCACCGAGGAAGGCTCCGGGGAGGTAGAAGGCGGTCAGGAGCACGTTCCAGCCAAAGGTCTTGTACAGGTCTCCGCCAGGCACAAGCAGGTTGACGATCTGGGAGCCGTAGATTCCAAAGGGGAAGGAGATGAAGTTGTAGAGCATCCAGACGAGACAGATGACGATCAGTCGGGGGCCGTAGTACCGCAGAGCGAGAATGTAGGGCGGTCGGGTTCGCTTGAAGTTGTTCTTTCGGAACGTCTCGGGCTCCTTGAACTTGGTTCGGAAGTAGAAGAGGGACAGAGGGGGGATGGCGCCCAGACCAATGGTGATTCGCCACACGGGAGTCAGGTGGTTGTCTCCACAGATCCAGAGGAGGATGAGGGGTACAAAAGCGGCAACCACAAAGCCGAAATCGATCATGAATCCGGTGAAGAAAATAAACCATCGGTTTCGAGTGCCGCTTCCCATCATGGCCGAGGCCTCAGAGCAGGCCACAGAGCCGGCAGGGTACTCGCCTCCAATACCGATACCGACGAGAAACCGGTAGGCAATGAGGGCACTGAGCATTCCGTCGATATCGTCCTTTCCGCCGCCTCCCCAGGCTCCAGAACAGAGAATGGTGAAGACAATGAGAATGAGGGTGGAGACGATCATGCCCATTTTTCGCGAGTGGTAGTCGGCGACAAAACCAAACACAATCATACCCAGGACAGTTCCAGCAAACACAATGGACGACACGGTTCGCGAATAAGTCGACTTGGAGTACCGTTCACCGTAGAGGATACCCAGACAGGTGTTGACGGTTCCCATGGAGTTGTTGACGTAGCCGTCGGAGAAAAGACCAGCACCAGCGGTAATAACCGGCCAGGCTCGTCCGTCTTTGCCAAACAGCGACCGCTGCATGATGGGGTCGTTCTTTTCGGCCTCCAGGGCCTCGAGCTCCTCCTCGGTCAGCTTGCGACCGGGAAGAGCCATTTCGCCAGGATACACCTTGTGGAAGAAGATTTGGGGCATGGTGAGCTCTTGGGGTGGTGAGCTGGTTTATGGGAAACCCCAACTACTTATAGATTCTGCTGGACTTGCAATGGCAGAGGAGGGAGCAAAACAAGGTTACGAAAAGTCATGGAGAGAGCTAGTCGTGGATTAGTCGTTTGACGGTCAATAGATGGAACCAAGAACAAAAAGGTTACAACTTTTAGTGTAAGCGACTGACACAATGACAGTCCAGAGATAGCCCAAACACAGAGCAGTCACAACAATGGGGACGTCAGAGGGGCAAGAAATCAATTCAGGCAACACACAGCAACATAATCCACGACGGTTTCTACACTGTAGCCCACCCGCTTCTCCTGAAGTCGACACCGTCCTTGTTTCGCCATAGTCATGTCTCACGAGCCTAAAATGTAGTGTAACTTAGAAGTTGTGGGGGTGTCGAGTTGAAGATGAAGGAGAGGTCAGACAGGAAAAATAAAGGTACCATTGTAACCACCAGCTCACGGGAATTACAACGGTGTATTTATTTTCCCCATAGTCCTACTATTACGCCTACCAAACCCCCTCTTCCCCCCTCCTAAACTTCACATGCACAACTCTATGAGCCGTGGCATCCACTTGGGAGACGCACCTCCCTCCAGCGGCACAAAAGAAGGCAGATTTTCTGTACCTTTGCGTGTCGCCATTGTGGGGTGTGGGGGTGTGTGCAAGTGCTGGTTTTGGATATTACGCCCGGGTTTCTAGGGGTCGACAAGGGCAAGGGCAGGACTGAGCAAGAGGCTTGTGTTGTAGCTACTGGAAACGGGAATTGGACGTTACAGCTACCGTGCATAATTAGGCTGTTTTTTTTTTTTTCTTGCCCTATGACCTTGACACCCTTTTTCATAACCATCTCGCCGGACTATCCTTGACACTCTCTTCGTAGCGCCCTCTTTCCTATCACCCATCTCGCCTTCCCCACGTGTCTTTTGACGTGCAGTTTTTAGACTCCCCAAGGTAAGGCTGGTGAGACAGAAGAGTACAGGGTAGTAGAGTGAGACAAAGCGGGATTTGACTGAGACAGACAAATGGGACACAAGTGAGACACTGATTGATTGATTGATAATTACCAGATCTTGAGACGTCATGTGACCTCCTAGAGACCTCACAGAAAATGTCTTACTTGTACTGTAACTGGTAAGTTCTTCAAAATCCACCAACCCAACCGCCATAACTCCCATCTATTATCCCGTCTCTAGCTCGAAGCTACTCCCATAGCAGATTACATTTCCATAAAATGAAGCCCACATAGTCGCCTATAGCCCAGGCACGTTTTCTCAAGAAAACAAGCAAAAGAGCTGTAAAGCTCCACTTCCTCGAACCTCCGCGGAACTTCAAGAACCAAGGTCGAGTTCATGCCAGAAGACCGTTTCAGAAGGTGAAAGCGTTATTTGGGCCGATCGCTCGCACGACGGTGCATGCCCGCAGGCTAGTGGATCGGATTTTCCAGGTGTGGACACGCAGACCCTACAGATGGAGCTCGTATACTGCGATAACGGGACGGGGCTTGGCGTTCGCTTAGGGCTTGGCATCTAGGTTGCGATTTGCATGGTTTCTCAGATTTGAGTCGCTCCAGGGAGTCACCCAGAAGCCTATCGAGATTGCCCAAGTCTGGTGACCGAAAACCGTGTCTCGAAACCGTGTGTCTATAGTCGCCGTTGGCACTAACCTCTAACCTCTAAGCGAAAAAGACGCAGCTAGCACTCAACAGCTCGTGTGACCTTGTGCAGAAATGGAGAGATCTATGTGAAACAGCTATCCGTGCTACTGGTGGTGTACTGTAGACGTTTTCCTTGGGTAGATTTGTGTCTTCTTCTTCCGTTTTTTTGACGTCATCTCTATGTTGTATCTGCCACTCTAACGGTATCATAATGGACCAAAGTAGCTCTTGGAACAGCCTCTTGTTAGTCTGCCAAGAGACCACAACCACGTCGCCCATTATCTTGCCGACCTGCATCAAAAGCCGTGCTACCAAACCTCACGCTCTCTGCATTAGAAGCCCACGTGGTGGAGGGCACGTGGACACTTGGACAGAAAAGTGCAGTTATGAAAATTAGCCAAAAATAGCCAAATTTAGCTGAGCCTATGATAGGACGGAAAAAAACCAACTCGAAATTGGCTGAAATTGGCGAAATTGGTTGTCTCATGTTTTTTTTTTCCACTCCCAATCACCATCGTCTGGTTACATTTGATCATATTTTACATCGTGAGGTGGGGAGTTGGGATATGTATTTTATGGCAAACGTTGGGAAGCAAGGTGGGGATATTATTATATGAATCGAGTCGTCTCAACGCGAGAAATACAATGGACTACTTTTCGTAGCCGTACCGCCACTACTGCGAAAAATATATCATTTCTTCCACTAACATATTCTCCCAACACGTCCAACTCGAGATAAGCTTATAATATCGTGTTTGGTGGAGGAGGAGGGAGAGAAAACGTGTATCTCGATGAGGAGAGGGGGTAGAAGAAAAAGGAGTTAATATTCGGAATCTACGGAGAAATCGGCCTAAACGGTCAACTTTTTACGTCTCCACCTCATCTCTGACGTCTCCAAAAATCCACCCTCTCTCATGGTTAGACTCACGGAGGGTCCAAGTTTACGAGCAAAGCCATGTTTATACGACAGACGTGGGTGTGAGCTTCCAGTGGGCTGTCTTCCTCTCTGTGTCCTTGTATACCTTTCTTCATACCCGTCACTCTTCAGAAGTACTACAACACTTCAGCTCACAGTACGAACTTGATCAATTCGTTCATGAGAACTCGTTCACGATAGAAATTGAGTCATTGAGTCATTGAGTCATCTTATTCGGCCGCATCAATCCCCCCGAGCTCTTCACTAGCTTCTTGGCGGTTATTCAGTCTACTGTCTTGGCTGGTCTAGCAGTTGGTGCACTTGGCGCATAGGACACGACACAGGGTCTTCTGAATTGTTCCGTGGAGAACACAGATAAGAAGACGGTTTTGGACATTCCGGGTGTCACCGAGATGTCACCCAACGTCACCCAACGTCACCCAACGTCAGAGGTGTTCTGTGCAGCAACAAGAAGAGAACTGCATCAAGTGATACCACTACCACTACAATACCGTATCCAAGACTACCCCTGAACAGGTACCAACGAACAAGCAGTCTTGGCATGGTATTCCAGTGGTGGGAAAGCTCTTGTTACCATTCTTTGAGATACCCATAGTGCTCAGTTACTTGAGTCATCACCACTCATCACTTACCTCACAACTACAGTCACTACCCTTAGTCCTTCTCTCATCTGACACTCGTCTGACACTCTACACATACCTGGGATCCGGGCAGCCCTTATCTTGGCACAAACGTCTTTCAAAGCCATCTCGACTCAATTTCATTGACCACTTCCGGCATGGCAGGCACGTGGGCTTGACTGTACTCGATAAACGGTCGAGGAGACCTTGGCATTGTGGACACAATCGTCGGGACCAATCAACAGACACTGTCAAACCACGTCTCAACCGAGGTACATGTTTGACCTGATCTAACGATGATGTCTACCTTGGTCGTCACACTAGCCTGAAATGGAGAGGAAAGGAGGTGATTTCGAAGAGTTGCAGTTGTCAATTGAACGGTCTGACGTCATCTTTAGGTTCTTTGTTCAGTTTGGAGCTTTTTCTCAAATTTCGCCATGCTGACTACGCTGATGACTAAGCTGATGACTAATCCATTTCTGTGATGACTAATCCGATGACTAATCACGAATTTGGAAAAATGAGATTTCGTTCAAAAGGGTATTTGCTGTCATTTGACCATATCTAACCGCATATGCCAGACTCGTTGACCATTGTCTGGCCTTCAACTCCCCCCTCTCTGGTTAACAGTATAAGCCTGAGTCAGCTGCCTGACTAGAGTCGAGGTCACAGGGTAGGCTAAAATGAGGCTTTAAGAGGGTGAAACGACGAGTGATTGATGTGTGCATTTTGATGTCTTCTTCTTTTCTTCCACTTGTTCATGTCTTCCTCAGTGGTGACAATACGACTTCTTCCTGTATGCACTCCTTTCCTATTCACGTCTGATACTTGTCTTGATACCATTGTGATTACCTAATACCAAGAACTGCTACAACTGGTTATGTGATATGAGATCTGTGATATGAGGTTTGAGATACTTGTACCAACTGACGTCCAAATACGACCTTTTCCTCTGCTTCCTCCTCTTCAAGCGACTAATCTCTACTCTACACTTACCCTCTGTCAAACACAAATTACTGATTAATTATAAAAAGGTGTGGCTCACTTTTACTGCCGGCTTACTGCACAGCCTCAAGCTTGGCAGGCAAATGCTCCTGTTCATCCGAGCTGTGCTGTTGGGCGTCCTTGAACTCGGTCTGGTCCTCGGACGACACGTTGACGCCCTCGGCAAACTCGGCGTCGCCCATGAGCGACACGTCGAAGCCGTGGCCAATCAGGTACTCTCGGAACAGCCGGTCTTCGTCCTGGATCGTCTCCTGGGTGATGGAGGGCAGCAGGAAGTAGGCGAGGATGGCGGAGAGGATGTTCATGGAACACGAGACCCAGAAGGGGCCTTGTTGACCCTCTACAGAGTCGGGGTTGCCGTGTCCGACGGACTTCTGGATGGCGGGGAAACAGTAGGTACCGACAAAGGCGCCAATCTTTCCAATGGCCGCGGCAATGGCGTAGTACTGGCCTCGGATGGGGGTGGCACAGGTCTTGGAGGCAATGAGACCGATCTGGTCACCAGGACCGAATTCACCGAGAGCCAGGAAGACTCCGTACATACAGATGAAGCCGGCCACGTTTTCGGGTTTACTGAGATGCGTGTAGATACCAGCCATGATGTATCCGACGATAGCCTGGGCGACTACTCCGATGACAAGAGTCAGACGAGGTCCGAGGTAGTCAGCGCAGATGGCTCCCAGGAAGGAGCCAGGCAGGTACCACAGGTTGATGATGGTGGTGTAGCCAAAGTTCTTGATGAGCGACTCGTTGGGGTTGAGGTTGTCCAGGATACTGGACGCGTACAGGCCGTAGGAGTACGAGGCCCAGTCGTAGATGAACCAGATGAGCGACACGCAGGCGAGTCGGACTCCGTAGTACTTGATGGCCAGCCAGTAGGGGAACCGGGTTCGCTTGAAGTTGTTTTTCATGAACGACGGGTTTTCCTTGAACTTGGTTCGCAGGTAGAAGAGACCAAGAGGGGGGATAGCTCCCAGACCGAGGGTCAGACGCCACACAGCCTGCAGATGCTTGTCGTGGAAGATCCACCAGAGAACACAGGGCACAAAGGCGGAGCAGACGAATCCGAAATCGATCATGAAGTTGGTGAACAGAATGAACCATCGGTTTCGGGTACCTCGGCCCATGATGGCAGAGGCTTCAGCGCAGGCTACAGAACCAGCGGGGTACTCTCCTCCAAGGCCAATGCCCATGAAGAATCGGTAGGTGATGAGAGCAGCGAGCATGCCGTCCATGTTCTTCTTGCCGCCAGCTCCCCAGGAGCCTGAGCAGAGAATCGTGAAGATGATGAGAATCATGGTCGAGATGACCATTCCGAGTTTTCGCGAGTGGTAGTCGGCAACGTATCCAAAGACAAGCATACCCACCACGGTTCCCACAAACACAATGGCAGGCAGAATCTGCGACTTTCGGCTCTTGGAGTACTCCTCGCCGTAGATTCGCTTAAGAACAGTGGTGACAGTTCCCATGGAGTTGTTGACGTAACCATCGGAGAAAAGACCAGCACCAGCGGTCATGACAGGCCAGGCCTTTCCGTTCTGACCCCAGACGGTTCGGGGAGTGCCGTCCTCGTTGAAGTCCTCCTCGTGGGCGTCGTAGTGGGTGCCAGGCAGCCCCTCAGCGGCCTCGGCGTCCTGGTAGACAGGGTCCTTGCTCTGCTGGTCTCGAGCCTTGTCCCGGGAAGACCAGGGGAAGTAGAGCTCGTCCCGGATGATTTTTCCGTTGAAATGGCGTTTCCAGCTCATGGCGGAAGGTACAGGGTGGTGGAGTTCGGGAGCTTGGGGCTCGGAGGATCCGTCCATGGTTATAACCGGCAGAATTAGCGTGGTCTTGGAGGTGAAAAACGTCAATGTCCGTTACGGTCAGAGTTGAAGAAAAAAAAGAAGTTGAAAAGAAGAGATCCACGTGCTTACCTTGGAGCCTTAGAGTTTGGCACAAAACCAGGACGGTGAGACGGCATTCAAACTTTGAGTCGCCATGCACGGCGATGGTGTTGTGCACATGCCAAGGCGCCAAGCGGAGGGTATGTACGGAGATAAGAGGATACGAGGGTGGCAGTCATGTGACGACATCGAGAGTGGTTCTAAGAGCTGTAGCAATCGCCAAATTCCGCCGCCCGCCCAAATGGGAAAGTTAATAGGCTTATCTACTGGCCAATACATACGCTCACAGCACCCATGTGGACATTGACTTTGGAAGATGCAGAGAGTCTATACCAGAGACAGGAAGAAGTGTAGGTCAAAGTTGGTCAAAGTTGAGAGTTATGAGATGGCACTGTAAGTGAAGTCCACGGAGTTGTATGTGTATTGCTGAAGACTTTATCGTCCTCGATCGGGAAACGTTTGAGGGGAGGTCTATATCTGTTTGTTGTTGTTGTTGTATTTCTGGCTGCCCCGAAAACTGCTATTTCTCCTCCCCACACTGAACCTAGATAAGTCTAGACTCACGCGACCAATGGGTAGTTTGGTATTACAGTAATTAGTGGATGTTTGTTTGAGGTTGTAGCTCAGGTTTTCCTGTGCCGTTTTGAGCTGCATACAATACAACAATGGAATATTGGTATTCAGGTCATAGATGAGCTGTATGGAAACATTGCAGGAGTACGTTGACGTTTGTGTAGATTAATCGACTTCCAATGTGTACTCCTTCTTGACGTCTCCACTTTGTGTCTCAAACTTTGACCTGTCGATGGAGAACCAGAATTCGCCATTCAAAACGATCAATCAACTACAGACCAGCATACAAGGCACACAGGCCGTGACTCCGTACCTCTATTGTAGGGCCGCCTTAGTGCCAGATTACCGCTAGTGATAACCTAAAGACAAGAGTTTTAAAATGAAATCGAACAAAGAAGAGATTATCAACGTAGAAGTTCGAGGAAACAACGGTCTGAACAAGAGAGTGAGGAGATGGAGACTTGTAGATCGAGTGCAAATATAGTAATCAGCAATCAGCAATCGTGAGCTGTACAAGTTATCGAGCAGTTCATCGCTTCTAATCAAATCTTTCCGGACTAGATCTCTTCTGTACTAATCATACCACCACTGGTTTGATTATATTTTCCACTCATGGTTTGCTTTCCCGGTTTTAACATCCGTATCGCGTATGGCAAGTGTCGATCTGAGGTTGTCCAGCTGAGGACAAACACCATCCTCTTATACACACACGTGGGCAAACAGACTTTGAACCGGAGTCTGGAAACAAGCACGACCCTGGTGCAAGTGAGACTCCTATTAATTAGTGAGACTATAGCTCGCTGCTAAAAGCGCTGAAACAGCGGGGTATAGCCCGTGGAAATGATAGCTGCAAATTATTGTGGCGACGGGAACGGCATTCGACCCGGGTATCATAGAGTGGGCAGAAATTGGGGCTCAAAGACAGTAAGGTGGAGGACGTGGGGGGCGTGGGGGGCACTATAGAGTGTGTGTCATTGTGTGGTTTAAGGTGAATTGCAGGGTAACAAGTTTCGATGCAAATTGCTTATTTTCTAGCTACTAGTAGTGACAAATAATGACCGTGACAAAGTGAAACCGGTCGTCCCACATGTTCCACAAGGCCGAGACATAAGTTAGCGTGCCCCTCGTATCCCATATCGCATGGGAAATGCAACATCTGAACATCTGGTGTCAAGCATTAATCTTGGCACAAGCGTTATTTGAAGGCTGAGCGGAGACTAACGAGAAAAAGTACATCATCTTGGCACACGTTTTCAAGGGCAACTCGACTCAGACATGATACAAGACACGGACAAGACATCGGACAAGGCATCGGAGTTTGCAAGTCACCGAGTGCTTATTATCTGATGCAGTGACAACTATTGGTAAGCTTGATAATATAGGCAATTGGTTTGCTGTGAGGTACAAGTGGCTACCGTATTTGTATAGTACGACAGAACACCACTCATATTCAGACTTCCTGCTTGCACAGTGGACCTCTTCTCTACCCCACACCCCGCCAACCCCTGCAATTACAGGGGTACCAGCAACCGACTTTACGTCAATCCTTGTCTCACAATCACAACGGGGTCTGAAACGAGACAAGCAGGGCACAAGAGTGTCAGGGAGGACCAAGGAGTACCAAGGGTCGTTCAAATGAGCTATTATCTTTCACGCCAAGCCCGGTAGTGAGTTTTGAATTTTATTTCATTTATTTGAATTTTTGCGATTTTCTGGGATTTAAATTTGTTTTTATTTATATTTTCTTTTTACAATGTCCCAACTCAGTCACTCGACACTCCCAAATTTCATTCACGTGCAGTTCTCGTAATTCGGCAAATCTTGAGTTAATAACGAGATACGACAGAAGCGAGAAAGAGTGGGGAAAAAGAAGCATCACAGAAGTGGGTGGTGGGAGAAAGCGAGTGCTCAGAAGTGTCCAGATTTTTGAAGTAAATGGAATAAGTATAACAAAAATTCTAACTGCACTTTTGCGAAGACCACCTTAATTTCGAAAAAGATTATACCTATCGCTAGAGCAGAGCCACAGCCAAATGGACACTACAGCCGAATTCTCCTCGTCTCCAGCTCCATTTTGATACCCCATTCGACGTATTTCAGCCCACCCCATATATTTGCGCCGTGTCTGCTTCTCTTAGAACTCCCGAAATAGGCAACTTAGAAGACCAGTTATAGCTCCAAAGACTTTTTTCCTTTTCTGGAAGCTCCAGTGGCGAGTTCACGGCTGAACGAGACTTTTTATCCGCTAGTCTGGATTAAACGAGCGGAAATCGTGGCCCGAAAGTCGACGATGTTTGACAGAAGGACTGTATGGAAGGAGTTTGGAAGAGAAGCGGTGTTTTTGACTGATTGATGATACCGTCAAAACACATGAGGCAAGAATCTTTACTCCCTTCTGTTTTCTACATCATACCCCACATCCTATAACAGACAGTGGATGCGCAAGAGACTAGTTGTAGGTCTTCCCCACATCGAGTAGAGATGAGGAGGTGAGGAGGTGTTTTCGGGTGCTACATTGAGCTATATAAGAGGTCTCTATGTAGATATGTTCTTCAATGACTTCACTTGATCATATCGAGACCACTACGACTGAAGGGGGTGAGATTGGCGATATTACAGCTGTTGAAGGTGTGAAAGACGTGAACAAGAGTGAGAAGACAAATGACGCTTTCAGAACGGATCTCAATCATGAGAAATTTGCTCTCGACTCCCCAAAGTCCTCTTCTGAGGCTCAAATTTTTGAAGTTCCTTATACTCTCGATAAGGAGACTGACCGACGACTGCTTCGAAAGACAGATCTGTACATGTGTCCCATCATGATGATGATCTACGCCGTGCAGTACATGGACAAGAGCACCAACAGCACTGCTTCGGTCATGGGACTCAGAGAAGATCTGCGTATGAAAGGAGACGACTACTCCTGGTCTGGAACTGCTTTCTACCTCGGATATCTCATTTTCGAGTTTCCTTCCGTCTATCTTCTCCAACATTTCCCGTTGGCAAAGACTCTATCCGGATTCATCATTCTGTGGGGTATCGTTCTGTGTCTTCATGCTGCTCCTAACTATGCCGGTTTCATTGCTCTGAGAACCATCCTAGGCATGCTCGAGTCAGCTGTGACTCCTGCTTTTGTGATTCTCACTGCTCAGTGGTACAAGCGGGAAGAACAGTTTTTGAGAACAGCCATCTGGCTCGGTTCCAACGGTCTAGGACTGCTGGTGGGAAGTTTCATGGCTTACGGTCTAGCTGTCAACCACCACACTCCCATTGCTGGATGGAGGCTCATTTTCATCATCACTGGAGTCATCACTATCGCTGTTGGTATTGTCTTTGCTTTCCATGTTCCTGACGATCCCTCAAAGGCGTGGTTTCTGACTGAAGAAGAGCGAAAACTAGTGCTCATTCGAATCAGAGACAACCAGCAGGGCTTTGAGAACAAAAAGTTCAAAAAGGACCAGTTCATCGAGGCGTTCACGGACCACAGAACCTGGATCTACTTTTTCTTCTGCATCTGCCAAAACATTCCAAACGGAGGTATCACCAACTTCAACACGATTCTGTTTTCCGAGACTCTAGGATTAGGTCCTGTAAGAGGACTGCTCCTGCAAACTCCCCAGGGAGCTACCGAGTTTGTGGGATGTATTCTGTTTGGAGTTATAGCTCAGATCACTCAAAGGAGACTCATTGTCAGTCTGGTAGCTCAAGCTATAGCTCTCATGGCTATCTGTCTACTAGCCTTCCTGCCTCACAACCAAAGTGCAGGTCTAGCAGGTCTCTATCTTCTGATTCTCTACCCTCTGGGCTTCATCTGTATGCTTTCTTCAGTCGCTTCAAACACTTCAGGACATACAAAGAAGGTGACAGTGAATGCCATTTTGCTCATTGGATACTGTGTCGGCAACATTATCGGTCCTCAGACCTTTAGAGCAGTGGATGCGCCTATGTACGTTCCTGCCAAGGTTTCTATGGTTGTTCTTTTCTGCATTGCCATGGGTCTCAACGGTATTCTACTATGGGTGAATATTGTTGAGAATAGATGGAGAGACAAGAATGAGCCGAAAGCTACTCCTGAAGAGTTGGAAAGAGTGCAGCTGATGGATCTCACTGATAAACAAAACAGGTACTTTAGGTACGCTATTTGAGAGGTAAGGGGGTGTAAATATATGTTATTAAGAGGTGTGAGTAGGAGTAGTAGCGGTGTTTAAGTCGTATAATGCAAGATAAGGCAAGATAGGAAAACTCCCAAGAGTGGCGATATGAGGAAGAAATATGTATCTAATTAGTTGCAAGATGATGTTTGGACTCTCGAATGCAAATCAGCGGATCAGATCACTGTATTCCCCACTCTTGGAGTGTTGTACTTCTTAACTTTGACTAACCCTGAGCGTTTTGGGTGTCCATAAAGTTGAAGATGTTAACACATTGAGGTGAGTCTATAGGCTTAAATCTGTATGGTATTCCAATAGGCCGTTCAGAATGACTCTACATTCATAATGAGATACTTGCAACTGTACCAGGGCATCTCAGTGACTGTAACAAGTAAGTCATGGAATTTAATATAATTCTTAGACTTGTACCGAAGTTCCAATAGACAATGTTACTACTTCAAGACAACTTGGCTGTATCTGGTAGTTGCAGACTTGTCACTATGAACTAACGTAAGCGGTCGATATTATCACTGCCTCTATCTAATTACGTAATGACAGGCAACCTACTAATCAGTATCCATGTCAGGCGTTTTACTTCATTGCTACCCCTACCAAGCTAATTCACCCCGAGCCCGATCAACATGGTCCGATCGTACAACGTCTGAACCTCTTTACTATGATCGTGTGGATCCGTAAAGTCACGATAGTTTAACCATAGGATCGATCGATCTGAAATTGGAGGGTGGAGATATACAGACGAAGGCTTGAACACAGTACAAATTCCATTGTACAGCTAAATGTACGAGAACAGGCGTCTTCTCTGAAAAACTTCTCAATGACCATACATTGATCACACTACAAGTCTCTGGATAAATCCTTCACAATTTGCTGTTCAGAACTGAGCTAACTTTGAGACATCTACGCGTGATGTGGGTCGACTTTATAGAGTGGAGACACGTTCATACCGGCAGATAGTCGCTGTCTACATTTCTGTCATACTCGCAGTCTACATCGTTACACAACTACTTGCACTCTTCGTTTATCGTCATGTTCAAACTCGTTAAATATATTTTGCTAAATCCGCTTAAAGCTTGGACTTGAACTGGTCCTCAGTGACACCGGCGCCCATGGCGGCGGTGGAGGTGATACCGCCGGTGACCATTCGCAGAATACCGTCAATGTACTCGGCTCCGGACCACTTCTGGTGCTTGACAACCTCGCAGCCCTGGTCGATCTCGGGCTGCTGGATCTCGCCACCGTAGGCCTTCATGCCTCGCTCGGAGTAAGCCTTGGCAAACTTGTCGGAGATGAGGGCGTTGGTGTGCAGACCGGCCAGGGTGATGAACTGCCACACGTAGCCGAGCTTGGCCAGTCGGCTGATGTAGGTCTCCTGGTCCTCGGGGGACATGGCGGTGGTCCAGTTGAAAGAAGGAGACAGGTTGTAAGCCAGCCACTGGTGGGGGACGGCGTTCTTGACACCCTCAGCGAACTCCTTGGCCTGAGCGTAGTCGGGCAGCTTGGACTCCATCCAGATGAGGTCGGCGTAGGGAGCGTAGGCAATACCTCGGTTCACGGCGCACTGGGTGCCTCCCTGGTATCGGTAGTAGCCCTCTCGGACTCGGGCAGCCTCCCAGTTGAAGTAGATGTCCTTGCCGAGCAGTCGAGAAGCCAGAGCTCGGGCCTCGAGAGCGGGGGTGTTGGACAGAGGGGTGACCTTCTTGTTGAACTCGGCAATGAGCTCAGCCTTGTTGGAGTAGGAGCCGGCGTTGACGGCATCGGCGAAAGCCTCGTGGAAGAGCTTGACACCGGCCTTTCGGTTCCACTCGTCCTCAACGGCCTGCAGAGCGGCGCCCTGCTTGCCCTCGAGCTCGGCGGCAACCATGACGTCGACCAGCTGGCCGGCATCGGGGTTGGTGGCACCGGCAATGAAGTAGTGATCTCGGTAGTCGATGGACGAGGTGATGAGGGTGGCGGCCTCGGAATCGGTTCGGGCAATGGCCAGCAGGTCAGAGCCGAAGATGTCGGCAGAGGCTCGGATGGCAATCAGTCGGTTGATGTGCTCCTGGATGGGGACCAGCACCTTTCCGGCCATGTGGCCACACTTCTTGGTACCAGGGGCCTGGTCCTCAATGTGGATACCGGCGGCACCTCGCTCGATGAACATCTTGGTGAGCTTGACGACGGCGGTCAGACCTCCGTGACCAGTGTCGGCATCGGCAATGATGGGTCGCAGGTAGTCGACGGGGGCAGGGAGCTTGGCTCGCTCGGACTCGGAGACAGACATTCGCTCCTCGTTCTGCTTTCGGTCGTGGAAGAGCTGGGCAAACCACAGGTGCTCGACCTTGTTGGGGACGGTGTCCATGGGGTAGTCAGCCAGATCGGGGGAGGGCTCGTTGGAGGTGGAGGCGGTGGAAGACGACTGCCATCCGGAAACGTAGATGGAGTCGAGGTACTTGGCCATCTGGGTCACCTGGACGGGGTCAAGAGCTCCGTAGGTGAAAGAGGCGGTGTGGTTCTTCTCGTGCTCCTGGAGCAGCTTGAAGAGCTTGTCAGCCTGCTGGGAGGAGGCCTGGGGGACCTTGATGGTGCCTCGTCGAGAAGCAATGTCCTCGGGAGAGTAGACACGCTTGGTGTACTTCCATCGGGGGGAAGACCACCACTTCTTGATCTCCTCGACTTCGTTGTTGAATCGCTGCTGTTCAGACACTGGGTTAGTACAAAATTGGAGGAAGGATGATGTCAGATGACATTTGGTGACCCTCACAACACTGCTGAGTTCACATCTCCGTTTTAGGATTCTCGATTCGGTAGGAGACAGAAAATGCACACCAAGCCGCACGACACGGAAGGAAGTGTTGCCACCAGAGAGGAAAATGAGGGTAAGAGAAAGACACAGACTCAGAAAAGACGACACAAAAACTTCTCAATAGCCACCACCAAACACCACCACCACCACATGTACTCTGCTGTCATAGAAGCAGATCAGCTGTGAGATGAGTGTATGTGATGAGTGTCTCTTTCGTGTCTGTGTCTGTTCTCCTGAACACCACCTCTCTTGCCCATGCTGACACCTAGGGTACTCACTTTTTGTATGCTTAGCCTGTTAACTGGGGATCCCCAGATCTATATATACTGCAGGTGACTCTTCATGATGTGTTGCTGTGCATCCCTCTGGTTTGAAGCAAGCTTTAGGGTTTTTCACACCGGCCTAACACGGGCCGAACGGGGTTCCACTGGGGGGTGAAGGGGTACTCAAATCGTGAATCCGACACGTTGTCCTCGGTCTACGGGATCGCTTTACTAGATTTCCACCTTTTTTCCCCCAAAATCCACCCCCTACCACCCCCAGGAACGTGCCGAGTGCTTTCTCAAACTCCTCGGTTGCAAGGAACAAGCCTTGTGCGCACTCTCTGACCCTTCCATTGTCTCTGACGTGGAGGTTAGCTTTGAACTAACAGGCCAACGTTACTGCCAAAGCTGGAGTCGGTGCAGAAACAGAAGCAGGGTGCTTACTAAGGTAGGCAGGGTCTTAGGGCGGGATTGTGCGTGCGAAATCACGTGATTTGACACCAGGAACTCCACCCCACGTCCTCAGCCTTGTCTTTACCACCCCAAACGCCCCTTCTCACAGCCGAACTACCCCCGCTGAAGCCGGGCGATTTTCGTTTGTTCCGAAACCTCCCGACCCTTTCCGAGGTTGCCTTTTGCCAGAAAGAGTTTGGCCAGAGTTGGACGTGATTGCTGAGGGAGGAAGCTTGTCGGGGCGAGTCGGCCGACCTCGGAGAAACACAAATGTCACGTGATATCGCAGAATCCAAGGATGCTGACTGACCAGTGACTCAGACGATAGAACAGACCTCTCCCTGGCCCGCCACCGCCACTGTTCCATGTGCTTCCATTGAGCTCTGACGGTCTGCATGGCCAGCCTGGAGTGCATATTTCCACCTGCCTCGGCAGATGTGTGGAGTCTAAACGGGGGAGGAAGATATGTGGCTTTCTGGGGCGCTAGAGGCGGGGAAATGGATTTCTGAGTGGATGGGGTAATTCTACGGGTCCGTTTTAATGGGTATACGCTTTTCAACCGCCCAAATCTCTCGATTATCCCCTCCCAGATTCTCCACCCAACCTTCACGTTCAGAGATTATGACACCATGATCTGCAACCCGATATCGGGGTGACTAAGGTGTGTCAGATCAGTGGGGTGAGAAGGTGGCTATGAACAGGAGACTCTTAGAGGTAGGTGTTACAGGCCTGTGTTTGTGCACAGCCAACTTTTCTGTTCAGCCTCATTCTCTGTATTTTTCAGTACCTCCTGTTTCGTTTTTTTCTTTCATTTTCCGCTATTTTTCATTTTCCACCTACACTGTACAATCACAATCAAATCCGGGGTTCGGTCCAAACCTTGTGAACTCTTAGTGCGGGTCCAAAAGAGGACAAAAAAGACTCACGCACGTCGGCTATGTTGAAATACGATTTGGGCGGGACAAGACCTCACACATGTTTTTTTCCATTAATCCGAAGTGGTAAAGTAGATGAAAGAACAGGACATTGTAGCCGCCCAAAAACTGAATGAAGCGACTTTTGCCGCCATAACCGCCCTCAGTACAAGTATTTGTGCCACCCCCCTTCTCCTATAACCCCCTCTTATACCTCCGTCTCCTTCTCATCATTCCTCTCTCTCCCTTCAGTTTCGTCATTCCGCATGAGTCACGCTACGGATCGAGACATCCGGGGGAAATGTGGAGACCCCGGATTTTGAACAAACGGTGGATATATGTCACGTGACCGTGAGAAACGGCCTGTATTTCCAAATTCTCCACCTTCAATTGTCCTTTTTCCCACTTTTCCTCTACCTCGGCTCTTTCTCGGCTTCCAGCTCATCTCAATCATGTTCTCGCTTCCAGACAACGCGGATAATATCGACTCTGCCAACGGTTACTGTCAGAAAGCACGGCTAACCGTTGCACTCCTCTGCCGAAAAATCTCCGACGACATTAATCTCGCTTGTAGTTAGTCCGTCCAAGACAAGGAGTGAGCAGATGGCTGAACAGTCGGCGATATTGCGGTGGAGGGGGGTGCTTGTAGGTGTTGAGTCAGGTTGTAGGGCTGTTGAGCTCGTAGGGGCTAGCTATACGGTATCTAGACTTGAAGTGTAGAGTCAGAGATTGAGGTACGGTCCTTCAATTCTACGGTACTCGTGGAGATACTGGAATTTATATAGAGCTTCTGAGGGCTATGAAGTGACAGCTTCTGTAATGACCTTCAAGAACGAGCTTTTGGTCTACTGTACTTTACATGTCTCTTGTTCTTGTGGAATTGGTTTGAGTATGAAAAATTCCATGCTTGATGCTTATTAAGACAGTTGAGAAGTGCAGAAGTACATCAACTATTGGTACCCACACTGCTCAGAACCGCACCAACTCACCCCCCTAGACCAATTGAGACCCACTGAACCCCCTGGTGGTTTCAGAAACTCACTATTCGCATTGGATCATGTCTAACTCGTGTTCTCGAACGTCTCCACTGTGCTTAGACCAGACTAGACCACCGTACATCCAGGTGACTCACGAATCGTCCAAAATATGTTCGAACCTGTCCAAACCTGGCTAATTGACCCCGTGGAACATTTCTAGACCCATTACTCGCCAGTAGCTCCACTAATTAGCTGCACTTGAACGACTATCTTCTAGCCCACTGTCAATAGGTGGAGAAGTTGCTAATGATGACATGTCCAAGCTAGAAGTGGGTATCAGGCAATCACAGACAGTTTTCAGGCACGTTTTCGTTTTTAAGAAAAAATATTCAAATTTCACCATCTTCACACCTCATCCACATACCCACCCGTTTCTTGTTGTCCAACTTGTCACCATATTGAAGAGTGTTCGGAACCCTATTTCCGAGACATTTGGATAAAAATAGCCGAGGTTAAATGAGCCGAGGTGGTGGGCGTTGAGGAGTGACAGCGAAGACACAATTACACGTCACGTGGTCTATAATGCCTCACAACTACAAGTACTCGTAAAGACACAAATCCTTCACCTCTCTTCTCCCACCTCTCCCACTCCACCGCATAGCTCGGTATTATGATGCATACCGTTCTCACGTGTCAATCGAGCAAGTTTAAGCCTTCCCCACAAAGTGAGGCGTGAGTAGTGAGGTATTTGTGGTGTGGGAGTAGGCGCAAATATGACCCCAGGTTCTCTGTAAACGCTGTAAAAATACAGAATACTCATAAAATTCTCCCAGAGCTTTTCCTTAAGATGTCAGACCTCATTTCACCTCATCTCCATTTCATCTGCATAAGCCACTATTAGTCTAACTATTAGAGGACAGTAAGTATTACGTCATATTACCTTAGTGGGAGATGATCATAGGAATGGCTAACAACTGATCAAGTGACATATCTAAGTAGACAGACCAATCCAAATTTGCACCAATACCCCCCCCATACCATCCACCACCATCCAACATCATTCACTCCTCCTAATTTTCACCCCCTCTTGCCATACCACAATATCCCCATTCCTCATTCTACCCCCAAAGCTTACTCCCTCACATGTCCCAAACCTAAAAACCAAAACCACCTTGTCCCAGGAAGAACTACGTCATCACGCAACCCATAGTACCAGTCCGTACCTATCTCCACAACCCGACAGACACAGGCCTCCTACGCGGTTTCCGACGCGACGCGCAGTGACACAACTGATCACGTGACCCAAATACCCCTTCGCTATCATAATATCCACGTGCCACTCTCAAAATGTCAAAGGCAGACTCCACATCTCCTACCGCTCGAAAGACGTCAGTTTCGTCCCAGGACTCGGGAACCCGCAAAACCACCTTCGACCTCGAACCCAATCCCTTCGAGCAGTCGTTTGCGGCTCCAGATGACGACAAAAAACGAGGTCATGGAGCTCCTCGGTTGTCGCACTCTAGAAACCCAAGTGTAGACAACAACCTCCACAAGTCTCCTAAGCTGACTCCCCTAGCTCGGGTATTCACTCCAGGCGGCAACCGGATCTTACCGCCATTGTCTGAAATCGCACAGAGCGGATCCGGCACAAATACTCCGTCTGCGGGTATTTCTGGATTCGAAACGGGACCTCTGTCTCCAGCGATTTTTCTGCAGAAACCACAGAACGGAGGCACTGGCACACCGGCAGGGTTCCCCGGATGGCCCGCCGGCACCCCCGGAGCGCAGTCTCCAGGCGCATTCTCTTCTCTCGTGTCCTCGTTGAGACACAGAAGTTTTGCCGAAAGCGGCATTCGGTCTGGTCTGACTCCTGGAGGCCAGCTGACTCCCATTTCAGCCGCTGCAGCCGTCGCAGCGCAACAGGACGGAAAAACTACCCCCGGAGGACTGTCTGCGTTGTTCAACCTTGATACTCCGGATGAACAAAAGGTGAAGAATACACCTCAGCCGGTGCAACCACAGCAACAGACTCAGGCTGCTCCTCAACAAGTTCAGCCTGCTCCTGCTCCTGCTGCGTCTACAGCTCCGACGAAGGGCAAAAAGGGCGGCAAAAAGCGGGAAAAGAAGGACGCCAAGACGTCGCCGAACGATACCAAGGACCCCAGCCCCCCCGCCAAGAAACGCAAGAAGACCAAGACGGAAATCAAGCAGGAGGAAGAGGAGGAGGCTGCTGCCCTGGCAGCGTCTGAAACTGGTCCCGACGGAGAGCCCCAGGACGAGGAGGAAAAACGCAAGTGTTTCCTGGAGCGGAATCGTGTGGCTGCCCTCAAATGCCGACAGCGAAAGAAGCAGTGGCTGGCAAACCTGGAGGCCAAGGTGGAGTTCTACGCGAGCGAAAACGACAATCTGAACCAGCAGATTGCGCGGCTGAGAGACCAGGTCAAGGGTCTGAAGAGCATTGTGCTGGACTTTAAGAACGGCAATGGGGCCAAGATTCCAGCTGCGACTCTGGACGAGGTGCTCAACACGAACATTGTGATTAACAATGTTCCTGCTCCTGTGCCTATTCCCCAAGTGCCTACCGTTCCTGTGGGAGTGCAGCAACAACAGGTTCCTCAACAGGTTCCTCAGCAGCAGGTGCCTGGAGGTGTTCCTCAGCAGCAAATGCCTCAGCAGGTCCCTCAGATGGCTCAGCAACAGATGCCTCCTCAGCAGGTTCCTCCCCAGCAAATGCCGCAACCTCCTCAGGTCTCCATGCCCATGGACGCGATGGGAGCTCCGCAGAACGCGCCTCACCCCAACCACCATCAACCAATGATGATGGGCCAACCTATAGAACACGGCCAGGTGGGTGGGGCTCCAGATGGACAGATGATGGGCATTGCGATGCAGGCAGGGGGAATGATGCCGCCTCCGAATCCAGAGGAGGGGGATCGACCGCAGGGTATGGCTCAGCCGTTGTATATGTGATCCCGATCAAACTGGAATCACGAGCAAACTGGAACTACGAGCGTAGCGAGTGGTTTTGTTTGTGCGTGATGGAATGAGATGATTGAGCCTGATCATGACAGCTGAGTTGTTTGCACACCAAGTGACAGCTGAGTTGTATGAACGTGATCGAACAGCTGACGACAGTAGTTCTCAAAGACTGACCCTCTAACGACTGACCCTCCAACCACCCTCCAACCTCGACGTCTGACCTGACAGTCATCCCCATAGACTCGAGTCTGATTATTTATATACAGTAATTTATTGATTGATAGCAAGAGATGTGAACAAGTAATGGCATTGAATAAATCACAGCACTGTGGACTCTTGGTTTAGAAGTGTCGACGGCATACTCCCTTATCGTGGAACTAATGTATCTGACTTTGAGTATCCCATTGAATCTGAGTGTATTCGAGCTTTTCGAGAACATTGTTAACATGTACTTCCAATTCCAAATCGCCAACTTCAAGGACATTAGAAAAGATACCACACAGCTCATCGACCTCTTTTTTTCTATTCCTCATGAGCTTCATCTCAAGGTACGCTTGTCGAATGCCTACACATTGCTCCTTGGAAGCTGGAATGAGTAACGATGTTGCACCTCGTTTGATACCTCTAGACATTCTTCAGTTGTGGTGTAAGGAAGGAGACAAATTGAATGTATCATATATTTCAATATATGGAATCACCAGTATGTCCATGTTACCTGAGATCGAGTTTCCTCCTTCTAAGTTGGGCTTTTAGCTATCGGTTATCGATGTTGGACTTGGACAGTCAACAAAGTTTAGTTGAAGTTTGTAAAGGCAAAAAGTGTGCTGGGGGTCCCTATTTTGTGCTACGGAGGTGCTACAGAGTAGAGGAGAGGTCAGAAAGATGGGAAAAGCATGAACTTCTAACAAATGTAAAAGAACGACAGTATGGTACCTATCTGTATTTCGAGTTGTAGCGGTGTTTGTGAAGTTTGATGAAGTAAACTTATTTAGCATTTACTAGAGTTTTCATATACGGCCTTGGAGCTAAAACCAATGTCTGTATCATTCGAGACCTCAACATCGGTGATATAAAATACAATCTCAAGACATCTAGGCTATCATTCCTGACATTCTACAAGTACTGTACTCATGTACACCAATGTCGTGGTGTCCATCTTTAAAAGAAATAAAATAATAAAATGGATAAAATTTGTTCACTAGACACTCACACAGCACTCACACCTTCGGTGCTCGTACTGTGTACTCATAACCCAACCATTAATTAAATATGTACTTTTATTTTATGCATAGACAGGACCATTCACAGCCGTCTAATTACTCACTCCGTCCACTGCTTCCGATCCTGTCGTCGATGGTGCCTGATTTGCGCGTCTTTGGCTCGCTTCCTCCACTACTGGCGGTCTGGGGCACCTCCAGCTCCGCCTGTTCAAGCCGAGAATAAAACCCAGCTGCTCCAGCTACATGTTCCTCAATTCCGTCGAGGAACTCTCTCAGCAGCTCGAGATGCTCGCCGGGTTTCACGGGCCTGTGTCCTTCCTTTTCCTGGCCGGTTTCAATGTCGTACACCTTCTTGGACATTGCCGTTCCCTCGGCCATCTCCACGTCCTCCACCAGCTGGTTCACTCGAGCACACAGCTTGTCAATGTTCTCGGAGAACTGGTACTGGTCGATGGCCTCGTTGGGGTTCTGAGCAAGCCGTGTCAGAGCTCCTGTGTTCATGGGATTTCGAACACACGTGATCACCACGGCCGTACGTTCACGATCAAGACGACAGGCCGTGAACACCTCCCAAAAGTCGCCCCAGGTGGCTGCAGACGCCGCAGACTCCACCAGAACAGAGTACTTGGCGTGCATAAAGTCGTGAGCCGCAGAGTTGGTCACAACTGTACCGGTATGGGACGTTTTTCTTGCCGCTCTGTTTGCGTCTCCTCGCTGCTTGGCTTCGAGCAGAGAATCGTGGATCTTGATGGGTCTCTCGAGTCGTCCAGTGATGGCTTCGGACCTGTTGAATTCTCGGGTCTTTCTGACCCGGATCCAGCGGCGTCGTCTTACCCACGAATGGAACCACACGTGACTTCCGTGCCATCTTCGCGACCGGAAAAACCACGAATACGACCACCCATGGTCGTCCACATCGCCGCTCATGTCAATGTACCAGTACTTCCACGCCCACTGCCAGTTTGTGTTGGGCAGGGGGTAACTCTGGGGGTCGCCAGGAGCAGCCTTGTTGTCCAGAGTCGTCCACGGCTTTCTATCAAAGTTGAGCAGAGAGTTGGACGAGAAAAAGGGATGGCCAAAAACAAACATGCCTCGCTGGTTTTCGTAAATGACGTCAAGAACATACCCCTTTTGGCTGGCAGCTTCGGAGAGTGGTCTGACTTCGGGATTATCGCCTGAAACACCCCAATACTGACCCTGCTCAAACATATCGGCTTCCTCGTCTGCAAGGTCATACAGAGACTCGGCAGGATCACCGAGACGAGAAGCAAGCGAATGAACAGCTGCAACGTCACACGCAGAAGTGTTCAACGTCGCATGATCCATAGTCTCGAGATTGGTAGATCTCGGACCTGGATCTCCTCTCACTCGAATACAAGGCAAGGTGTTTTCGTCTCGATGGAGATCTTCACCAATCTCGTTCGGTTTAGGAGCATTTTTCTTGCTGGACCACGGCCAGGAAATACCCCACGTCGAATTCCAGTCTGCTTCAGTATGCCATCTCTTGAGATTCCAGGGAACACATCCCGATCGGAAACAAGACCGCCAGGTAGCCGACCATCCGTTTTCCAGATCCTCAAGTTCATGCTGGCGTTGTTGTTGGTGGAAGAGAGGATGGTGAATGGAGATATCAGGGTTGGAAATGGTCCTGCCCTGAGGAAGATTCAGATCCATAGAGGGTGGGTAAGCAGAAGAAACCTCGGAAGAGTGCCGAAGGGAAGACCGCAGGCGGGAGATATGGGGGTGGTCACGTGACACAAACGATGGTGCACGTGACTCCTCCCTAGCCAACGACAACGAACCGCGGTGCATGGATGGCGTCCGCGACCTGGAGTCACGTGACACAAACGACTCACGTGACTTCCACCCTTCTCCCAGCGACCCCTCGGGACTGATACTCTCCCTCATTGAGGCTGGGGTTGAGTTTGTGGGACTCAGGCCTGTCATCATCATAGCCACTCCTCGAGAGATGTGAGGTAGTCCTGATTTTCCTGATTTGCCAGATTTCACGCTTCTAGCACTCTCACCTGACTTTCTCGACTCTGGGAGCGGTTTCGGTCTGTACAGGGGATCGACCTGGGACTGTCGTTTCTCGATCATTTCCTCGGGTTCGTCGATTTTGATCGATTTTGTCGATTTCACGTGATGCAGCGGTTCTTCCGGTTCCTCTACCTTGGGAGCGTCATGTCCGTAGTTTTTCCGGTAGTAGTCGTTGATGTACTCTTCCTCGGAAATGATGTTGGAGACGTGAGCTGGTTTGGAAGAAGATTTGGTGCTAGGAGGTCTTGTAGATTTACCCGACTTTGCACTTTTAGCCGACTTTGCACTTTTTGAACTCCTCACGCTAGGATGTTTACTGTTGACGCTAACGGTGGATCTGTTTTTGCTAGTCAGACCACTTTCCAGACCACAGATCCCTTCCACTTCAGAATCCATATCGGTCGTGTAATCGGAAACAGCACCGAAGGAAGGCGATAAAGTGGCATTTGTGGCCACAGACTGCCGTCGAGACATTCCAGACTCATACCCATCGTCCACCTCTTTGCCCTTGTCTCTTCTGCGGCTAATGATACTCCTTCGATCACTCCTATCTCCATTGTTGGCCTCCTCCTCTATCGCTGCTCGTCTTCTTCCTTTCCTGCCTCCAAGCACCTTTTTGCCCTTGGTCGACTTTTTCAGACTCTCGAACCGAGGCAGAATAGGAGCACTGATCTCCTCAGGATCGGAAACCTCGTGACTCTGCCAGGAAGGGTCAGGAACACCAACGTCGTTGCAAAACTGCACGGGCCGGGAAAAGTCACGTGAGTCGATCGACGACATGGACGACTCGCTCGACTTGCGGTTGTTGGACAGCCGACGAATGAGCTTCTTGCGCACGTTGCCGTGGTGATGGTGGTGGTGATGAGTCACGTCATGAGGGAGTAAATGGGACTCCAGAGAATGCAAAAACGGCATATCCAGCCGGGAACCCTGCCCATCACTGCCCAGACCAAGATGATCTATATCGTTCTCCAGATGCTCTTCAGAAGAGTCCATGGCTGTGTCAATGGTAGGCAACTCAGCTTCAACTTCGTAGTCGGAGACGGAAGACTCAGACTCGTCAGCAAGAGCGCCGTCGTCGTCATACTCGGTCACGTGATTCCCTCCATCTCCCTCGGGCAAATTCAGGGTAGGAACTCGCCGGGCTGAGGTGAAGGCGGGGAGAGGAGGGGATTTGGACCGAACGGGAGATAAAGTGCGCTCACGTGACTTGGAGGATGCACGTGACGATGCACGTGACAGGCCGGGGCGTGACGAAGCACGTGACAGACCAGGTCGTGTTGGGGACACCGTTTTGTCACGTGACATTGTCGACGTCCTCGACTTTGTCCTCCCCATCTCCTCCTCACTGTCGTCCTGCACGATCGGGATCGGCTCCTGGTCGTACTCCGAGAGGTCACGTGAGGCTATCGACGGCGGGTGCGGCGTGTGGCCCATCACGTGACCCAACGTAACATTTTCCTTCACGTGATCTCCTCTTATGGTATCCGCATCTCCATCCTTCCAGGAATGCAAATGGCTGTGTTTAGCGGTGGACGGCTCCTGGAAACTGCCGTTGTCGTCGCTGAGCTCTTCGAGTGCGTCCTTGAACGAGTCGTTGGACGTGGTGTCGTGGTACGTGTATTCGTGGTATCCATGGTGTGTTTCTTTGGTATCCGAGTTGTCCGAAGATGATGATGGTGGTGATGCAGGGTGTGTGGAATGGGGTGTGATTGATGATGATGCTGTGTTAGTCTTGGTAGGAAGTGTGTGATCATGTGATGCCAATATCCAGTCTTGAACTTGAGTGATACCAATGAAGTAGTGTCATAAGTGATGAGATAGTCAATGAGCAATAGACATCAAACTGAGATACTTGTACAGTGATAGTCATTAGAATGATCTCTGTCAGTAGATGAGATACTCATGGAGATACAGTCATCAAATTGAGATAGTCATCTAAATGAGCGAAGTCATCGAAATGATCTATTGTCATCAGAATGATCCAACGTCATCAAAGAGAGCTATAGTCATTGAAATGAACTCTGTCATCAGGTCATCAAAATGAGATACAGTCATCAAAATGAGCTCTAGTCATCAGATCTGAACAATAGTCATCAAGATGAGCTATAGTCAACAAGATGAGCCATAGTCAACGAAATGAGTCCAGATCCATCAGAAATGAGCATATAACCACGAAAATGACGTCTGATGACCTAGAACGATAATGATGACTGTCAGCATTACATAATCTCAAGGCAGAACACAACAAGATTATGATCATGGCAAAGGATAGGAACAAATGCCGATTTTCAGACGATATCTAATGAAGACAAGCCCCATACTCTTCAGATCAAAAAATCACTTTTTTCAGTCAGATCTCCACACTCAAATTGGTATCACAAATCACACGATTCAAAAAAACCCATATCATCCTCTCCTCCTCTGTTACTCACCAACTGGCAACGACGTCATATACGACGGCGTTTCCCTCTCATACACCCCCCTTGGAGGCTTGACATCCTTACTCCCATCCTTATTCGTTTCTGGAGGAATAATCGTCGTAGAAGGCTGATCAAACGGCTCATACTCCTTCTCCGCCTTCTCCTCAACCCTCAAATCCCCCACAACCCTCTCCTTTCCCTCCCCATACTTTGCCTCAATCTCCTTCCACGTTTCCCTCTCAGCTCTCTTTCTAGCCTCCCTTTCCCCCCTCTCACGCTCCTCCTCAGCAGCAAGCCTACGGTCCCTGAGCTCCCTGCGAGCCCTGACCTCCTCAGACACCTCGCCACTTTCTCCCAGGTGGAAATAATCAGAGGCTGGAGACACAATGTTGCGTCCTACCAGTCTGTCGAGCGTTTCGGCGGAAAAGTCGGTATTTTCAAGCGGCAAACTCGAGCCGTCCATGGGCTGCAGTTTGCGCTTGCCCCGGCTGTTGCCATCGTACGAGAAGGGCTCTCCTTCCGCAAATAGCGTGTGTTCTAGCAGACCCATGGGTCCTGTATTAGCAATGAACAAGTAGTGGGGAACAAGTTACCGATGTCACGTGGGGAAACAAGTCACGTGATCAAACACACCGTCACGTGACCTCATACACGCTTAAACCCCCCCCCTCACCTCCTCTCACTCACCTTCAAGCTGTAATAGTGTCGGATAAAATGATGCTCCAAGATTGCCTATATTTGGCCCTCATGCATGTCGCCAACCTTAAATGCTGCGGCAGAAAAGAACCTTAAAAAGGGATGAAATGGTGCCTTCAAGGTGGTGGAGGGGAGGAAGGGGGAATTTGAGAATCTAGAAATACTCCCCTGAGAATTTGGAGCATTCTGGGGTTTTTAAAATCCGATTTAGCTCATTTTTCGGCTTTCTAGAGCAGTCTTAATTTTACAGTGTTATGGCTGTCTTACATACAACTCATCATATAGGAGGTGAAGTAGAAGCTATATAGAATGAGATTGAGAGGTGGTAGAGGGAAATGAACTACATAGACGTATTTGCCAAGAAGAGGAGAATAATACTGTACTTTGAAAATTCATTTTTGAACACATTTTAACACCCGATCTGGAATGACTAAGCAACCCCAAAATCCAGCAACCAAGAAAAATCCCAAAGAAACACGTTTTCAACCGAAATAAGACTAGCTCCCCGGAAATCACGTGACCCACACCCACCTCATCGCTCCAACTCATCTCACGTGACTTCCCGCGTTTTTTTCAGCCCATTTTAGACTTGCTGTCCGGAAGATCAATAAACCGTTTGCTATATGAGGTGATTTATGGTCTATTTTGGGAGATGAAGGTGAGTGATAAAGTCACGTGACGTACCGCGTGATACTCAACACGTGACTTGAAAATTCCACATTTCGGCGTGTCTGAAACATGTCTGAAACAGCCTGGAATGTATGCTTGGTAGATCTGGCTTAGTCAGCGCATCAGTCTTTTAAACATAAGTTGCATTGCGTGTGCATGAGCTGCTCCCAAACATGGGGAGAAGATGAGCCGCATAGGAGGGAAGAGAAGTGATGCCTGTCTTGGGAGTTGAGGGTGGTAGTATAATAGGACTGACCGAAATTGAAAAGCTGATTATCTCGAGATGTAAAAGAGATGGAGTGATTTGGAGAGCGGCCGTGTGTTTGTGAGATCTGGGGCTTCATTTTGATATGCTGATTGGCGTATATGAGTTGACAGCTCACTTTTGACAGCTTGGCGGGTTGTCTATAGAGCGACTATGTGAAGGGAAGAGTGATGAGCTCACTAATCTTTAACTGAGGTTGGGAGCTTAACAAATGTCAACTAATTCGACTGGGGTAACAGACGTTACTGAAGCTGCATTGGGAAAGGGGAGGTATACGAATAGTTACAGAGAGAGTATCATTACGACTTTAATGGCGGTCTCATTGTCATGTTATTCCTTTTAGTAGGTTATTTCAGAATCCTCTGTCTGACAACTTCGTCCTTTAACATGACAGCTTAAGATGAGACTGTCTTAGGCTAATATAGAGACTAGGAATAGCCATCAAAGAGATACACACTAGTGAGTATTATAATTGAACTAGAATAACGAGTGATTGAACAAAGACCTTGGTGAGATGCAGGTTTAGCCAGGGTTAATCAGGGTTACGATTAGATATTATGAGGAGATTAGTAACGAATGATGTAGGTACCGGTACTCAGAAACCAACGACTACTTGTAGTCAGAAACGAACGACTAGTCAGAATCCACTGATCTACTCACTGATCACAATACAAGAATATTAGAGCTCGTGCATCTCACCAGTGGCATTGCTCCTAGTGCACTTGGCATCTATCTCTACCTCACTTCATAATCAAACACCATCTATTCCACTATGTATCCTCCTACCCTATGCCCAGGTTGTATATGCAGACCTGATTGCGAGTGCCAACACGATCTTTTAGATAAGATCGAGACATCAGTCCTTTGTCAAAACGACCTTCCTTAGCTATCGTCAAGACACAAAACTACTGTCTCCTCGCACAAACCTCTGTATTCTCGCACTGTTAGCCAACGAAGATGACCATTGCTTCGTTCTGTACCATTAGACTGTAACCTCCTTTTGTCTAAGAAATCAACACCCACAGCATGAAAAAGGCAATGACAATGCCAAACACCTTCACCATGAGCCACCGATTCGACGAGATTCGCGCGTAGTACTTCATGAGCTCTCTTTGGGCGCCACTCACGTTCAGCGAAATATCGTCCGTGTTCTGATCGATTCGGGCCACTGTTTCTCTCTGTTCAGCCACCATCGTTGCCAGCTGCGAAAACATGCCTCCCAGCTCCTGGATCGTCGACTCGATCGCCTCCACCGCCGTAGACCGCTGCTGCACGTACATGTCCTGTTGGTCCAGCAGCAGCGTATCTTGTTGAGGAAGGGTCAGCAGATCAGACGTCTCCGGATCGGCTCCAGACAGCTGTTCCTGCTGCTGCATCTGCATGTCGTAGGGGTTTGAGGAGGCCGTTCCAGAGCCGTAGAGCGGACTAGAGGCCGCCTGTTGTGTAGATGCTGACGTGGCAGAGATGAACTGTTCATGTCGCGACTTGCTGGCCTGGATGTTTCGAGTTCGCTCCTCCAAAACATCGGCAAATCCTGCCGTCACCGTCGACAGCTTTTCCTGCAGCAACACCACCACGTTTTTCGAGTGCTCCATGGTCTGCTTTTGTCCCGTAGACTGTCTGGCCCGCTGCTGGAGCTGCGTCAGCTGCTCGTTCACACGTGACACCTTCTGCTTGATCACGTGCGTCAGCTCGTTGATCTCCACGGGCCGGTCGTCGAACAGCGTCTTGCGTTGGGCCAGCTGGGCCAGTCGTTGCAGCATCTGTGTCGTGTCTGCGATTTCGGCGGCGATTTTCGACGCGTCCTGGGCAAACTGCGACTTTGCCGACCGGGTTTGTGGTGCTGGCACGGCATTTTGACGAAGCCGAGCCTGAGCAGCTACCGCGCTTTTGAATTCCTGGGTCCGGTTTTGCACTGAGAGCATGAGGGGATTTGGAGAATACAAGATGAAGATGTCTTGTTGAGTGAGGTGTTCAGATTTTGGGTGTGCATGACGTTGCAGTGAGCTTATTGGGAGAGGGGGGAAATACCGATTTTGACGTAGAAGGAGGAAAGATATAAAGAATCTGAGCACACAGATGTGTTTAGAATGGCGGTTTATGTAGGTATATGTGTTTTTCCGGTCTTAACGAGGTCTCTATTCGTCTCCTGAAGACCCCCCCAAAAACAGGAGGTTGGCTGTGTTTCTCCCTAAATGGGACAAGATGGAAATAGTCTGAGTCTAACTGCGATGAGTTGGGTATGAGTTGGGTATGTTATGGATATGTGAGTAAGTGATATAGAAGAAGTGTTGTGTTACAAGTACTTGTTTTGAGTGTGTTTGTGCTCTTGTGCTTGTGTTTGTTCATTTGGTCATTCTTGTTTTCCTCATTCCACCTTTTTCTCCATATCCACCCAATTCACATGTCTCAGTCAAGAGGCTCAGATAACAGGGGTCAGGTTTGGGGGTGTTTGAGCGGATTTGCTTGACGTTGGTGTCAGAAGGGCTGAGAGTCGTGTTTTTGCCTTTCATATAACTGGATACGCTATGGGCAGTTCATGTGCCTTCATATTAGGTGTTTTATGCCGGAAGTATGTTGTCAACTAAAATGTAAGTATTGCTGAGAGCCAGTCTAAGTAAGAATGGGAGAAGAGAACAGAAATTTCTGGGAAATTTACTGAGGTGACAGGTGGAGGGGAGGACATAGTTGGACTAAAACTGGCGAGTTAAATGAGATAGTGTTTTGTTAATTGCATGTTGTCATACAAATATCTCCCATATCTTGTACTTCTTGTCTTCAATGAGTCTGATGTTAAGAGGGCTTCAATGACACACTGTGAACAGTTCAGAGAGAGAAATGAAAGCCAAGATGAACAAGATGAATGGAAACACTACAACAAGCCTTTATTTGTCGCTTTAGCTGTATTGAAAATGAAATCATGATACCTCTCCTTCGAGTCAAGACAGGTATGACAGTGCAGCAGAGCGTCATACAAAATATACCAATGATGATCTCAAACAGCCAGTCAGATTATAGTGAAAACCTCTAGAAGAGCACAAAATCATCCAATACCATCATCTAAACAGTTTCACCTCTTATCTAGAAAGGTGTATCTTCACAGTTCAAGCTACCATCTCTATAGCTTATTAATAAGGTCACCCATTTAGGATGGACATCGACTTTCAACCGACTTACAGTAATCGACTTCAGTCACTCTACAACGGCCCCGGAACGGCGTCTACCAGGCATCTGCCTAATATTCGGTAGCTGCACCGCCACAAAATTACGAGACAAAGAGCGGAAACTGAGCCACAGGTGGCGTGTTGAAAGATGCAAATTGACCGCAATCCGTTTTCGTGAGGTTATTTTAACGACTAATTAACGACTGACGAGACATGCAGGCAACTTGCAAATAATTGAATGGTGGCAATGCACGGTGGGGTGCTCACATGAGAGAGACATTGAAGATGAAGGAGCAGAGATAGAAGAAATCTGAGGATACTAGAAGATGCAGAATCGCGAGGGGAATCGATTGATGCTTTCAGATTTCAGAAATACCGAAAATTCAACCCGATTGAGTGGTTTTAGTTCTGGTGGCAAATTGAGACCACCAGGACCAGGCACAGTAGCTAGGAATGATCGTCCAACCCAGTCAACCCAATTGGCATCAGATCGACCCGTTAAACCACCTATCACGCCCCCCATGCTTACATAAGCACTCGGTTCATGCAGGTTATCTGATGTCTGTAAGGTACAGCCGAGGTTAGAAGGGGCAATGTGGGGTATATTAGGAGTGGCAACAGATTGCTCGTTCGGATGGCACAATTAGAAGTTCTACACTGTAGTCTGATTTTCTGACTTAGCTGTGCACATTTTTCTTTTTGCCACTTTTTCACGCAGATCACTCTGTGCAGTTCGTCAAATTTCACCTTCACTTCATTTGACTTGGTTTGAAAAACATGGGGGGACCCTAACCTTGTCGTAAGTAGGTCGAGTTGCTACTTGCAAGAGTCGACTCTGGAACATGAAGGACGTTGGACAAGGCTGTCAGAGAATATTACGTCAGTGGCTGAGACATTTTAGACCTGCCGAGGGTAGTGTGCGTGTATTTAACGGCTTTGTGTCGTTATTTGTGCACTCACAAACACATTTCACATATTTCTTCTCCCTCTCATCTCGGCTGGCTTATCGCAAGGAGAAGCGTTAGAGACGCAGTTTTCGGCCGTCTACTTACTTTGGCTGGGAGCTGATTGGTCTCACGTTCCGCGGGCTACACAAAGAGAAACCTAGTTTGGCGTAGTTCAGATATAAATCCCACACGCGCTGCCAAACCCCAGACTCTACCCTTGGTAATCACCAAAAACAACAACATGAGCGAGCAGTACACCCCTGAAGTGAGTACAAACAGTGGTGGTGAGAATGAGGCAGAAGGAGGGCAGAGGGAGGCTTAGAAACGAGTTTGGAAAGTGACAATCGAGGTCTGAGTGGTCAAATCGACAGTTACCAGATCGAACGGCTCAGTTTTGTTTCTGTGTCGGTTGGTTACGTTGATTCTGTGATTCGGATGGTTGGTTACAGTGGCAAATCGGTCTGTGGTCTGTAAGATCTGGTGAGGTGGCAAGTCTGGGTCTGTGTTCTTACAGTAAAGACGGAAAGAACACTTCTGGAACAAGCTGAGCAGCAGACTGAGATACGCGTGATCTGACCTCTGCACAACTACCACCTCTTAGTCTAATTACTTGGCTAGGTGCAGATGTGATGGCTGATCTAGACCGTTCAACCCGTGACATGGTCTAGATCTCATAACCACCACCCACCCCACCTGCTGAGTAATTGCCCTCCCTCTCTCCTTCCTTCTTTCCCGGCGATCAGACTTGCTCCGTTTCTTTCCGCAGGTCGGATTGCCTCCATAATGTGACATGTGCTGAGAAGGAATTAGGTTTGGTTGCATGTGCCGAGGTAGTTGCGGTGGATGTGGGCTAGTGGGTGGCGGGGTGTGTGAGAGAGTAGTAGGGACGGTGGAGAGACGGCTGGTGGCCCGTTGGAACCGCACAACCACCAGTGCAATTGGTTTCTGCGGACTTGTCCGCTTTTCTCCACCCTTCTTCCACCTGCTCTGAAAATCACATTCCCCACAGAATCAACCTTATCCCCCAAAGCCGATGAACTCTATTCGGCCCCTTAGGTGGTGTGACATCTGGGGTACAAGGGACAGGTTGGCACTAGCCACAATGGGCTAAAGGGGGAAGGAGAAACATTGTGGTGACATCGAGGGCGATATTATCAATTGACAATCGCTACGCACGACATGAACCACGTTGTGTGTCCCTCCTCCTTCGGTCAACTTCGCCACCGCATAACCTCCCCACACAACCTCTCCCAACCTTCCCTCGGTACATCACAGCACATACATGTGCATCTCGATGTGCCTAAAGCCTATTGCGGGACATGGGCAAGTATATAACCAGCGCTAACGACAGCAAGTTGCGGAGCACAACTCTCCCGAATCTCTGTGGATCATCATTGACGGCAACGTATTTGACCTCACTGAATTCCAGAACGAACACCCTGGCGGCAAGAAGATTCTCAAGCGAGTAGCTGGCAAAGACGCATCCAAGTTTTTCCACAAGTACCACGACGCCCCCAAGATTATGCGACGAGTTGGCCAGAAGTTCAAGATTGGAACCCTCAAAGACGCTGACACTAACCCCACCCGAGCCATGATTGCCCCCAACAAGACCACCGCTCTCGAGCCCTACGGCGACCTGGTCCCCTACGCCGACCCCAACTGGTACCACGGCTACCACAACCCTTACTACAAGGAGTCGCACGCCAAGCTGCGAGACGAGGTCCGACAGTGGGTCGAGGAGAAGATTGAGCCCTTCGTTGAGGAGTGGGACGAGGAGAAGGAGGTGCCCAAGGAGATTTTCCAGGAGATGGGCAAGCGAGGCTACCTTGCCGGCTCTCTCGGCACCCCCTACAAGGAGCTGGCCAAGTACACCAACGTCAAGCCTGCCTCTGTGCCCGTTGAGGAGTACGACATGTTCCACGAGCTCATCATCACCGACGAGATCATGCGAGCCGGCTCTGGAGGTCTCACCTGGAACCTGCTCGGAGGCTACTGCATTGGTCTGCCTCCCGTGATCAAGTTTGCCAAGGAGCCTCTCAAGGAGCGAATTCTCCCCGGCCTGCTTGACGGTTCCAAGCGAATCTGTCTGTGTATCACCGAGCCCGACGCCGGCTCCGATGTCGCCAACATCACCACCACCGCCGAGCTCACCCCCGACGGAAAGTTCTACATTGTCAACGGTATCAAGAAGTGGATCACCAACGGTATCTGGGCCGACTACTTCACCGTTGCCGTGCGAACCGGCGGCCCCGGCTCCGGCATGAACGGTATTTCCGTTCTGCTGCTCGAGCGAGGCATGGAGGGTCTCGAGACCCGACGAATGAACACCCAGGGTATGCTGTCTTCCGGCTCCACCTGGGTGACCATGGAGGACGTCAAGGTCCCCGTGGAGAACCTGCTCGGCCAGGAGAACAAGGGCTTCAAGGTGATCATGACCAACTTCAACCACGAGCGAGTCGGCATCATCATCCAGGCCAACCGAGCCTCGCGAGTCTGCTACGAGGAGGCCTGCAAGTACGCCCACAAGCGAAAGACCTTTGGCAAGCCTCTGATCGAGCACCCCGTGATCCGAGCCAAGCTCGCCAACATGGCCATTCGAATCGAGTCCACCCACGCCTGGCTCGAGAACCTGGTCTTCCAGTGCCAGATGTTCCCCGAGGAGGAGGCCATGCTGCGACTTGGAGGAGCCATTGCCGGCTGCAAGGCCCAGGCCACCCAGACCCTCGAGCTGTGTGCCCGAGAGGCTTCCCAGATCTTTGGCGGTCTGGCCTACACCCGAGGCGGTCTCGGAGGCAAGGTCGAGCGACTGTACCGAGAGGTCCGAGCCTACGCCATCCCCGGTGGATCCGAGGAGATCATGCTGGACCTGGCCATGCGACAGGCCCTCAAGGTCCACAAGGCTGTTGGCGCCAAGCTTTAAGCAGTATATAGTGAAGACGTTTTAAAAGAGAGAGTGGAGAGTAGAAAACTGAGTGTAGACAGTATGTACTGAGAACAGAGATTAACCAAGAGTAGAGAGTTAGGTGTCCAATCAAAGATTATTGTTGCAAAACGCAGGTCAGTCATTATCTCAACAGTCTCTTGATGTGTTGGTATTGTCTAACTTGAAGATATGAGTCTGTTTGGTCAGCAAGGTGTAGGCTGGACCGATCAATGGTGTCAGTCTAATCTGTAGTACCAGCCTAAATCTGACTAAGGCGTTACTGCTAAGGCAGGGATAACGGGCGTTTTGGATCGAGATTTAGTGGTTGGTCTAGAGAAGGCTACAGTAGCTGGTGTGTTGGATCTAGTCTAGACCTTTTAGAATCGGTGTTTTGGCGAAGTAGTTAAAAGGAGGTCTCATGGTTATTTAAGGGCATCTCACTGGCAAACTTTGAAAGTAGGACTATACGATAAAAATAGAGAACTCACAGTTCCATGCTCCACCAGACTCAATTGGACAGTAGAGCAACAACTCTTAGTGACATCATGTTGGTCTCCTCATCATCATTTGATCCTGAGATCTTCATCTTTCGGTTGATGGTTATTTGAGCGATCTAATGGTCACTTACCAATACTGTCAATGTTGAAGTGCAACTCTCACATGCCAATCTAATTATCACGAGCACTGGGAGGTTTGAATGCTTCAAGCTGTCACTCCAGAACTCAATGGATCTCACAAAAAACGGGTAATGCGGCAATAATTGCCAATCCTGCTGTTTGTAGTCAATTGACAGATTTTGTTAGCTCATCTTTCTTTGTCAGATGTACCCACTTTCAGAACTACTGGTAGTGCCTCTAATTAGATATTATTTCTGGATATCTGCTCACGTAATCAACGTAATCATGTCTAATTGATAGTGCCCAGATGAGGAACGAAAGGAGCATGAGGAACAAAACTCGCCCATTAAGCAATCGCCACCATCTACCACTTCTAGTACATTCTCCAGCACCTCTATCACTCAAATTAACTTGCTCGTTTGGGCGTTGATCTGACGCCTGAGATAATGAGGGAACTGCCAAGAAACACAATAGATGGATAAGAAGAAAAAACAGATAAAATTGCGTACAAAAAGACACTGCAAACACAATTACCAATCCCATATACCAATACAATCATTATCTTCAAGAACATTTCTTCTGTCCCCTCATATCTCCTTCTCGAACCTTCTACTGCACATGCGTCAAACCTCCCGTGGTTGCATATATCTATTGTCCATTACCCTATACCTTGATCTCTTCACTTGTCTACACAACACTACAACACACACAATGACCAACCCCCGCGTGTTTTTCGAGGTCGCGATTGGCGGCAAGACCATTGGCAAGATTTACTTTGAGCTGTTTGCGGACAAGGTGCCCAAGACGGCCGAGAACTTCCGAGCTCTGTGCACTGGAGAAAAGGGCGCTACCAAGGCCGGAATTCCGCTGCATTTCAAGGGTTCTTCTTTCCACCGGGTCATCAAGGACTTTATGGTGCAGGGCGGTGACTTTACTGCCGGCAACGGAACCGGAGGCGAGTCCATCTACGGCGAAAAGTTCCCCGATGAGGCCTTCCCTTACCCCCACGACCAGCCCTTTTTGCTGTCCATGGCCAACGCCGGTCCCAACACCAACGGCTCGCAGTTTTTTATTACGACTACGGAGACGCCTCACCTGGACAACAAGCACGTGGTGTTCGGCAAACTGCTGAGCGGCAAGGGCATTGTTCGGCAGATTGAGCGAACCGAGACTGGTGAACAGGACCGTCCCAAGCAGCCTGTGACCATTGTCGACTGTGGCGAGCTTCCTGCTGACTTCCAGGTGCCTGCCGGAAACGTGGACGACGGAACTGGAGACGACTACGAGGACTTCCTCAAGGATAACGATAACGTGGACGTCAACGACCCGGCATCTGTTCTGGGAGCGATTGAGAAGATCAAGACGATCGGCACCAAGCTGTTCAAGGAAGGTAATGCCGAGGGAGCGCTCAAAAAGTACCTCAAGGCGACTACCTACCTGGAAGACTACCTGCCTGACGATCTGTCCGAGGAGAACATTGCCAAGGTCCATGCTCTGCGAATCTCCTGCTACCTCAACGTGGCGCTCATGGCTCTCAAGGTGAACCAGCCCAAGGTCGCTATTAAGGCTGCTACGTCTGCGCTTGACGACGAGACTGTCGCTAACAAGGAGAAGGCCAAGGCTTTGTTCCGACGAGGTTCTGGCTACGCTGCTCTCAAGAACGAGACTGACGCTCTTAAGGATCTGAATGCGGCTCTGGAACTCGAGCCTGCCGATGGAGCGGTCAAGAATAAGATTGAGGAGGTGAAGTTGGCTGCTCAGAAGAGACGGGACGCGGAGAAGAAGAAGTACGCGGGTTTCTTTGGGGGAAAGTAAGCGCAACAGCAAAGGAGCGTAGCGACTTTGCGGTTGCGGTTACGACCAACAAAGGATCATAGCGAGTTACGTTGCGGTTACGCAAACACTTGTAGCGACGTCGCAGGAGCATAGTATATAGTAAGATGATGTTATTTACACGGTTGTAGGAGAAGTTCGTACTGTAGGTGATGGGAACTTCGAATCATTGTATCGAAGCTCAGAGTTGTTCTGATTGGAATACAGCACAGTAGATGAAGATTTTAGTTGTATAAGTGTTGTAAACAGTAGCTCTGACTTCCGTTATTCTTTTCAAGTGACTTCAGTTTGTAAGTCAGTCTTTCAAGATGATTATGTAAACAGGTATTTCTATGGCACTGAATAGAGCATATCTGACCATCCAATAAGACTGCGAATGTAGCAAGTGCACACTCAATGAGTTTCTGCTACATGTGTTCTCTGTCTGTTTAGCAGTTCTTTCGTGTTAGGTGCAGAGTCCACGCCAAGTAAAATAGTTAACATAATTACTTAGCTTTCAAAACTGATGTTGTCACAACTTGCCCAATTTTTGAGCTACAGCTTCCAGAGGAAATCATCACTTAGAAATACACTTAATGTATCCTCTGACACAGCTACCACCTCTCCAGCGCCTCCATAACCCCGAAAATGAACCCCCAGGTGACTTTATCTTTTAACTATCACACTTGACCCTGTGACCCAAGACTAACTATAAGAAGACAACCATATTGACGTTATTCACGAAATACAGAACTGGGGTCATTTCCACTGTCGTCACTCGTTCAATTCGCTTACATAAGCACACCTCACCTCACTCCCACTTTCTGCACGCCTTTGTTCGTCGTATAGAAACGGGTCGCTCGCTTAAACACGCTGGGAAATACTCCGACAAGAGTCCGAAGGCCGATAATAATGCTGTGGTTAGAAAAAATAAACCGAGGTTGAGAAAAGTGGTGAGATATGAAATGTCCTAATTGTAGACTGAGGTGGAGCTTGGAAGACTAGAAGTATAACTACCAGTACAAGAGAGAACCAACTACAAGTACCACATTCACGACTTTCTTTCATCAGACAAGTCATTTCATTAACTGTTCGTTCATTAATTTTCATTATTTTCATTAATTTTTCATTCTTTGTATTAATATCTCTGCATGAGCCGCTTAAACGGTCGGCAAAGGTATATGAGGAAAAAGAGGTGGTACGAGCATAACGAAGATGCAGAACTGAATCATATGATATGTCACGTGACTGCAATTGCTCCAAAATCCGAAATGTCTCTTTTCTCCTCCTCCCCGTGAGGTTCTGAGATTGCCCTGGATTTCCCCTCTTCGAGGCCCGATCTCTGCGCCACAAAAACCTTAATCCAAATAAGAATATGAACGTGGCTGTCGTGGCGAGTGGATAGTCTTTGAGCAAGGTGGAGGAGATTTGAGGGTGATAGAGACATCTGATAGTGGATTTTTTTAGATGAATCAATTGCCCGGACTGAATAGATATGATTAAGACTTTGAACCATTCTCCTAGCGTTCTCCTACCATGTTAAAAACACCCCCTCTATCCCACATCCATGACGTATTTCAACAGTGGCTTGCAACCTTATTTCTGATTAATCTATCACCCGTCCATAATCCATGTAGCGCCTTGAAAACGGCTTTCTTCCTCCTATACTTCCCCTAACGCCAAAATGACCACTTCCAACGAAATCAAACCCCTTGCCCAGGAGGCCAACCGGGTCCAGGACGCCAAAGACATTCTGGACCGCCTGGTTCCTCGGGTCATTGAGTACATTGACTCTGCTACCAAGGACGGATCCAAGGTGGGTCCCTCAGAAACCCCCCAGGAAATCAGAAAACAGGTCGATCTGACGCTCCCCGAGAAGGGCGAGGGAATCGATGGCCTGTTTGAGTCTGTGGAGCACGTGTTGTCGAAATCGGTCAACACTTGGCATCCTGGTTTCCTCGACAAGCTGTACGCTTCTACGAACCCTGTGGGAGTTGCTTCAGACATCATTTTGTCTGTTCTGAACACAAACTCGCACGTGTACACCGTTTCCCCCATTCTGACGCTCATTGAGAAGTCTGTGGCTAAACAGTACGCCGGTTTGTTTGGGTTCAAGGGTCCCAGAGCTGGAGGACTCACCTTCCCTGGAGGCTCCTACTCCAACATCACCTCCATGGCCATGGCTCGAGCTATCAAGTACCCCGAGACCAAGACGGAGGGCAACGGCGACCACAAGTTTGCCGTCTTTGCCTCGTCTCACTGCCACTACTCTGTCAAGAAGGCTGCCATCTTGCTTGGAATCGGACAGTCGCAAGTTCTGGCAGTTGATGTGGACAAGGAGGGTCGAATGATCGCCTCCGATCTCGCTGCCAAGATTGAGACCGCCAAGAGCAAGGGCTACACGCCTCTGTACATCAACGGAACTGCTGGAACCACCGTGTTTGGCTCCTACGACCCTTTCCACGAGATTGCCGAGATTGCGGAAAAGAACAACCTGTGGTTCCACATTGACGGCTCGTGGGGCGGCAACGTGTGCTTTTCGGACAAGTACCGGTACAAGCTGGACGGCTCTGAGAAGGCTGATTCTATCACCGTGAACCCTCACAAGATGCTCGGAGTGCCGACCACGTGCTCCTTCCTCCTCGTTCCCGATGAGAACGCCTTCAAGACCGCCAACGCTCTCCAGGCGCCCTACCTCTTCCACGGCTCCAACGACGAGGAGAACTTTGACCTTGCGGACGGCACTCTGGGCTGTGGACGACGACCCGACGCTCTCAAACTGTACCTCGGCTGGCAGTGGTTTGGAACTGAAGGATACGGCAAACGGGTTGACCACGCCTTTGAGCTGACCAAGTACCTTGCCGAGCAGGTTCAGAAGCGTCCCGGGTTTGAACTTGTGTCCCAGTTCCCTCCTCCTTGTCTCCAGACATGCTTCTACTACGCTCCTAGTGGTAAGCTGTCCTCTGAGGCCTCTGCCAACTCGGACGCCACCCGTTTCATGGCCAAGAAGCTGTACGACTCCGGCAAGTTTCTGGTGGACTATGCTCCTGAACAGGGTGATGGCGGACGAGGCGAGTTTTTCCGGGTGGTTATTAACGCTCCTACTGTGAGTTCTAAGACCGTGGATGATCTGCTCAACGAGGTTGAAAGACTTGGAAAGGAGTACACTAAGAAGTAGATAGGAGGGGGAGAGAGTGAAGAAGAGAGACACTATATAGAGACTTAGATTATTGAATACTGACGAAAATGAGGAGAGGGTAGATGTGGTGAGGGGGGTATAGAGAGGTGAACCAGGTCTTGAATGGGGGACATGTAGATTATGATAAGAAGGTACAGTGAGGAGATAGAAGAGCTTGAGATGAATGAATACTTAGAGGATATAGATGACTTGGAGAACATGTAGATCAGGTTGAAGAAGGACTTAACGAAGAGATGATACGAGAACTACGGAGTGTCGAATACTTGTACCGGTACTGTCTTGAAGGTAGATGTCATGAGGAACGTTTGGATCAAGTTCAAGAAGCACATGATGAAGTGAAGGAATACAAGAATGATGACTGGTTGAATAAAGAGCATGTATTATGTCATGTTGAAGAAGAACATGACGAATGATGGGATACCGTAGTAGAACTCTGGATTGTGGAATAGTTACCTGAAGGTATTGGATGAATGAACCGTACATACTGTATGTACAAGTAGATTCTGGTAGGGACTTGACGAAGGGATGGAATATCAGCACTCATGATTATTGATGATCTGACTTGAATACACAAGTAGATGACGAACGAAGATCAATTAGTACACGGCAAAACAAGGACGTGAAAGGAAGGAACTTCAAGTGGTAGATTCTAGAGAGTGTAGTACAAAGAAGTTCTATAGTCCAACGTGGCTATGGTACAAACTGGAAGACTGCGAGTTGCCTTGCGTCTTGTTCAGAAAAAGATCGTATTCAGACGATGATCTTATTCCCACAATGAAATTGTATTCATACATTAAGATCGTACTCACACATGTGAGTGTATTCAAAGAAGGTGATCTAGTCTTATCTATTTAAAGTACCGGTAGACAACAGTGTGATCAGTGGTTATAGCTCTCTTAAGAGAGACATGTCCTATAAAAATGATCCTAAGGTATGGAAAACGAACTCGAAGACGTCTGTATGGATATGATCAAGGAATACCAAGACATCACTAGAAAGAGATACTGATCTTGATGTATAACCTAGAGCAGTATACCACCCCATAAAATCACCAAGCTCTCAACCACTCCAAGTCATATACTTCTGAAGAAGCTCACTTCTCCTTCAGCTACACCTACACCCCTCTAGGTCAGATATTTACACTATGTACAGATAAATAGACGGCTATCGTCCTCCACTCAGCCGGGCCAGCTCCTTTTGCTTGTCGTCCTGGCCGGGAGCGGGGCCCGAGGTGATGAGCTCGTCCTCGGGGTTGAATTTGCCGGACGAGATTTTTTGGTACTTCTCGTCGTACTGGCCGGTCGACAGAGGCGCGTTACCTCGGAACCGTTTCGTCATGTCGACCATGCCTCGTCTGCATGCCAGGAAGGAGTTCATGAGCAGGACACACTCCTCGGGCATGTCTTTGACGAGCTCCGGTTTGGTCAAACAGTCCTTGGGCGTGTTTCTCTGGACCATGACGCATGGCGATCTTTGGAGACATATCGCCACGTTTGTTCGGATATCTTTGCAACTGGGTTAGCAAATAGTGAGCGCAAACAGTGCAAACAGTGAGCGTAGCGAGCTGTTTGAATACAACTCCAATCTCTGGCTAGTGGTTATGAAGGACAAGTAGTGCCCTCAAGAACGCCTCAAAAAGCTGCCACTTCCTGTTTGTGTCACTCAGAGACACGCTTCGCGTATCTCCTCGTGCTGTCCATCTCCTCTCCTTACTCACCTCGATCCCATGTTGTGTGTAGTAATTGGGTGAAATCATGCACGCCAAATTATCGTCACTATGAGCACTGCTAAGTAATGACCAACTCTATTTGGGATGATGGAACTGGACACCTCGAGAGATATATATAACTTCCCAAACCCATCACGACATGCCGAGTGTCATTTGTGGACGAAATTTGAATTATATTAACCCCCCAAGTCCCACCCAAAGACTTGTCCTCCCCCCTCACACTATACACCGCCTCATCAAGAGCAAACTCTACCTGTAGCACAACCTGTAGCATGCATGGACCACGCATGATGGACAAGACCACCTTGGAGACCCATTCGCAGGCACGCCATATTGCACCACCATGTCTGTGTCGTTTCTGGCCGGCGAGCCCAATTCCAGCGAAAATGCCACGTCATTGGCCTTCTGGAAAGGACGCACGATTTTCGTGAGTATCAAACACACCCACATGAAACGCCCCTATTATACTAACTCCAGACTTACTGCTCGGGAAACAACCTGATCATCGTCCAGTACCCGTCTGTACTGCTGCAAACCATCTACCTGCCATGTGACGGAGTGGCGGTCGTGATCAACCCCGAAACAGGCCACCTGGCATTATCTCTGGGAGACGTGGTGTGGCTACTCAAGCCGACGGTCGAGTACGGACGCAAAACACAATGGACCAAGATCAAGGAGATTGACACAAAAGCCACGTCGCTCACGTGGTGCTCACACACGGAACTGTGCGCTGTAGACGACGACATTTCGCTGTGGAACGTGCTCAGCGAAAAACCAGACCAAAAACCCATCAACATGTGGACCCGGTCGTTACCCCAGAAATGCTCGTTTGTGAGCTCTACAGCTGAAGGACAGTTTCTGGCGGTATGTACACCCCACAATGACTCCATTGTCATTGTTTTCAGGAGGTTGTCCTCTTCAGACGTGTCAGCAGCCTTTGATTACGTCTTTGTCAAGCACCCGGAGAAGATCCGAGGTCTACATTGGCTACAGGACTCGTCTCCGGTCAAAACAGGCCTAGCTCATCTGTACACACAGACAGAAGACGGTGTGGTGCGCAGATGGCGCTCTTTGGACCCCCACGACTCGCTCAACTTCCAGGTAGATGCAGTCGTCAACAAGGGTCAGAGTATCATGGTCGACAGTGAAATCGTGCAGTCTTCGCTGAGTGAACGAGAACACCCTGAGGCGATCGTCACGCTACAGGACAATGGAATCGACGTCTGGGCGTTCACAAACGGACGAGGAAGTCTGGCAGTCACTTCTACTGTCGTCCACGCCTGTTCAGGTATCTTCCCCAAAGAACGTCCTGTGAAACCCGGGTCTGTAGTTGCTGTTAGAGGTATTTTGAACCACGAAAAGTCCGAGGCTGTGCTTCTGATCCACCTTCAAGGACGAGTAGTGGCTTTCAGATGCGATGCTCTGACTCAGTATGGCACTGTGAAGCCCGATTTCCCGCTGAAACTGCAGCAGCTGTTCACAGGCCATAACAAGAGTGTCCAGAGACTGATTCGGTCAGCGAGAGGTCATCTGGTAGTGTCCCAGAGTCGGTTTACAGAGAACACAGCCTGGATTACGCAGAAATTGGAAGATAGAACAACGCTGAGAAAACAGTCTATCATCGATACCAGTACTCCTGTTCTTGGAGGTGTTCTTCTCGGCTCTTCAGATCAGTTTTTCCTAGCACTGGAGAAATCTTGCATTGAACTTTTCTTCCTTCTTGGAGAATCGAAGACTGCCAAACGGGTGGCTACCTTGGATCTCGACGATACCCTTTCCTCAGTCGACTGTGTGCTTGAAATTGACAGAAAAGACCAGTGTTCGTGTTTCCACGTCTATGCAGTCGTCAACAACGGAGAATCGCGATGCTGGAAGATTAGTGGCGACAAAAAGGCATTTAAAGCAGCTGAAGCAGCAGGAGAGTCTTCGGATTCCATCATGTCCATCGCCTCCGTCACCTCTTCAAAGCCCTCGTTTCTGGACACTTTCTACAAGTGTGTGCCTGTTTACCCTGTGTCTTGGTCAGCTGGCAAGAAGTCTCTGTCTACAGACCAACTGAGTGCCATTTCCAAAACCGGCGACTTTTCCACCTGGGTGTCGGATATCAACTCGGACAGTTCGTCCGTCGAGTGGTCTTTGTTATCTACAGTCTCCACCAACGTCAACAACTCACCTCTCATGTCTCAGTCTTCTTTGAACAAGGTTGCTATCGTCTCTGAGGACCGTCTCGAGTTGAGTATCTGGGACACTCGTCATGGGTTCCTTGAACAGACGAAAAAGTTTGACTCGAAAATCTGCGATCTCGATTGGGCCTGTACTCCTGACAACCAGTCTGTCCTTGCTATTGGATTTGGCACCCATGTGCAACTCTGGGGACAGCTGCGGTTCGACTATACCAACATTTCGCCTTGTTGGGGTCTTTTGAAACAGGTGGACATCAAACCGTTCACCAACCACGCCATTGGAGACTCCATCTGGATGAACACCGGTGTGCTTGTGGTAGCTGCTGGAAACCAGCTGTTTGTGGACGACAACTGTGTGCATGAAGAGGAGGCTGGTGTCCGAGACTTTTCCGACATGCTGCATTCCTCACGGGCGTTCCACATTCACCACTTGTTTGAAATCTGCTCAATCGTCAACGGTCCTTTGCCTGCTTACCATCCCCAGCTTCTGGTGCAGTGTATTCTTGCTGGTCAGCTAGCTGTAGTAAGAGACACTCTCTACAGACTGTACAAGGAGCTGCAGTACGCGAATCAGGAGCTGGTTCAGGATATGGACTCTACTTTGGGTATGGTTCCCAGTGACTACGAAGATGGAGACAAGCTGGGTTCAAAGTTGAGTTCTGATGAGTACAGCAAGTTGACTGAGAAGCTGCAACAAGTCTCCCTTCCTTTCATCACCCAGCATCAGCAGATTACTCTGGCCAGTTTGTGTGAAGTCGTGGCTGAGGTTGCTGGATGGTCCGATCTCATGGCCATTCGCTTCTACCTCGGCTACAAGCTGTACCGAATGCACAGAAAGACGCAGAAGCAGATGACCGTTCGAGATTTCTGCTGGGCTCTCAACTCCGAGTCCCAGGCGTTGTTATTGGAGCAAATTGACGGTCCTAAACTTGTGTGGCCTGACGCTCAAGCTGCCGGTGTAGGATACTGGCTTGAACACCACAAGCTGGTGGAGGTGTTTGATCTGTTGGCAAAGAACCAGTTTATGGCTACCGAAAGGCAAGATCCCAGCGAGGCGTCGTTGTTTTACCTTGCTCTTCGCAAGAAACAGGTTCTCCAAGCTCTCTGGCGATCAGCATCCACTCATCCTGAGCAGACTAAGATGGTCAAGTTTCTGAAGAACGATTTCACCGAACCGCGATGGAGAACTGCAGCGCTCAAAAACGCGTTTGCGTTGCTGTCCAAGCACAGATACGCGTACGCTGCGTCCTTCTTCCTGCTTGGAGACTCGCTCAAAGACTGTGTCAACGTCATCACCCGGAAACTGAACGATACCGGTCTGGCTATTGCCGTGTGTCGAGTCTACGAAGGCGACAACGGTCCTGTTCTTAACGAGCTGATCAAGGACGAAATTCTGCCTGAAGCTCTGAAGATGGGTGATCAGTGGGTCATCTACTGGTGCTTGTGGACTCAGGATCGTCGAGGAGACGCTGTCAGATCACTGGTGTCCCACGAGTACACCGACAAGAAGCGTGGATCGGCCCATATCGTGTCAAATTCGCGTTCTTTTCTGTCCAACGACCCTGCTCTGCTGATTCTGTACCAGTTCCTGAGAGACTCCAAGTTCAAGGTTGTGAGCTCCAACAACGGTGTTACGTCAGCCACAGAGCTGCAGAGTGTGCTCACCACGGCCAAACTGTACTCTCGAATGGGTTGTGAGGTGATTGCTCTGGATTTGGTGAGAAACTGGAAGTTCAAGAAGGACGATGTTCACGATGAAGCTGACGAGAAGGCCGAGGAGAATGAGAAGGCTGATGAAGACTCCTTGGCTGCTTTCAGAGACTTTAAGCCGAAGCCTGCTCCTGTTCCGAGTGACATTGGAGGGGTCCCTAGTATGTTGGATGGTTTTGGAGGAGCTCCTTCCATGTTGGATGGTTTTGAGCAACCTAAACCAAAGTCCAGTGAGCCCCCTAGTATGCTGGACGGTTTCGAGCAGCCCAAGAGCTCAAGTCAACCTCCCTCTATGCTAGATAGCTTTCAGGAGCCCCCTAGCATGTTGGACAGCTTCCAGGAACCAAAGAAGGAGAAGTCTACAAGTGGTGAACCTCCTTCGATGTTGGATAGCTTCAAGGAGACCCCTTCGATGTTGGACAGCTTCAAGGAGCCTAGCAAGCCCAAGAACGGCTCAGACAGTAATGGCGATAAAGAGGACAAGAAGGAGGACACTGAGAAACCAAAGGAGGAAGAACCCAAGAAGGACAAGTCTAGCAACGGCAAGAAAGCTGCGCCCCAGAGCCAGTTCCAGGAGCCAGACATGAGTGCCTTTTCGTTTGGGTTCTGAGGAGGTTAGGTAGATTAGCATATGATAATTTATAGGTGAGGTGGTAGACAGTAATGTTGTACAAGTGGCTCATATGTAGTGCTCTATTTTAGCCATACTATTGAGGTGTAGGTGTACTGAAGGAGTCCTTATTATGTTGTATGTACTAATATCTATACCTACATACTACAGAACCGGTACTGTAGCCAAGTGATCCATTATATTATGTTCATTAGCAGCCTATATATTGTAAAAGAATCACAGGATGGTGTGTTGTATATGTGAAGCTGTCCGGTGTTGATGATAACCTTCCCTAATATTTCATCTCAATGATCATGATCTGTGAATGACCAACACCTTAGATGGCAATTGACCTGTACACTGCAGCAACTCTGATCTTTTCGATTGATCAAAGTGTGTTGACATAAGGTACAAGTTCGAGGGAGTACCTAATGGCATAACGTCACACCCGGTAGCCATCAAGCTACCCCCTCTCCCTAGTTAACTCCAAAGCCCTCGTTAATCTTTGCCTTTGAAAAGTCCATTTCCGGGTGCTGCTTTTTGAAATTCTCCAGGAGCTGCTGCTTCCGCTGCTCCTCGGACGTGGGCTGGCCCATTTCCTTCTGGCGCTGGTCGTACATCATTTTCTCGACCATGGCTCGAGTTTCGCCGTCCAGATCAGACAGATTCGACTTTTCCGGCTCGATCTGCGAAACGTCAATCTTGGGAGCCGAGGTAACGACATGCGGCCACCACTCCTGGTTGTGCACCTTCTCGATGCTGATGGTCACCTCCTTCTGGTCCTCAACGGTCCACGTGGACTCTTCAGGAGCAATTTTGCCAAACAGATCGCCCTGAAGCACAGGCGGTTGACCGACAAGACCTGCTGTGATGGTAGTAGGGGTGAACTTGATATCCACCTGCTTGCCACGTGTTCCCGGCGGCACGGGGAAGGTGATTGTGATATCCTGGAGCGTTTGTCGCCAGCTGTAGTTGTCTTCTTGGTGGGTCATGGTGGGGTGAGGGTGGGTGAGAGATGATACTGTGACTGAGGCGTCTATTGTAAGTACGATTAGTTGAACTTTGTTGAGACGTTATGCGATTAAGTTAGTGAAGATGTCGCTTCTTTTTGTTGGCAAAGTTACTTGACAAAGCTACCCACCTAATCCAAGACTTTTAAACTTTAGACCCTGCTGTTCCCCAAATTACCCTCAGTAGAATGCGTCATTAGGGGTACAAGAACCCAGTAGCATGAGATGCAGCCAAGTGGAGATGGTAAAGGCATCTCTCATCATGACTACTCAATGTGCTCATGATGCAGGTGGATGTGCGTATGTACCAGGTCACGTGACCTGATGAGGGAAGTGTTGAAAAACAGGTTACCATCGTTGCTTTTGAGTACCCGTTGCCTCCATCTTCTCTCTTATTATACCGTAATGCCAAGATTGTCCGTTTATTCAACTTCCTTGTTTGACGTGCGCTCCAACTTCCCATGTCACTGTGGCCCCCCCCATGTTATGAATTTAGACTTTGGTTTGGGTGGTGACAGTGTAGACCTGAAGCTGACACCACAGAGAATACGGTGGTCTTGCAACCGGCATCGACATAGGAGATTGCGACATTCGACATTCGACATTGGCTTGATCTACAACAGTCGCGTGAGAACACCCATCACTGACATCACTGAAAGAGTGACATCTCCCTACCACACCTCCACCTCCTCGACCTACTCTACACGATCGGAGTAGTGATTTCTCAGTGGTAGTGTCCAGACCTTGACATTTTCAAGACAACCGACACAAAAGCCGTGATACGCCCACCCCCCACTCATGGACCACTCTCCCTCTCCTCACCACCGCAAAATGTCGTCCAATGGACACCTGATGCCGTCGCTGATCGGACACAAACAGCAGCAGCAACAGCCGCCCACACAACCTCCGTATCCCACGGACTACTACCGCAAGAGCTTTGAGAGCGCGCCCAACGTGCCTGTGAGCAGTTCGGGACCCGTAGCTTCGTCCCAGAACGCAGGAATGGGCTCGCCACACATGTCCCACTCACAACGCAGCCTGTACTACCACCAGCAGCAGATGGGTCCTTTCTCACCCTCCCAGCCGCATCCGCAGTTCCAGAGCTCCATGCCCAACACGCTGTCCAACCAGCAGCTGCCTCATCCGCAACTCATGCATCAATATGAGCCTTCGTCGCCTGTGTCGACTAGAAGACCTTCCCATGAACCTGCAGGCCACTACCAGCCTTCCCAGGGCCAATACGGACTCCCCCCGGGTCTCCAACACACCTCGCACTCGTCTCCCCACGAGCCGCTGTACAGATCGCAACCAGGCACTCCCCTAGCGCCTCAGATGCAGCCAGGAACACCCCTTGGGTCTGTGCAAATGTCCTCGTCCCCAGTGACACCCCAGTCAGCCTCCTACAACCCCTGGGCGTCGCCGCATAGCACGCCAGCGGGGAATTATGCCAGATCACGTGTTTCGCCGGTCCGAAAGGGCCCCTCCCAGCAGCAGGCTCCCCAACAGACGCCGCAACAGCATTACAATCCGTCCATGCCGGCCTCCAAACCGTACTACTGGACCCAGCAGGCCCAGCAGACGCCGCAGACACAGCCTCCGCCTATCAGTGCGCCGCAATCTGCTCCCCAAGCTGTTCCTCCTGTTGCTCAGCAACCTCCGCAGCAGCAGCAGGAACCGCCGGCGTCCATTCCGCCTCCGAGCTTCCGGCCCGTCGAAAGGGCGTCCGATCTCAATCCCCAGGTGAATCCGCGACCGCAGAACCGTCGAGCGTTGCCTGAGGGAGGATACATGTCTCCCCTGTTGTGTTTGACGCTCCATTTGTCGGCCACATACCAGATTTGCAACTCGGGTTTCAACTACGAGTCCAGCAAGAATCCCAGACGAGTGCTGACGAAACCCAGCGAGCCGAAACTCAACAATGGGCATGACAACAGGGATAATGACTACATTCTATATGTGAATGATGTCCTGGGTACGGACGAGAACAAACGGTACCTGGTTCTGGACATTTTGGGTCAGGGAACGTTCGGCCAGGTGGTCAAGTGCCAGAACATGAAGACCAAGGACATTGTGGCCGTCAAGGTGATCAAAAACAACCCCGCGTTCCTCAACCAGAGCATGATGGAGGTGTCGATTCTGGAGTACCTCAACAACTCGGTCGACAACAAGGACGAACACCATATTCTGCGGCTCAAGGACAAGTTTCTGCACAAACAGCACTACTGTCTGGTTTTTGAACTGCTGAGCTCAAACCTCTACGAGCTGCTGAAACAGAACCAGTTTAGAGGTTTGTCGATTAATCTGGTGAGAGTCTTCTCCAGACAACTACTGGACTCCCTCACAGTGCTCAAGAACGCCAAACTGATCCACTGCGATCTCAAGCCCGAGAACATTCTGCTCAAGAACCTGGACTCTCCGATCATCAAGGTGATTGACTTTGGTTCCGCTTGTCATGAGCGCAAAACCGTCTACACCTACATCCAGTCACGGTTCTACCGGTCTCCCGAAGTCCTTCTAGGCATTCCCTACACCACGTCTATCGACATGTGGTCCATGGGCTGCATCATTGCCGAGTTGTTCCTCGGTTTGCCCATCTTCCCCGGAGCGTCCGAGTACAACCAGCTGTCTCGAATTGTTGCCTCTCTAGGAGACCCGCCCAACTGGATGGTCGAAATGGGCAAGAACAGCGGCAAGTTCATGGAGAAGATTGTGGACGACCAGGGCCGCAAGCGGTACCGGCTCAAGTCGCGGGAACGGTACTCGCGGGAGTTCAACGTCGACGAGAAGGAGTCCAAGCAGTACTTCACGTCGGCCAACCTCAAGACCATCATCATGGAGTACCCGCTGCACAAGAAGGACATGAAGCGGTCGGACATTGACAAGGAGATGCTCAACCGCGAGGCGCTCTACGACTTTCTCATGGGCCTGCTCAACTACAACCCCTTTGAGCGGTGGACGCCCCAGCAGGCCGCCTCCCACCCCTTCATCACAGAGTCCAAGTTCACAGGTCCCTTTGTGCCCCATCCCAAGGAGGAGAAGGACGTGTTCCACCCCACGCCTACCGCGCAGCCCATCTCGCAGTCCCAGCCTCTCCATGCCCAGGGTCAGAACGCCAACGCCATGGTTCCTCCTGTTCAAACTGGCGCTTCAGGCATGTCAGCTGCTCAGACGTCTGCAGAAGCTGCCCAGTATGCCCACATGCAGCCTCCTGCCAACTGGAGCACGGGTCTGAAACCGCAGAACTCGGGTTCGGGATCGAGAAGACCAAGAGCGCTGACTTACGGCTCCATGGACCCCATTCCGCCGCCTATCCAGCGAGCGACGGCGATGGTGAATCCTGCTGATCATATTCAGGCCCAGCCTAGTCCTGCGTACATTCCGCCGTCTGAACTTGCTAGAAACCACCAGGGTCAGGGCAATGAGTATGGAGAGGTGGTGAGAAAGTTGGAGAACGGATTGATGAGTCGGTGGTAACAGACTACTTGTAGGACTGACAATGACGAGAAGTTGGAGTAACAAACGGGAACTCTACAATAACTCGAAGCATATGCATCATGTATAAATGGATTTATATATTAGTAAAAGTGTATAAGTAGGTGAAGAGCTGATACAGCCTGACTATGTCATACAATTATACCACTTGGTTGTGGTTTAGTAGTTCATATAAAGGGCTATATCTAAAGCCAGGAATTTTTTCGCATTTTTTATATATTTATAAAATAAAATAAAATAAAATAAAATAAAATAAAATAAAATAAAACAAAAAAAAATAAAAAAAAATAAAATGAAAAAAAATAAAATAAAATAAAATAAAAAGTTGAAGAAACGGACATCATGGGTTACTTTTCATTTTAGTTCATCAAGACTCGTAGTTCAACTAAACGTAATTGTTATTTCAACATAAAATAAAATAAAATAAAATAAAATAAAATAAAATAAAATAAAATAAAATAAAATAAAATAAAATAAAATAAAATAAAATAAAATAAAATAAA
>BCLX01000005.1:910504-923906 GCA_001602355.1 Yarrowia sp. JCM 30695
TAAAATAAAATAAAATAAAATAAAATAAAATAAAATAAAATAAAATAAAATAAAATAAAATAAAATAAAATAAAATAAAATAAAATAAAATAAAACAAAACAAAACAAAACACACTACCTAATCCGCTCTTTTATCATTAGCATGCAATAAATATTAATCTACAGTTTATTTCCCATCTCGTCCACCTCCTGGACCTCCTGCGTCTCTTCGTCATCTGCTACCTCCTCAACTCCCTTGTACAGCCACTTTTTCGTAGCTCCATTCCACTCTCCTGCTTGTCGAAGAAGTTGTCTCATAACAGCAACCTCCTCCTGATTAGTCAGCTTGAGTGCAAACTCGTTGGCAATCTCCTTTGACGACAGACCACCTGCTCCAGCTTGTTTCAGACTCTCACTGATCTTCTCCAGCAGCTTGACCTTGTCCAGATCACTCATGTTGATCAAACCAGTGTATGCGTTAGCCGACTCCTCCAACGATTTCTTGGCCTTGATGTTCTGAAGAATGGAAGACGAAGACAGTTTGTCGGATCCTCCAAATCGAGGAGCTCCAGATTTGCCAGGAACGGCCTTTTTCTTGCCAAACTTGCCTGCACTGCCGAATTTGCCCGTCCACGTGACTGTACCAATCTCGTTGGCCTGGGCCTTCTTCCGCGAGTCTCTCAGAGCCTTGGCAGCAACTTCAGCCACCCGTTTGGCTTCTCTCTCGATAATGACGGTTTCAGGACGAGAAGCATCCATGATAGCGTCATGCTCAAGAGCTGAGTGAACACCGGTCTGGGAAAAGATGTCGTTGAGAATATTGTCGTCATTATCTCCATCGTTGTTCTCAGCCTTCTCCTCCTCCCCAGTCTCAAACTTCTCCAGTTTACTGACTCCGTTTAGCCCAACCACCTGGTAGAAATCGTCGTCGTCCTTCATCTTCTTCTCGGGCTTCTTGGACTCAATCTTCTTCTCAGACCCGGAGAAGATCATACCCGTCTCCGTCGTGTCTCCTTCTCCATCGTCCAACGAGAACAGATCGTGGATATCGTTCATCTTGAAGAACCGACGTTGTTTGGCGTCCTTGAGAATCTTGTTGGTGAGAAACTGCTTGAAAATCTGCCGATGGTAAATCTTCTCTTCAATCGTACCTGCCGTCATCAAACGGTACACAACGACATTCCGTTTCTGACCTAGACGCCAGGACCGTTCTCTAGCCTGCAAATCAGTACTGGGGTTCCAATCTGGGTCAAAGATGATGACTCTGTTGGCTCCTGTCAGATTCACACCCAGTCCTCCTACACGCGTAGTCAGAAGGAAGAGATCGTAGGAAGTGTCGTTGTTGTAGGCATCTACCATATCCTGACGTTTGGAAATCGGAGTAGTTCCGTCCATTCGCAGGTACTTGATGTCTGGCATGTTGGCAAAAAAGTCCTCCAGAATCTCAAGCATCTGACGAGTCTGACAAAAGAGAAGCGTTCTGTGACCCTGTTTCTTCCACAGATCTACGAGAGCTTTGACGACCTGCATTTTGCCCGACTTGGCAGGATCTCCATAGTAGTAGTCAGCCGTCTTTTTGAGAATATCTCTGGAAGCCAGATCTGGATGGTTGCAAATCTTTCGAAGAATGTCAATACCAAACAAGGACTGCCGTTTACCTGCGAGAATCGATTTCAGCTCCTCAGACTTCAGAAAACCCTTGTAATGCAATCTCTGCGAGTCTGTCAGTTTACAGAACAACACCTTCTCCTCCTTCTTGGGCAAATCTGTAGCGACATCTGTCTTCATTCGTCTCAACAGATACGGCGCAATCAAGTCTCGAAGAACAACGGCACACTTGTACGCTGTTTGGACCTGAATATTGGTGGCATTCGCATACCCTCCAACATTGATAGGGACAGCAAACTGAGAGTGGAAAACAGGCAGTGTACCAAGTCTTCCGGGACACACAAAGTCCAGCAAACTCCACAGCTCCGTGAGATTGTTCTGGATGGGTGTTCCTGAGAGAATGAGTCTGTGAACGGTTTTGATCTGTTTGCAGTCTAGAGTGATTTGGGAATCAGGGTTTCGGATCTTATGACCCTCGTCAAGAATACAGTATCCCCATTCTCGGTCCAGGAGCAGAGATCTGTACGATTTGAGACCAGCATAAGTGGTAACCACCACATGTCCATCCTTGAACACCTTGTCAATCGTCTCTACGAGATTCTTGGTACTTGAAGGAGTGGGTCTCACCACCTCGTCTTCATCTTCATCAGAGTCAATCTCACCTTTTCGCTTCTTCTTGCCTTTACTTCCCTCACCCATACTATGCAAAATGACCACTCGGAGAGCCGGCCACCACTTGTGAAACTCCTCCACCCACTGCTTCATAACTGTAGCGGGACACACAACAATCACTGGCTTAGTCAGCAGACCCGAGTGGTGCAGCCCTGCGAGGAAACTGATAATCTGGATAGTCTTTCCCAGACCCATTTCATCGCCAATAATGCCTCCAGTTTTTTGAGTATGCAGTTCCCAAAGCCACTGAACACAAGTCTTTTGGTAGTCAAAGAGAGCGTTGAAAATCTCGCCTGGGACCTTGAAATTGCCCTCGAGAATAGCGTCAGCTTCAGGACCGTCCAGAAGCCACTCGTCTTTGGCATAGTCACTGGCAGGAACTATGACTCCCGCTCTAGCTCTGGCCTTTTGACGCTTTTCAGTCCACCATTTGAGCCGTTGCTGGTACGACCATTCGTCTCCATCGTCTATAGCTTCTGTTTCCGGTTTCTCATTTCGCTTTCTTTTCTTCTTAAGCTCCACAAGTTCCATATCTTCAGGCTCAATTTCGTCAGTGGTGTATCCTGATGAGTAAGCCTCTTCAGCTTCAGATTCTTCCTTCACTTCAGCCTCATCATCTTCTTTCAGACCAAGCTCAACAACCTCACCAGTATTATAGGGCTTACTAGTATCGATATTCTGGGTAACATCACCCTTGCCTCTAGTGAACCCTCGGGAGTTTGCAAACGGCGTGATTTTGCCCGTTCGAACAAGATACTCCTGTTCAGACTCGCCCTCCTGACGATCGGAAGCCTGCAGTTCCTTGGAAACTCCTCCACTGGTATCATTCTCCTGCAGTCTCTGTTTGATGTCTGAGATGTCCTGCTGAACTGTAGCGAGTTCTGTGCGTTTCAGGGTAGCTGCATCCCGTTTCAGTTTCTCTCGTTCACTGATTTTCGTAGCGGGATCATTAATTCTCCGCTCCATAGACCTCAGTTTGCTCAAAAACGTCTTTTCCGCATCCTGAGCTTTGGAGAGCCGTTTTGTGTCGATCTCAAACTCCCGTTTCTTGAGAATCGAGTCGGCCTCGTTGGTGATCTGGTTCTCCAGAGTTCCCTGGTCGACCACGTCCACCGATAGCCGTGATAACTCGTCCATTAGTGAGTGTTGAAGTATGAGAATCAATTATCAGACATGATGTGAGTTTATCGCAACCTTGTTCAAATTTTGATCCCACTGGCGTTGAGAAGTGGTAGCTGAAGTGAGGACTGCGGAAGGTGAAAGTGAAGTAGGGCGTATATGGTATCAAAATGGTCGCAAAAGACTGGGGACTTCTCCTGCTCCAAAATTGAGAGCATATCGAAAGGAATTTCTGAAAAAGGCGGCCATTATGGTGAAAAGTGGCGTTGTAACATCGTGAGAAGTAGACCAAACACCTGAAACGACGTCATTATCGTTTGTAGAGGTATTCAGCTGATCTTTATGATGAAGTGCAAGTGATCTAATTCACACTGTTGGCACTGCTACACTTTGTCATGCTAATAAGAGTGTCTCACCATTGAGTATAACCAGCTTACAAATATGCTTCACGACGAAGGTGCTCAGACATCTCTCCAAAATGCCGAGATAACACGTTTAAACCGTTGTTGAGTCATTTTGAGTCATCCGAACACCCACTGAACTACATATTTTATTTTTTTCCAATTTTCCACCAATTTCAGTCACATTATTGATGCTTACAAACTTGCTTTTCTCCACACCAAAGTCATCAACTGTACATGAATGGCGCAAGATGTGAGGTGGAGAAGAGTGAATGAAAAGGGGTCAAAATGAAAGGAACAAAAAGTGGAAATACTGAGAGAGGCACCTTGAATTCGCTTCCTGTTTCAAATCTACAGTCATCACTAATTTCTCACCCCCTCTTCCTCTTATATACAGCACCTTCTAATCACGGTGAGCAAATAATGAGCACTTTGAGCACTTTGAGCAATTTGCACGTTGTAGGGGATGAGCAGTTTAGTCAGGCTTGAGTCCAGACCTATTTCACGCTGTCTATTTGCTCATTCGTGGCTTGCCCTCTTTCTCTAGTCTTGGACCTTCCACTAAGCCCATAACCACCAGGGTTCTCTTATCCTCCAAGGTACAAGCCCAGGAACCCGCGTCCCTCTTTCTTAGTCCAAACCGCCAATTTGCTCTCGTCGACACACAAAAATGTCCTACGTCCTGCCCCCCCTTCCCTACGCCTATGATGTGAGTATGACCGAATGAGTGAAGACTCAATGCTTCATAACACGATACCTGAGTACAAAAGCTCAATTGACGAGTCTGGTGAAGCTCAATTGGGTGACCAAAGCTCAGTTGGGTGACTGAATTGAGTAACTAGCATTGCCATATGTAATGCACCTGATTCAATTGGACAGTGTGAGACAATATGAGGCCAATTGAGAGACTTGATGAATTGAGTGCTTGACAGAAACATTCTGTGAGATGTTGCCACTCAATTGAGTACTGAGTGACACTTCAGAGACACTTACTCTTATGTTGCCACCCAATTGAGCATACTGATATTCTACCAGTTCATCAATGGACGTTGTTACTGTTTAGCAGTCCTCCTTTGAGCTCAATTGATCAGTAGGCATTGATTATGATATCTCTATGCTGTTTATATCTCTATGCTGTTCAAGTCAGTTAACAGTTCAATTGTCGTATGTCTGATTCAGTGAAGTTTACACACAGTTGTTCTCTAATCTGTTGAGATGTCACAGACATTGTATTTGCTGACAGCTTTTGTGCACTCACACCTTCGGTGCTCGTGCTGACACCTCCGTCCCTACTAACCCTAGGCCCTGGAGCCCCAGATCTCCGCCCAGATCATGGAGATCCACTACTCCAAGCACCACCAGACCTACGTGACCAACCTCAACGCCGCCACCAAGCAGCTGCAGGAGGCCGTCGAGGCCAACGACGTGGTCAAGCAGATTGCCCTGCAGAAGGCCATCAACTTCAACGGAGGCGGACACATCAACCACTCTGTTTTCTGGAAGTCGCTGACCCCTGCCTCTTCCGAGGCTGCCAAGGGAGGCGCCAAGCTCAAGGAGGAGATTGCCAAGCAGTTTGGCTCTCTGGACGAGTTCAAGGCCAAGCTCAAGGCCGCTCTTCTGGCTCTCCAGGGCTCCGGATGGGCCTGGCTCGTGTCCTACCCCGACGGTACTCTCAAGATTGAGATCACCAACAACCAGGACCCCATTTCTGCCCCCGGAGCTGTTCCTCTGTTTGGCATCGACTTCTGGGAACACGCCTACTACATCCAGTACTACAACAACAAGGCCGCCTACTTTGACAACATCTGGGAGGTGCTCAACTGGGACTTTGCCGAGAAGCAGTGGGCCCAGCGACCTCTCGCCAAGTACTAGTGGAGTAGCAGTTAGTGAATATCATTGAGTTATCTAAATTGAGATTTGAAACTTGTAGAAGGGTAATGGTGAGTGTATGGTTACTTGTGACTGCTGTCTTTCTTCGTGAGTGTACTTGTAGTTTAAGTGCTCTGACTATGTCGGGCTGATCAGAAGCACTGAACAACGTAGAAGGAAGTAGCCATTAAACAAGAATATCTTTAAATCAGCGCTAGATGTCTCTATTACGTATAGGAGTGTGTTCATTTGACTGACCTGGAGATTCACTTGGAGTTAGGACAGTAGATCTAGTTCGTCATGTTCAGCAGAACAGCTCTAGTTGGACGGACTACTGGAAGTGCTTTAACCACAGAGAGTTCAAAATCATGATATTTAAGAGCCAATTAATCATTCTAGAAAGTGTTTTCGTTTCTAGCAACATCATAGCGACTACAACTCAGATAATCTCAACGGACACTGCTCTCAAAGAAGCACGCTCTCTGCTGCAAGCCGTACTCTAGATCAAAACAAACGGTTAACGTACCCTGACTTCCAAACAACAGGAAATGGCTCTAGACCTGCAGAAATAGCTTCAAATAATTTTTCCGATTTAAAACACATTTTCCTTAATTACAGAATATTCCAGGTAAATTGTAAGAAATCTCAGAGAATTCAAAAAGCCAGATAAACCCGACTCTTCCAGCACCAAGACAAAATCAAACTCTCTACAGATCCCCTCCCCCTACAAACAACATTTCTGTTCGCAAAAAATTCCACCAGGCACTAACAACGCTCATTTCACACTATCACCACACCCTCAAATAAGGTTCAACGCATGTCGTAATTGCACTGCCGGTACCTTAATAACTCCGAGACGGCGATACAGTCGACTCTTGTATATATAATTTCATTTCCAGCCTCGTATCAGCCGCGTGGGTGGGGTATGGTGGTCACGTGATGTAACTACTGTAAGAAACTTGCCGCAACGCCTCCGTTGAGTCACGTGACTTAGGCTCAGCCACATTCAGATCATGCCATAAACAAGGTGGCAAATAGTAGATGGTGGTGTAAATTGGTGGAGGGGTGGAGGTATCGAGGAAAAAGCAATTGATTCTGACTAAGCTACGTTCACTGAGTATTTTTACATTTTTCCCTGATTTTTTTTAATTTTCCCTGATTTTCCGCAATTTATTTCTTTTCACTTCCCCAATATTCCCCAGATCGAACTCTGAGTTGAAAAAAAGCTGAAAAAAGACCGTTTGTTCATAGTGTGAGTGAGCGGTGCGTCTTTGAAACCTTATTGGGGCCCTTTTTGTGTGTGTGTGTGTGTGTGGTTGGGCCGGGTAACTCTGCATTGGGAGGAGGGTGACAAATATCGTTTATTCACTAGTCAGTCGGCGCGTCCAAGGCATACAACTACCCACCCCATCTACCCCGTCCATCTTCATTCACACAGCCTGAAGTGCGCCCCGGTCCTGCTCTACAGAACCCCGGCCCCATCTACGTTTGTTGAGTGTCGATACTACTCAGTTACTGCCCCCTTTTCTTTCTTGTTAACGCACCACTTTTTCGACCGACTGATCGAGGCTCCCGCCACTTTTTTTCTGTTTACTGGGTCTTAGGAAAAGATTGGAACCAACATGAGTGGCGCGCAGTTCCCGTACTCGTCTGCCCCCTTGCGGACAGTGGAGGAGGTGAGAATCAACGACTTTTGAAAGCTGATGTTTTTTGCACAAACTAACCCAGGTCCAATTTGGTCTTCTTTCGCCCGAGGAAGTTGTGAGTGATAGAGAGATAGAGAGATAGAGAGATACACAGCGACAGCGGCAACGACACAGATGCGATTTTCACGACTTGTTTGCGACTTGATTTCGACTTGCGACTTGATACAACTTCTTACGACATTCTACATCGATCTGAACCACAACACCGCTGATGTGATCATACGATACCGACGACTTTAACACTCTCACGTCTCACCAATACTAACACAGAAAGCCATGAGTGTCGCGAAAATCGAGTTCCCTGAGACGATGGACGAAACCCGACAGCGGCCCCGAGTGGGCGGTCTCAACGATCCCCGTCTAGGCACCATCGACCGAAACTTCAAGTGTCAGACTGTGAGTATTAAAGGAGGAGGAGGCTTTGAGAAGGCTAACGATATTCAGGATATGATCGAGATGATCAAGATCGATGTATCCAGACTGATTCATCAAATCTGGTACTCTTTTAATCTTGATCGTGTGACCACTACGACAGTGGCAAACCTCGACCGTTTTTTTCTCGACCGTTTTTTCTAACTCAGTGCGGAGAAGGCATGGCTGAATGCCCCGGCCATTTCGGCCACATTGAGCTCGCCAAGCCCGTGTTCCACATTGGATTCATTGCCAAAATCAAAAAAATCTGTGAATCCGTCTGTTTCCACTGTGGAAAGGTGCTGCTCGACGAAAACAACAAGCAGTTTGCCCAGGCGATCCGCATCCGGGACCCCAAGCGACGGTTCAACGCCGTCTGGTCCCTGTGCAAGACCAAGATGGTCTGTGAGACCGACGTCCCCACCGAGGACGACGGCAGCGGTGTTGTCAAGCACTCGCACGGCGGCTGTGGCAACATCCAGCCCACGGTCCGTCGAGACGGCCTCAAGCTCTGGGGCACGTGGAAGCGGGGCAAGAACGGCGACGACATGGGCGACTCGCCCGAGAAGCGTCTTCTTACTCCCGCCGAGATCCTCAACGTCTTCAAGCACATTTCGTCCGAGGACTGCCAGCGACTTGGTCTGAACGAGGACTACGCTCGACCCGAGTGGCTCATCATCACCACTCTGCCCGTTCCTCCTCCTCCCGTGCGTCCCTCTATCGCCATCAACGATACCGCCCGAGGAGAAGATGATCTGACATACAAGCTGGCAGACATTCTCAAGGCCAACGCCAACGTGCAGCGATGCGAGCAGGAAGGAGCCCCCGCACACGTGGTCAACGAGTTTGAGTCGCTGCTGCAGTACCACGTGGCCACCTACATGGACAACGACATTGCTGGCCAGCCCCAGGCTCTGCAAAAGTCCGGTCGTCCCGTCAAGTCCATCCGAGCCCGTCTCAAGGGTAAGGAGGGCCGTCTCCGAGGTAACCTGATGGGCAAGCGAGTGGATTTCTCTGCCCGAACGGTCATTACCGGAGACCCCAATCTAGAGCTTGACCAGGTCGGAGTTCCCCGATCCATTGCTCGAACGCTGACCTACCCCGAGATTGTGACACCCTTCAACATCCACAAGCTCACCGAGTACGTGCGAAACGGCCCCAACGAGCACCCCGGCGCCAAGTACGTGATCCGAGACACGGGCGAGCGTATCGATCTGCGGTACCACAAGCGGGCCGGCGACATTGCGCTGCAGTACGGCTGGAAGGTGGAGCGCCACCTGATGGACAACGACCCCGTGCTGTTCAACCGACAGCCGTCGCTGCATAAAATGTCCATGATGGCCCACCGGGTGCGGGTCATGCCGTACTCGACCTTCCGGCTCAACCTGTCGGTCACGTCGCCCTACAACGCCGATTTCGACGGAGACGAAATGAACCTGCATGTTCCTCAGTCCGAGGAGACGCGGGCCGAGCTGTCGCAGCTGTGCATGGTGCCGCTGCAGATTGTGTCGCCTCAGTCCAACAAGCCCGTCATGGGCATTGTGCAGGACACGCTGTGTGGCGTGCGAAAGATGACGATCCGAGACTCGTTCATCGACTACGACATGGTGATGAACATTCTGTTCTGGATCCCCAACTGGGACGGAGTGGTCCCCACGCCGGCCATTCTCAAGCCCAAGCCGCTGTGGACCGGCAAGCAGATGGTGTCCATGTGCATCCCCAAGGGCATCCATCTGCAGCGGTTCGACGACCAGAACCCCATTACCTGCCCCAAGGACAATGGAATGTACATTATTGACGGCCAGATCATGTGGGGCGTGGTCGACAAGAAGACCATTGGAGCTACTGGTGGAGGTCTCGTGCACACCATCATGCGAGAAAAGGGCTCGGCCGTGTGTTGCAACTTCTTTGGAACCATCCAGAAGGTGGTCAACTTTTGGCTGCTGCACTACGGCTTCTCCATTGGTATCGGAGACACGATTGCCGACTCTGCCACGATGCGAGATGTCACCGAGACCATTGAGGAGGCCAAGAAGAAGGTCAAGGAGATCATTCTCGAGGCCCACGCCAACACTCTGTCTGCCGAGGCCGGTATGACCATGCGAGAGTCGTTTGAGCACAATGTGTCGCGAGTTCTCAACCAGGCCCGAGATACCGCCGGTCGATCCGCCGAAATGTCGCTCAAGGACCTCAACAACGTCAAGCAGATGGTGGTGGCCGGATCCAAGGGTTCGTTCATCAACATTTCGCAAATGTCGGCCTGTGTCGGTCAGCAGATGGTCGAGGGTAAGCGAGTGCCCTTTGGTTTTGCCGACCGAACCCTGCCTCATTTCTGCAAGGACGACTACTCTCCCGAGTCCAAGGGATTCATTGAGAACTCGTACCTGCGAGGCCTGACCCCCCAGGAGTTCTTTTTCCACGCCATGGCTGGACGAGAGGGTCTGATCGATACCGCCGTCAAGACTGCCGAGACTGGTTACATTCAGCGACGTCTGGTCAAGGCTCTGGAAGATGTCATGGTGCAGTACGATGGTACTGTTCGAAACTCGCTTGGCGACGTTATTCAGTTTGTCTATGGAGAGGACGGACTGGATGGTGCCCAGGTGGAGAAGCAGACCGTTGACACCATCCCTGGCTCGGACGAGTCGTTTGAGCGACGATACAAGATTGATCTCATGAACCCCAAGACCAAGCCGCTCAACATCGAGTCTGGCAACGACATTGTGGGTGATATTGAGGTGCAGCGTGTTCTGGACGAGGAGTACAACCAGCTGCTGACCGACCGTCGAATCCTGCGAGAGGAGGTTTTCACCAACGGTGACCACAACTGGCCTCTTCCCGTCAACATTCGACGAGTGGTGCAGAACTCGCAGCGAATTTTCAACGTGGACAAGTCCAAGGTGAGTGACTTGACCATCCCCGAGATTGTCGAGGGTGTGCAGTCGCTGTGCAAGCGGCTCACCATTGTGCGAGGTGACTCTTCGCTGGCCAAGGAGGCTCAGGAGAACGCCACCATGCTGTTCCAGTGTCTTGTTCGATCGCGATTCCCCACCAAGCGAGTCATTGAGGAGTACCGACTCAACCGGGCTGCTTTTGAGTGGGTCATGGGTGAGATTGAGACCCAGTTTGCCAAGTCTGTTGTGCACCCCGGTGAGATGGTCGGTGTCATTGCTGCGCAGTCTATTGGAGAGCCTGCCACCCAGATGACCCTGAACACCTTCCATTACGCCGGTGTGTCGTCCAAGAACGTGACTCTCGGTGTGCCTCGTCTCAAGGAGATTCTCAACGTGGCCAAGAACATCAAGACCCCCTCGCTGATTGTCTACCTGGAGCCCGAGGTTGCCAACGATGTCGAGAAGGCCAAGGTGGTGCAGTCTGCCATTGAGCACACGTCGCTCAAGAACGTGACTGCCGCCACTGAGATCTACTACGACCCCGATCCACGAACCACCGTCATCGAGGAGGATATTGACACTGTCGATGCCTACTTTTCGATTCCCGACGAGACCGTGGAGGCTACTCTCGACAACCAGTCCCCCTGGCTGCTGCGTCTGGAGCTCGACCGAGCCAAGATGCTGGACAAGCAGCTGACCATGTCCCAGGTCGCCCAGAAGATTTCTTCCTCGTACGGAGAAGATTTGTTCGTCATGTGGTCTGAAGATAACGCCGACAAGCTCATCATCCGATGTCGAGTTGTGCGAGACCCCAAGACCCTGGAGGAGGACGTGGACGCCGAGGAGGACCAGATGCTGAAGCGAATCGAGGGCCACATGCTGGACTCGATTTCTCTGCGAGGTATCGAGGGAATCGACCGAGTGTTCATGATGGAGCACAAGATGTCTGTTCCCGACGAGGTCACCGGAGACTACAAGACCAAGATGCAGTGGGTGCTTGAAACCGACGGTGTCAACCTGGCTGAGGTTATGGCTGTTGACGGTGTTGATCCCTACAAGACTTACTCCAACTCGTTTGTTGAGGTTCTGTCTGTGCTTGGTATTGAGGCCACTCGATCTGCTCTGTACAAGGAGATTCTCAACGTTATTGCCTTTGATGGTTCCTACGTCAACTACCGACACATGGCTCTGCTGGTCGACGTTATGACTTCTCGAGGATACCTCATGGCCATCACTCGACACGGTATCAACCGAGCCGACACTGGTGCTCTGATGCGATGTTCGTTCGAGGAGACCGTTGAGATTCTGCTGGAGGCTGCTGCTGTGGCCGAGCTCGACGACTGCCGAGGTGTGTCTGAGAACATTATGCTGGGTCAGCTGGCTCCTCTGGGAACTGGCAACTTTGGCGTCATGTTGGACGAGGACCAGCTGTCCACCCTGCCTGCAGACTACTCCAAGACTGCCGGCATTGCTGCTGGTCATGGCGAGATGGGCTCTGCAGATGGAGCTGCTACTCCCTACGACTCTGCTTCTCCTGCCTACGATGCTCTGCAGGCCCGAGGCGGAGGAGACGTCATCTTCTCGCCCATTGGTACCTCTGGAGCTCCCGAAATGTCTGGAGGTTTCTCCGAGTACGGTGGATTTGGCCATGGCGGAGACGGCAGCGGCAGTGCATACACTCCCACGTCGCCCTTCTCGTCGTTTGGCGCTGCTTCGCCTGGATTTGCTGCCACCAGCCCCAGCTACAGCCCCTCGTCGCCCGGTATGGGTCTGGGAGCTTCGTCGCCGTCGTTCTCTCCTTCGTCGCCTGCGTTTGCTGCCACCAGTCCCTCGTACTCGCCCTCGAGTCCGTCGTACAGCCCCACCAGTCCTTCGTACTCCCCCACGAGTCCTTCGTATTCGCCTACGTCGCCCTCGTACTCCCCCACGAGCCCCAGTTATTCGCCTACGAGCCCCAGTTACTCTCCTACTTCGCCCTCGTACTCGCCTACCTCGCCCTCGTACTCCCCCACCTCTCCCTCGTACTCGCCTACGTCCCCCAGCTACAGCCCCACGTCGTACTCGCCTACTTCGCCCAGCTATAGCCCCACGTCCCCTTCGTACAGCCCCACGTCGCCGTCCTACTCGCCGACGTCGCCCTCGTACAGCCCCTCGTCTCCCAAGTTCAACGCCGGGGCGTCGACCAGCTACAGTCCCACGAGCCCTAGCTACAGCCCCACAAGCCCTAGCTACAGCCCTACGTCTCCTTCTTACTCGCCTACCAGCCCCAGCTACTCTCCTGGCTCGGGTTCTGGAGGTGACTCTAAGGACAAGGAGAAGAAGTGATTTGTCCGCAGTGGAGAATTGGGAAGGAATTTTGTTAATGAGATGAAAGAGAGGGGTTCTTAGATGTATTACTAAAACATAAAATAAGCAGAAAATAATGTTATGATTGATTATAAAGTGAGTGTGTAGTGGGTGGTAGTATTAGTAAACAAATCATGGCTTCACGTAACTGTCAAATAAGCTATTCTGCACAAATATGTTGGGTTAGTTGAGGCATTTAACTTAGCGGGCTCAGATAGGAAGTATTCTTTGAGATGGAGACTTGGCTGCATTTTTTTTTTTTATAATCACATAATACATTAACTCTATAGATATTGAGAAACCTATTGGTATGTCCACGTTGTGAGGATGGAGCACGTCGATGCATATGTCGCTAAGTCATTTCACCTGATTATCGGGAAAACTGGGGTGGAAAAAA
>BCLX01000005.1:924709-1119254 GCA_001602355.1 Yarrowia sp. JCM 30695
GGGGCAGTGCACGAAGAGATGCTCCGTCATCGATCCATCAGAATCCTCTGTAGTGGAGATGGTGTCTTCTGAAGCTTTGCATGCGCCACAGCCTCCATTTCTGTACTGGAACGAGCTTGTTCTCAAATCGGATAGGAGCCAATTTGATCGGACGAAAGCTAGCTTGTTGCCTATGAACTTGTGGAAAATCTCCGCCACTTCCACGTTCTTGAGGTAGAGTCCATTAAGGCTATCAAGCGTACGTTCGAGGTGTGTACGAAATGTGGCTGTTCTCTCTGTACTGGAATCATCAGGGTACCATCGAGGACCGGCTTCATGGTAGTGGCGGATGAAAGCCCGGTTGATGAAGAAATCGAGGTAAGATGACTCCAGGACGTGGCTCCCCCGCATAATAAAACGGTTTAAATCTCTTTGTAAAGCGTGTCATCCTTATGCAGGGGCCATGCTAATCTTCTCTGTATTTTTTCAAATTGACCATATGTCCCGAAGCATTTCCAGAGTCGCCTGTTCACATTAGTCCAGCTTCTACTGAGTTTGAACGGTTAATCAAGTAGTTATGTGTCTTTAATGCACGAAATAGTCAGACTTGTGTTTGTGTTTGTCGAGTATCCTTAATCTACCCCTAATATTCTTACATAAGCTACACGTGACCGACAAATAAGCTATTCTGCCTATTTTTTGTTGAGGAATATGAGGGATTTAACACAACACTCTGCGGGTCAGGATATTTGAACAAGTAGGGACTTCGGCATAATGCCCAGAGTCGTCTGTTCAGTTTAGTCCAACTTCCACTGAGTTTCAATGGTTAATCAAGTAGTTAGCTCACTTCATGCAACCAGATAGTCAGTCTCGTGTTTGTTTTTGTTGAGTAACCTTAAATTAGTTCCCATAAACTACCCCACAACAGCTTACATAAGCTACACGTGACTGACAAATAAGCTATTCTGCTCATTTTGTTGAGTTGATTCTGACAATTTGAGGCATTTAGAACAGTGTGCTTAGATCGAGAGTATTTCTTCAAGCAGAAGTTGAGGTGCAATGTTCAGAGTACAGTAGCCGGTTCATTTTGATATAACTCATACTGAGTTTGACTAAATACTGAAGCATTGTGATAGCTTTTATGCATGAAAAAGTGAGTAAATGCTTGTGTCTCTTTGTGTTTGTTGAGTAACCTTAAATGCAGCTTGAATAATTAAGGCTATAGCTTAGTCATCGACATATTCAATTACGGTGAGATTTATTTGAGGGAAAGAACAGGAGCTTTTTTTAACATGAGAGCATCGTAACAGAGTACTTATTGGACATACGTCAACGACCACCGGAACTTCATTTCCCGTGTGTGTACATTATCCGTCTCTATTGAATGAGGTGATGCGGTCACACACCACATGAGTCAAGTTGGGGCACTTTGTAATACATAACAAGCTCCTTTCCCACATTCTTTTCTTCTTCACAAGACCAACAATTTCAGATACCCAATGTTACCCAAGACTAAACCATCCAGAGGAAAGCGTGTTACCAGAGGTGAAATCATACCGTCTCCAGGAGGACTCACGGAGGAGAACCAGTTTGACGAAACGTACTTTGAGGTCTGTGTCAGCTGTGATCTCAAGGAAGCAGAATGTCTCTGCGATTTCAGCGAGTCTGAAGAGTCCAGTGTGAGTGACGGAATGACTGAAAAGTACTGTGAGAGCGATGGAGTTGAGGCTCCTGACTGTTATCTTTCAGGCTGTAATTGCCAAGAGTGTTTCGAGTACCACCACCGGGAGTACGTCCCTCAAGAGCCAAAGAAGAAGGTGGAAATGACTCCTGAGATGCTTGCGAAAGTCAGACGAGTCATCTACGCCTATGATCTCGGTCCCAAGATGGCAGCTGTTCGAAAAAGTATGGAAGCGGAGGAGAAAGAGAAGAAAAGACGTAAGCGGGTTTCGAAGAAGAAGAAGTGATACCTTTGGGTAGATGTTGGATACCATTCTAGAAAGAAACCTGTTGGATACCGCGATACGAGTGCTTGATACCTACAGATGACTACCGTACTGAAATAAGATAGCTGGCAAATTAATGAGATATTGGTTTATTTGATTTACTGTAGCTATGGCAATAGACAACAGACACTGACACAAGATAAACAGAGACAGCCTCATTGACTTATTTGAAACTCTGAGTGAACTTGACGAGTACCGGTACACTACTTTGAGCTTAGGAACAGTGAGTGGTGTATATACAGTCTTTTGCGCTTCAACTTGTGGCACAAAAAACCGTATCCAATCTCGCATAAACATCGGAATGTGGCATAAAGTACGAACTTGACTCTCGCATAAAGTATTGAATCCTGTCTATAGCTTAAAGCCATCGCTATAGCTTAAAGACCTGCCTATAGCTTGAAGACCTGAGTATGGCTTGAAAACGTTGGTATCGCTTAAAGAGCTGACCATAGCTCAAAGATCCCTATAGCTTAAAAATCTGATTATAGCTTAAACACTTGAGAATAGCTTAAACACCTGAGTATAGCTTAAAGGCCTCACTATAGCTTAAAGCACTGGATATAGCTAAGAAATATGAATATAGCTTACTAAGCAGATTATGCAGATACTTGGTGAGATAAGAACTTTAAAGTTAACATCATGGTAAAAGAAAAAGGCGAGTCAGGTTAGGAGTGATAATGTGTGTAGTATAACAGGAAAAAGTTACAGGGAGTTTTAAAATGCACTTCTGATATCCATGGTGTTAGATGAGATACCGAAAACTCTTTAGTGTCAACACTGTTTGTCCCTAGTTAAGCACATAAGTAATCATTCAACTAATCCTTAACAAACATCCCACTGTAGACAATAAGGTTATTTGCCTATTTGAGTAAATCTTCGGTGGGAGGGTAGGTCAAGTTTTGGCAAATATGCGATATTTCGGCGTTTTGAGGCTGAAAACCGCGATTTTATGGACAAAACGACGAAACAAGTCACAGGGCTTTGTAGAGGTCTACATTCCGTATTACGTAAGCAGGTTTAGACTTGAACGTATACAAACAGGTCATATGATTTTTTTAGAGCAGTATAACGGTCTCAGAGAACCAATATATGTGATAATAAGTAGCTGATGTATTTTTATTGATTATTTATATAATGTTCTGATAGGTCTGTTTTGTATATCTGATACATCTTATTTACAGTGTCGTTCATTAGACTATGAATCGGGTGTAGGCAATACACTGGATCAACGTACCAAGCTGAAAGGTATGGAGACTACCGAATGATCGGGTGGTTACTTGTAGATCATCCAAGTATGCCCGTTGCATTATTGGAGTGAGAGATATCCCATATAGCGCCTAAATAACAGCTAGTCATTGACACTTGCATCATGAAGATGCGATCCCAGAAGAAGAACAGATACACGAGTGATTCGAGACAGGCATGAATTTGTGGCAGCTGTCTAATACAGGGTATCAGCCAGTGTGTCACTGTAGATGTGATCTCTCTTCTGTATGCGACCATGATCCATTCTTGACCTGACATACTCCTCCCCATTATTCCTCAGTCTTGCCCTTCTGAACCTCCTCGACGACCCACTTGACAATCTGGGGCACCTCGGCTTCAGGAACACCTCCTTCACAAACTCCAACTGTGATGGGGAACTTGTACTCTCCCTTCTTGACAATCAGACGCGCTAGCCGATCAACAGAATCAATGGTGTCTTCAGACTGCAGCAGCTTAGTCAGCAACACCTCGTCGCCCTTGGGAACCGCGTACACCATGCTAGACATCTTTCCTGGTCCTCCTACCATGCTTCCTTCTTCTCCTTCTTCTCCCTGACCTGAAGGAATCGGCTCGTGCTTGTTGGACCGTGTGATGAACAAAGTGACGGATTTTTTATCTTCAGTGCCGTATGCAAGATGGCAGTAACATTGGCCTGTTCGCGATGTCGTTTGGAGCATTTTTGTGGATGTGTGAGTGATGGTGAGATGAGATCAAGCTGTTGATCTCACATGTATGTTGGAACTTAATGCACAATGTGAACGTAACAAATATCCCAACAATAAGCTCAGTACTCAACTACTGATAAGTAACTAAAAAGAGAGAACTTGTAGTCACGTAAAAGGTGGCGAATGATATGTATTGAATAGCCAGGAGACAAATAGTAGTACTGTGAATGTTCCAAAAAGGTCACTCATTCTTTTCAGGTGTCCTTCACTGAAAATACAGTCCTTCGTCAAAATTCAAAAGCCGGGTAACCCCAAATCTAGAAACTTCAATATCAGGCAGTTCCATCATAAATGATCTGACCAGACATCAAGACATACCAGCGCACTCGCCAGAGGTTGGAGATCATAAGAGACAGGTCTTTTTAACTCGTGATTTCACAAAAAGTTAGAATCCGATCAAAAATCCTGACAGTGGACCGAAAAAGTGATGAAAACAGACCAATTCTGGCATGCTGACTAAGCAGGAAATCTTGAAATAGCCGACTTACAGAGAAACTAAAGACACCAGACAAAACTTCAGACTTCGGCAGGTAGAACCAACCCATTACCGTAGCTCTGCAAACACTTCTTTACCCTCTACTGTACCACTCCAGTGAAATCTCGAAACCTTAATTATACCCTCGATTCGGGATTTTTCGAGATAATTATTTGAAAATCGAGATTTTAGGGTATAGCTTATTTTCGAGGGTGACTTTTCACACCCGATTCTGGACAACTGACCATGGGGTTACCCGGACGTTGGGAGTTTGAAAAATTGGGAGTTTCCAGTTACTTAGATTTAGTTGAAAACGAATATGGCCAAAAATCGTCCTTCAAACATCATGATTCCTGTCAATATATTATAGATTTTGAAGGATATAGTGAGCATTTTAATGTACTATAGACTTCTAGCTTTCTCATGATATCAAAATTATGTAATAAAATACTCTCTAAAACATTTAACTTTGAAGAACAACATTTTGAACACATTTTTGTTAAAAAAACAGCTTTTGATGCTGATCTAAACACCATTAATGTACAGGATCTATTGCATCGCTCTTTTGAGTATGTCAGGAGCTGATCAATAGTATTTTCATGTGTATCGGACACTTTTCACCCGTTTTATACCTATTTTAGTTGCATCACTGTATGAAATCGTCAAAATCGGCTGAAGGATAGGTAGTAATGGTGCTAAAATTATACAAAAATAATCATCATATAGATGCAACGCGGATATTTATATCTTATCAGTTTCAAGGTCTGGTTCTCTTTCCATTATCAGTAAATCTGGATTTCTATATTTTGGACACTGATCTGATTATGCACGATTATGCAAGATAAATTCCATGGGTATAAGGTAGAATTATGGCGATTTGAACAACGTTTCAGCACAAAAACTGTGGCAAAACCACGAAAATGCCTTTCAAAACAACGCCACACCAGCTGTATCGCAATCCCAATGGTGTATGTTTTCTACAAGTAAAGGTGTCGATTTATCCGATTCTCTTCATTTAATTGAGAGTTGTTTCAAGAATTGTGCCAATAGGGAGTCACCCCGCCAGTTACTGGTAGGAGACTCCATAAACCCTTTCTCAGTGATCCAGTAAATCGATTGGAATCAATATTTGACTTACGTCATTTTTTGATACTCATAACCTGATGATACAGGTTATGACGTGCTTCGATTTATCAGGTATTTTATTTTATTTTCTCTTATTTTTCAATGTTGAGATTACTTCAACCCTCAAGTAAATAAAAATCGACCCTGTCTTGATGTCCCAACTTCCGGGTAACCCCATGGTCAGTTGTCCAGAATCGGGTGTGAAAAGTCACCCTCCTTATTTTCAGATTCTCATGAAGTTGAGGGAATGGGGAAAAAAAATTAGTGCCTGGAAACTGAAAATAACTGGGCCCATGAGAATCTCCCACGTCTCAGCAGTCTGAATCTACACCCCGTTTGTTGGTTTGGATTTTATTGAAGGTTTTGGGAGCTTGACAAAGTATGATTACGTAAGCCAAAATAATGACGTCACTTCCTGTCTGTATATCTTGAAAATGTCGTGGAGGTACAAGTTCAGAGGATGATTGCAAGACCAAAGTACTGATCTAATGTTCTCGGACCATCACCCCAGAATATCTCACCTGATTAAGGGCCGACTTTTGAAGGTGAAGTTCTTTCTTGTGTCGTAACAAAAGCTCAACTATGAAACTTAGGCTCCTTAACAAATCAGTACCGTGCTTACATAATCCATCTAATAACTGCACCGTCCTTTATGGACAAATGGGGCACGAAATGAGCACGTCTCCTGATAATACTTCACCACTGTGCGGGGATGATTGGCTCAAGATGTGAGACTAGCTGCATGCATGTGCGTTTGAGATGCAGCTGTGAAACACGTCGGGGGTGTATTTGAGGGTGTTACAGAGGAGGTGGGGGAAATTGGAGCGTAGATTTGGAGTCAGCAAGATGAGAGGTTTCTTGTGGTACATTCAAAAGCCCAAATTCAGTGTTTTTCAAGTTCAATCGTATCGTTGGTCAGCCGCATCGTTATTATCATGCACGTTTATTTGCAACCACAACATGCCAAGATGTGTATATAGAGAGCTGAGATGGATTTCTGACACTCAACAGACACACAACCACTACGATTTGATTGCTCGACACTCTATTCACCATGGCGACCCAACAGATGCTGATCATGTTTGATACCAAGGCCAACTGTAACAAGTTTTACCATGCCAAGCTCCTTGACGATGGTGAAACTGTTGAGGTTCGGTATGGGCGGGTTGGAAACGATGGTGTAAAGCACACGTATACTGGTGGTCAGCGCAAGTATGACCAGTTGCTCCGTCAGAAGCGCAACAAGGGGTACAAAGACGCTCTGATTGCCGCGGATGTGGACGATGGAGGCGTCACGGTCACCAGTAATGTAATTGACACTGCTCTTGAGGAGATCAAGTATTTGGACGACATGAGTCGAGCTCTGGTGACGACGATTAGTCAGAAAAATATCCACCGGATCACGGCTACCACGTCGATCAAGTTTGATTCAGGTGACGGTCTGTTCAAGACTCCTCTGGGTGTGATTCAGCAGCATGGCGTTGAGGAGGCTATGAGACTGCTGGATCAGATTGAGGAAAGTGTAAAGGAGCTGCTGGGTATGGGTTGGGATGGAAGTACGTCAGTTGAGAAACCAAAGCCCAAGTCCAAGAAGAGAAAGAGAGATGAGGTGGAGGAGGAAGAGGAGGTGAAAGAAGAGGTTTCTGAAGGCACTGCTGAAGTTAAGGATGAAACTTCTGCTGAAGTTAAGGAAGAAACCCCTGTCAATGAGGTTCAAAATGGTCAGGATGAAGATACCCCTGAACCTGCTAAGCGACGCCGAACAGGACGAACTCGAGTCACTAAAGCCCAACGAGAGGCTGAAGAAGCTGCCAAACGTGAAGCCGAGGAGAAGAAGCGAAAAGAGGAGGAGGCGTATAAGAAGGAGCAGAAGAGACTAGCCGAAGAGAAAAAGAAGGCGGAAGAGTCCAAACCGGAACCTCAAATGTCTCCTGAAATGAAACAGATCATGGACACTCTTTACGGACTCAATGAGCGATACTTTGTGATTATTCCTAGCAAGGTGAAAAATGCCAGAGATACGTCTCATCTGCTGTTCAACTCTGAAGCTATTGAGACTCAGAGAGGTATCTGTGACGCTCTTCTGGAAACCCTGGAGCTCATTGAAGATCTCAAAAAGAAGGCTGCCGAAGAAGTGGCCTCCAAGGGCAAGAAGAAGAAGTCTGACGAGGAGAAGATCTTTGACGTGGAGGTGAAACACGTGACTGACAAACGGACCTTCAACCGGATCAATAAGATGTTTGAGACCTCAAAAAACGAAATCCATGGCTACACCGCCAAATGTGCCAAGGTCAAGAACATGTACAAGATCAAACTGGGTTCTCAACAGGCTCCTTTTGCAGCCACTTCCAAGAAAATCAAGTGTGTGCAAGAGTTATGGCACGGTACTCGTCTTCAAAACATTCTCTCTATTCTCGGAAAGGGTCTTCTACTGCCCAAACTCTCGCCTGGTCAAAAAGTAGGCGCCATGTTTGGAGACGGTCTGTACTTTGCCAACCAGTCGTCCAAGTCGCTCAACTACTGCGACGGAATGCTGTGGACGTCTGACGGCTCTGGAAAACCCGAAACCGTGTACATGTTCCTTGCTTCTGTGGCTCTAGGAAAGTACTTTACGCCTGAGGGGCCGGTTTGTTCCAATCCTCCTGAAGGATACGACAGTTACTGGGCCAAGGCGGGAGAAAGTGGAGTCATGAACGACGAGATTATCGTGTTTGATGCTTCACAGATTCGTCTCGACTATCTGCTCGAAATTGAGCTGAGAGATAAGACAGAGGAGTAGGTTACGTAATCATATAAGAAAGAAAGCAGAAATGTAATTGAACACAACTGGTTATAATAACAGCCCATGGAGCTACAAGTACACCGTACTCACACCTTTTGCTAAAAAAAATATTGACATTCCATTATAAATACCAATGACTGTCTCAATAACAGAGCTATTCTTCCATCTATAGTAAAGCCCTTAGAAAGAGCTTCTAAACGCACACAAGCTGAGAATACACAGCCCTGCGCATCTGGATCGAGTGTATCATCCTTCTATCTGTAATGAATCATACCTTGACGTGTTTCACCACAACTGTTTCACACACCATCACAAGCTCTTCACAGCAGCTTCAAAAACCCGTGATCCTCTTTGGTCGCTTGAACAGACTGCGGCTGCTCAACTTCAGTCACCTTCATATCCTCCGAAGTCAGAACGAGAGGAGTCTTGACCTGGGTCTTGGGGTCAGAGCTGATATCAGGCTTAGTCAGCTTAGTCAGCTTGCTCACCTCCGCGGTATCAATGTTGGTCAGTACTTTGGTCATTTCTGTCGGACTTTGGAATTGAACGAGTGCCTAAAATTAACACACCATAGGGTATCTCCATCGATTAGAGGTGGAAGACGGCCTGCCTTTATACTCACCTTGTTTATGGCGTAAACTAAGTTCTATCAAAATGCACGTGTCACCTGAAGTACCTCATGAGCCTCGGTGTGCTTGCTGTGTAACAGTGATTAACATTTCTCCCCCGGAATGGAATGTGCATGCAAGAATAAAAAGCAATAACCAGTCAGGAAGGTGGAGAGGGAAGGTGGGGGGTATGTGTGTGATTGTGGAAATGTCCTTATTTTTATGGTTCCGATGGTATAGAAAAATATGCTCGTTGTCGCACAGTAACAATCACAGTTATTGAGCTCCTTTTCGAGGCGTGCTAGTTGACATTTCTCTCATTACTTGATAAAACCTTATTTATACTTGAGCTACAGGTCCCGTTACTTGGGCAACGCATGTGACTGTCCTGACGGTGGTGTGACTTCAAGTGGAAGAAAACAGGATGATTGTGTTGTCAGGAAAATGACGGTGCTCCTATTATAACAGCAAGCAAATCTCTAGTGTATTTGTGAGAATTGCCTTTTTTTTTTTTTTCTTTTTTCTTAATTAATAAAAATTAAAAAACCCTGGAAATTGTCTTCACCTTAATTTGGGGCTAGCGGGAAATATGACTAACTTTTCAAATAGCAACCCCACACAACTGAGAATAGTACCGTTAAAACGGGCACATTTTTTTCATTATTTTGATACCCCTAACGGCGATTTTCAGAGTTGAAATAAAATTCGAAGGCTAATGGTGTGGGCCTGAGTTGCTGAGATAGAAATCCAAGACTAGTGACGATCCCAGATAGCTACACCAAGTCAAGAGGAGTGTTTCCGTTGATAAAATTTGACATCTCATATTTCTGATCTCAGTATTCACCGTTCACCCACTCACTCTCAACTTCACCATACTGGCCAAACCTTAAGCTTAAAAAATTCGACTATCTGCACAATCTTGAAATTTCAGCCAAATCTTTCTCAGCACACTACAGACGACTACCATGCCTCCCAAAAACAAGGAAAAGAAGACGGTTTCGGACGACCCCCGATTTGCGGGTGTGCATTCGGATCCCCGTTTTTACATGCCTCGAAAGAAGGATCTCAAGGTGACTGTTGATTCGCGATTCAAGGACGAGCTGCTTCACAACAAGGATTTCCACAAGGGTGCCAAAGTCGACAAGTATGGTCGAAAGCTCGAGCAGCAGGACGCTCAGCTGAAGCGGCTGTACAATCTGTCTGATGACGAGGACGAGGGCTCTGAGGGTGATTCTGAGGACTCTGAAGATGAGTCTGAGGGAGGAGAGGCCAAAGCTGTGAGCAAGCCTCTGACGGCTCTGGATCGAGCTAGAGGCGAGGGAGTTGATTCCGACGCTTCTTCGGACGATTCTGATGACGACTCTGACTCGGATTCCGACTCTGAGGTCGAGATGGAGGAGGAAGTGGTGCTGGCTGATTCGCAGGATATTGCCACTGGAGACGAGAGTACTACTCTTGCAGCTGTCAATCTGGACTGGGATCACGTGCGATCTGTTGATCTGATGGCCACCTTTTCCGGTTTCATCCCCCCCAAGGGTGAAATCAAGTCTGTGGCCATTTACCCTTCTGAATACGGTAAGGAGAAGATGGCTGAGGAGGAGCTCAACGGACCCGATTCGCAGCTTTTTGAGGACAAGAAGAAGCGGGATGAGGACTCGGACGACTCGGACGACGACGAGAAAATCAAGCAGGAGCTGCTCAACAACGACGACGGCGAGGAAATCAACTCCAAGAGTTTCAGAAAGTACCAGCTGCAGCGAATGCGGTACTACTACGCCGTCATTGTGTGTTCTGACATTGCCACTGCTCGAAACATTTACCAGAACTGCGATGGCACTGAATACGAGTCGACTGCCAATTTCTTTGATCTCAGATACGTGCCTTCGGACATGACGTTTGACGACGAGCCTCGAGACAAGTGCACGCGAGTTCCCACAAATTACAAGCCGTCTGATTTCGAGACTGCGGCTCTGCAGCACTCCAAGGTGAAGCTCACGTGGGACGAGACTCCTGCCGAGCGAAAGAACGTGACGCTGCGGGCTTTCAACAAGAAGGAGATGGACAATGAGGAGCTCAAGGCGTACCTGGCTTCGGACAGTGAATCTGACGAGGAGGGAAGGGCTGATCTCAAGGCAAAGTACCAGAGTTTGCTTGAGGGCACTGGGTTCTCCAAGGGCGAGGATGAAGACGGAGAAGAGGACGTTGACATGGAAATCACCTTTACTCCTGGTCTGGATGAAGGAAAGAAGGTTGAGGAGAAGAAGGAAGAGGGCGAGGAAACGACGCTGGAGAAATACAAGCGAAAGGAGAAGGAGCGACGAACGGCCCGAATCCAGAAATGGCAGGAAAGCAAGGAGGCCAAGGAGGACGAGGAGCATGAGGCCAACGAAAAGAAGCCCAAGACCAAGACCAAGAAGGAGCGGGAAAAGAAAAAGAAGGAAATGGAGCAGCTGGCGCTTCTGGTGGACGAGGAGTCCGAGGCCAAGCACTTTGACATGAAGGATATCATCAAGGCCGAGAAGAACGCCAAGAAGAAGAGCAAGTACAGACAGCAGGGTCTGGTGGAGGACAAGTTCGAGATGCCCGTTGACGATCCCCGATTTACTGCGCTGTACGATGACCACGAGTTTGCCATCGATCCCTCAAAGCCCGGTTTCACCCGAACCAAGGCCATGGACAAGCTGCTGGATGAGCGACGAAAGCGACAGGACCGAGGTATGGGCGTCAAGAGAAAGGGCGATGTCGGTGAACCTGCGAAGAAGAAGAAGAGAAAGAGCGAGGACTCCGGCGAAGGTGTGGAGTCGCTGGTCGAGAGAATCAAGCGGAAGCATAAGAAGGATAACAAGGAGTAGACAGGTAAGGCTGTGACATAGATAATTGATGTTGGTATAGATTGAGGGGGCTTGACTGTGAATGCACAATAGGGGTGTTGTGACTAGATCAGTGTATCTTTGTAAGAATAATGAGGGTGATGATATAATAATCACACCCAGAGATGCTGTAATCAGCTGGGCGTGTTAATGAAAATACGTACTACCTAAGACACCTTTCGTAAGTAAGGAAAAGCTGTCCATCTCGCACTGCAGTAATCCAGCCGGCAACCGAGTGTACCATTAAAGAGTTCTGACTCCCGGGACCTACACGATATACTTCCATTCTCTCTGATACTAGAGACAGCTTTTGGGGACCACATTTATGCTGTGCCCAAAAACACCCCAAAAAACGCGTAAGTGGTACCATTGTGAAGCTGTCAATGAGGCGGTTTTGATGGTTCAGCTCCCATATCTGTAGTGTTGTTGGAAGAATATCTGGACATGTTTAGAAATTTAAGGTAAAGAACTGCCTTGTCACGTGTAGCTTATGTAAGCTGCCGGTACTTTATGGGGCACAATTTAAGGTTACTCAACAAACACAAACACAAACTTGACTATTTGCTGCATAAAAGAGACATAACTTCTTGACTGAACTTCCAAAGTCAAAGGGAGTTGAACTAATATGAACAGTAGTCTTGGAATAATCCATTAAACCTCATACATCGAGAAATACTTCCTATATAAGTGTGTTATTTTAAATGCCTCAACTTCCCCAACAAAACAAGGGGGAATAGCTTATTTTACCGTCACGTGTTGCTGACTAACACGTGTGCCACAGGATTGAATCCACATTTAAGGTTACACATCGAACACAAACAGAAACTAACAAAAAGTGGGCGTTTGAGGACAGCTACTTCAGTATTTGATCAATCTCAACTGGAGCTGAACTAAAATGAACAGACGACTCTGAAGAACATATCCAACGGTTTACCCCAAGAATTCCAGCAGATTTCAGCAAGATATTCTAAATGCCTCAATTACCCAACAAAAATGTGGAGGATAGCTTAAATTGGCAGTCACGTGTGATTACATAAGCACATGTACAAGTTTATGGGGACTTTTTTAAGGTTACCCAACAAACACAAACACAAACTGACTATTCAATGCCTAAAAGTGGGACAACTACTTGAATAATTGATAACCCTCATTGAAAGTTGTACCAAAATGAACAGACAAGTCTAAGCATCATACTCGATCATCTACTTTGAGAAATACAGTGAATCTGAGCGAGCTGTGTTAAATGCCTCAACAAACAGGTCAGAATAGCTTAATTGATGGTCACGTGTGACGCATTATATGCTTACGTAATACGCTTTGTCGGAAAACGAGAAAGGGTCAAAAGTGGCTCAATAAAATTCCAAATAGGGAAATGAGCACATGGGGATGTACAGCTAGATCGGACAATTATGATGGCGGTGGTATTATAGAGGTGGCTATTTTATTTCAGCCGTTTATCAACATTATAGGGTGTGTAGCTTAAGTGATGAGCATGATATAGACGATATTTTTTGATATGAGATAGAGGAATTTTGGGGACTGGTAGCACGTGATACTTGCTGTTCGTAGCGATCATCGAGACCTATTATTTGTCTGTTTTGATTTTTTTAAGAACAGTATTGTGTGTATCTAATTTTGTTGACTATCCTTACAGAATCGTCAAACACTCAGAACTTGGCGAATAAAATTCCAAATGGGTTAAGAAGTTGTTTGATCAATTTGGCGAGCTATGTTAAAGAGCACTAAATACCTCATTTGGATACATCTTGCGTTTAGACACTTTTGATAGCACATGTTCGAGATGGCTCTCACTAATCAAAGTTAAGGTAACAGGAAATTACTACAGTAACAGGTGGAAGCTGGGAAAGTTCTCAAATGTGTAGGTTAGAGCATCAAAAAAGCCACACTGAGTCATTTTCGAATGTTTGATTTTATTCCAGCTGTTAGCGATGTACGACTGATTATACAAAGGAAGAAATGGATAACAGAACCATAAGCAGCTAATCGCTAAAGAATCAGCAATACAGACTGAAAATAGTATACTCCTGACTGCAGAGCATAACTTGATGTAGTTTTTCGCCTTTATCAACAACTTCCAGCGTTTTTGTGCATGATTCTGTTGAGATATTGACATAAAGCTGGTGTCCAGAGTTTGAGGTGAATGTACAGGTAATTTATAAGGTGCCACTTGAGATGTATACTGCAGCTCTGTGAGTAGCTATGGGAACTATTCTGGGGTCAAGTGAGATTTTATTGTTCATTGTGAAGAGACTTTAGATCTTAGCGCTTTGTTGAGGAAGCACTATGTCTGAAATCTCAACGCTACATTATGGATATTGAACGAACTATGACTCCTCAAAGTTATTAGTCATCTTAGTGGTATATTGTCCATATATGTAGTTAGAGGGGGTATTAATTGTGGAACCAGTTAGGAAGGTATCTTATGGCCTGTCTAAAACACTCTGCAAAACCCCCACAGCCATTTGGAATGTAATTCAACTTGTTTGGAGACTTCTGGAGGTGATACCTGTGAAGTAATGAGAAGCCGTTGGAAGTGCTAATAGAGAAATTTTTGACTTTTTAGAAGCGTGAATGAACACGCTTGGACGCTCATAGAAGTCCGAAAACGTAATAGCGTGCTTTTGGTTCTGATTCGAGTCATTTACATCACTATGAATACTTCCTGCTAGCTCGTAAGAAGAACGGGTTTAGTTTTTGCACATGACCATATATTTTGACAAGTTGTTGATTAACGTAAAGAGTGGAGCTGCAAGTACCAGGTAATACTGTCAAAATGGCCACGGTGTACCAAATGTTTAGGCTCTAGGTTAGGGCGGACCGCACGGGCCCGCGCGGGAGTTGAAAATAAAGTCGCAACATTTTTTAGTCACCTGAGTTGTAGTTTGTGTCTGTGTCTGTGTCTGTGTGGTTCCCTCGTTTTGGGTCTGATCTGTACACTCTTTCTTAGCATCACCACAACTTCCTCCCAGCAGGAAACAACTTAACGCAACCATTACATGATTCATGCCCCAGCAAACTCTACGACTCATCTGTACGACCTGACTGTTCACCGATCTGATTTCTTTTCCAGCGTTTCTCCTACTTTTCTCCTACTTTTGCTCACGATGGGTCATTCTGTGTTCTACGACTAGCAGCTCGACCTGGTGAGTATCTGAGACGTCGGCGACGGCGAGGTCAGCATCTAGAAGGATCACGAAACCCCAGTAGAACTGTAACATGGTTTCCAGCATGCCATGACCTCTGTTGTACTCTTGCGATGACTGCGGTTTTTCTGACCCACCACAGATCCAGAACACCTGGAGGTGCGCAAGACCCTCCGTAACTCTTAGAAGAGGTCATCATCTTGTAGTTGTCATTACAGAGACTCCAACTTGTAGTGTGGAGTTCCTCTCGCCTGTCTTCCTGCGTATAGGCCTCTGTTGCAGTATGGCGAGAGTCCTTCCTGGCAGCAGTTTCTCACTCCGATGAGGAATAGCAATCAAAGAGGCTGTCATCATCCTACTGCTACCTATGCCTATGTCTTTCCCGCTCTAAAAGGCACCGATCGAGACAGTAAAGTCCACTGAATGACTGATGAGTTGTACAAGAGTCGCGACTTGATTTTTGCTAAGTTTTTTTAAACTATTCTTACAGAGAAAAACTCCTTTGTTTCGTTGGGTATTTTAGCTATTCTACTTGGTCATGTGTCTCCAATTTTTGGCCCATTTTGTCCAGGTTTTGTGGCTCCCGTCACTCTTTTCGCAAATATTAAATAGTTTAAGTCTAAAAAATCGGTACACCGTGGCCATTTTGACAGTAGATGACCATACGTCTTCGGAATTTTCTTCGAGCTTTTCTACACATTCTAGCCTGTCACACTTTTTGTCACAATAGGATATGCTGAAATTCTGGGATGTTCAGGATTAGGACAGATAGGTAGCCAGCCATATTAGATCACTAGGACTGTATCTACAGTCGATACCAGATCTCTTGGTTATATCTTGAAGATTGGTTTAACTATGACAGTTTGATATGCTTAACGAGTTTGAACAGAACTTACAGTTAGTGCCATAAAACCAGGTGTGTGTGAAATAGTACATGGAGATAACCCAGACTAGTTGATGGAGTCTCTTAATAATGCACAATGTACCACATCAAGTTCGTTTGATTTTTTTTCAACCTGTTTGCTCACTTTCCGTGCTAGACCCAGTGTGGGGCACAATGTAACCGTGACAAAGAACGCTCAATACAACACTTTAACGCTCGAGACACTGTTGAACTGACAATTTGAAGCCAACAGCTTATCCCAATACTGTTCTTATGTGATTTGGAATCTTATTGAACGAAATTGGAGTCATATTCTTCACCGCATGCAAACACATGAACACCTGATATTGCCATAAAATGACCGAAAACTGCGTTGGAAAGTTACAAGCTGTGTCTGCCGCTGTATTCAGAGCGAGATTTCCATTAGCCAGGTACTCCATATATAGTATTTTGCCATTTACCATCTTTTAGTACCCATTCTTTGAGTGAATATGTCACCACCAATACACTTTTGTCTCATTCACGCCAAATAAAATTGCAACACTCAAAAAAGACTTACCAGTCGATAGTAGATGACAGAAATAATGTCTTGAAACACTCCATTCTGTTGTATTCTTCGTATTCCATATTTGCAGGACGTTCTTTCTATTGATTACGTAAGCGAGGTTACCCTGCTTATATAAGAAACCTTATTTAAGTGAGCGATTATGTAAGCGCTTACTCAGCTTGTTGATGATGACGTAATCAGAAATGATTTAAGCTATAGAGAAATTTTGCTGAGAAATCTGTTGAGTAAAGTGAGGGATTTAGCAAATCGCCGTGGATAAGCATCTAAGCGATAGTCAAAGACTACCCTATCAAACTTGGTTGAACAAGCCAAACTTTGGAACTATTTTTGGAGTAATCAGTTGAGAGTTTGTCGTGATACATCAATTCGACGTGTACTTCTCCAAAACTGTTGAGCAAAATAAGCTATAGGTCTGAATATGTTGAGTAAATGAGGGATTTAGTGTTTCCGTCTGTACAGGACTCATATCTGTGGAAGAACGGTCATGTCTTCAACAGCGGAGCTTTCCGGTGATGGTGGTCCTGTTTACTTTGACATTACTTGAATATTGATAGGTTTATGCACAAGAACTAAGAGTACTAGTTGAGCTATATTTAGAACAAGACAAAATGTTGAGTAACCTTATTTTAAGGGTGGTTATTTTTTGCCACCCAACAAAAGAGACCATTTACCTATAGCTTATTTGTCTTTCCTGGTCTGGTAGGTGGTTCTGTTGAAGTGGTATCTCTGGCTTTAGTGTTGATTATGCAGGGACAAGATGAGATAAGAACTTTAGTAAGAGCACCAGGAACTGTAGAATTGATGCCGTAAAGATTGAAGTTCGATTCCAGCTTAAGCATGATATTAGTTCACTTCTCTTGGCAGACCTATAAATAGCAGTCGCAATCAGGTGTCTATAGCTCAAATCACTGCTAGTTGCCTATAGCTTAAACTTCTGTTTGTGTAACAAGAAATGGCCCAAGTTCTGTCTTCTCCAGAACTGTCCAGTAATGTCAGAAGTATCGCCAAGAACTTGCCATCTAGGAAAGCAATCGACTAAGTAAGTCATACCGCTGTCATAAATGTGACTTGATTGAATCTAAAGGAGGTGAGTCCTTGATAGCAAGTGACACCAAGGAGGACAACATAACAGTGATGAGAAGGCCTGATCAGGTTTCAAACACCGGAAGAAGTGGAGACTACTTTTCAGATCCAAGGCTGTCTACACATGTAACACTCGAACTACGATTTCATATTACCTCCTCAAGAAGGTCGGAAACATTCAGGCTATACTCATGAACCTCCATATGTTATGTGGAGAAATTGTGCCAGGCTAGGTTTTGTGCAAAATATAAAGATTTGTTTGCCACAATTGTCAATATCAGAGCTTTGTATGTAAAGCAAGCAACATGGAAATGTTCTCATAGCTCTGAAAGGTTTTGAACTCTTCATGGAACCACTTTTCTCCAGTTCAGGTTAATTAGGCAACCTTAATCAATATAAGGCCACATAACTCTGCATTGTTTTGTAGAGTTCGGTCATTTGCGTACGTACCCATCCAGGCCAGCTTTATGCAAGTGGCTAAGCTTATTCAATGGTCACATTATTGTAACGCAAAAACTTCACCTCTGGAAAGATTGAGGGTCTGATATTCGAAAAATGTTGTATTTCAATGTCAGGAAAGGTGTCTACAGCATACTTGAACTCCGCACCATTTGAATGACAAGTTTTGTCATCTTCGTAGCCGACTGAAACCTTAATGTAAATAAAGCCACATAAATTCGAATTATTGTACGATTCTCAACAATTTGCGTATGTACGTACCCTCCAGGCTAGCTTTATGCATGTTCATGCAAGTTGCAAAGCCTAATTGTGAAGCACTGGTACTACTTTTCCGTCCTACAATGACGGTATGAAAAATAGGAATAGAGATAGAAAAAGGTTACAGAATTATTTTCAGCATTATTGCCTATAATTCCTTCGAAAGGTTTTTGCATTTCATGTATTCTGAAGTCTGGTTTCCAGGATTCAAGAGTCCTTACTGTCATATTTCGGAAACCTTAACCTGAATAAGGCCACGTAAACTCGCATTAATTCATGATTCTCAACCACCCACGAACGCACAGTAAGTGTCAGAAAGTATAGTTTCAACCTTCTGTGTAGATGGCATTTCAAGTGAAATTTATGAAGTCGATATACAAGTAGGTTACTTATTCACGTGATATATATCGAAATGATCACCTAGTTTTCCTTTTCAAGATGCGCTTGTTAAATATCTGAATAGGAGCTTCACACTTCGTGAAAACTCCTCTAGTTTCGATGCAATCTGCACTACTTCCAAATACACTGAGAAGCATTTTTTCTAAGAACGAGTAGGGTATAGATGCCCAAGTTTCTTTTAGGATAACCTGGATGTCTTCTATAGATTCATTTGATGGTTTTCAACCTCTCTACCGTAACTGAAAAGAGCACTTTCCTTTCTTCTGTTGTTTATCACTCTGTTTACAGTCCTTGTAGAACATTTAACAAAACCAATAACCTTATTTAGGCAGTCTTCTATTCTCAACATATTGGACACATGAGAAGTCAACTACAGGCTGATAAGAACAAAACTATTACGTAAAAAGCATTCAGGGATGTTCTTGAGTCATGAATTAATGAAAACATGTCTCTTCATGTCAAGAGCTGACCTCAGTACATACCTGAATTGAGCATGCGTCATTCTGCTGCAGCTCACTCCGTTTACGGACCATGTAAAATATTTAACAGACTTGTAACATTATATTGGAGGCGGTCATTACATGCCCCATTTGTCTATATGGCTTATGTAAGCAGATACCCCGTTTACGGACTTTGAAAAATAATCAACCAAACTTGTAACCTTATTTTGGAAGACCTCAATTCGTGCCCCATTTGACTATATGGCTTATGTAAGACAGTCACGAGCTACCCCGTTTACGGACTTCGTACAATATTTAACAAGAACCTTAAACCATGCTGACGTAATCAATTTTTCGTAGTGTCGCTATGCAAGAAACAAAGGTGGTATACAGTCGGTACAAGTCCAGTGTACGTAGAAAGAGGCTGGTCTAGAGGAAAACCAGCAATGACAAAGTATCCTAAGTTCTTCACGTGCCCTTAGCTCTAGTCTAAGATCGAAGTTGGGTATTTGTGGATTTCGTAATAGAAAGCGTAATATAGGGGGAAACCAGAATCCAAATATATCTTTGTGATCCCCTGCGGTCTGGCTACCTAACTATACTAATAGTTTATCGATTCGGTTTATTTTAGCCAAAATTTTGCGATATCCATCCTCCCAAATACACAATGGTGAGCTCCACAACTCATCTCTTGGGCGTCTGGTGTAGTTGGTTATCACATGCGCTTAGCATGCGCGAGGTCCCCGGTTCGATTCCGGTGTCGTCCATTTTTGTCACGTGACTTTTTGAACGGAGGTATTACGGCTTTTTTTGACATTCTTGGTGTTCGTTTGTTGAAGAGTGTTGCGGTAGTTGGCTTTTCCAACAAGCTTACTCGATGCAAATAAGGTTATAGGTTCCGTACAACTGTCTCGTTGAACGACTATAAATATTACTTGAATGAGTGAACTACAACTAAGGACCACCAAACATCACTGATATTCTTCAAATATGTCCAAAAAGCTATCAAACTCTCACCAAGACATCAGTCGACACTCAGACCCATATTCCTCTCTTCAATTCTTCTCTAATCATCTTTTCCCGTATCATTAGTGTGGCTTGGTACTCCTTCTAATGATGCCAGAGATAAGAGGCTAGAATACCCAATTGAGACACTGACTTGCTCAAATGAATCCTTAACCCGGTTCCCACGCCTAAAACCCACTTCCCAACGTTTCACCCCAGAGTTTGCTACACTTCCCTGCCTTATATCGTCATTCAAGCTATCCAAGGTTCAGCCACATCTCCAAACGCCACACCAAGCCAAGACTCGTATGAAAATGCCAAGCCTGGTGGTGGTAAATGGATGGTTCGTTTTGGCAGTTTTATGGAAATAGCCTTTCACGTGATCTCAATCATATCTCAAGATATTTCTTCCAGAGTTAGTGAGGGTTAAGAGAAAGAACTACCCAGGCACAACTGAGACACCACCGAGACTGCTCCACAGTCCAAGGTTAGTCTTTGAAATACACTATCGTGGAAATATAAGCTGAAGTCCATGGGGTTAGCAAATATGGAGTTGTCTTCAGTTTAAGAGATGGACATATGATACAGTACAACATTAGACAAGTACTACATTCATATCTAATCTAATTGAGGTCATGATGCAACTTCCTACACCACCATCCATCCAATTGAGCAATCGTGTATCTTGTGACTATGGTTATCGCACTCTAATTACGTTAGCTCAACTCCATCTCCACTATCTCCATTGTGGCTGCTGATATGTGGCTGTTTAGATAGCTGTATGGTGGCTACTGTACCGTATAGTCAGTTGTTATATAACAAAGTGTTTGGAACTTCTGTTTGTGCAAAATGATCTCGAAATACTTCGGCAATATTCTTCCCAAGGTCAAAGAACCGTCTCCTGAAGTGTACCAAGCTGTTCTTCAAAAGTACCCCAAGTACCGAGAAGAAGAGAAGGAACAAACACTCGAATACCGAGACGAAGCCAACAGATCAAAATGGCGTTTCTTTGACGAATACGAGTACAGACAGACGGTTTCCAAGACGATTTCCCGATTCGGCTGGTTTGATCCTGACGATACCCCTGCTGAAAAACGACTCATCACCAAACTCGACGTGATTCTCACCTTTTACTGCTTTGTCATCTACTGGATCAAGTACCTGGACCAGTCGAATATCAACAATGCTTACGTTTCAGGTCTCAAGGAAGACCTTGGTTTCAAGGGCAACGATCTCGTCACTACTCAAGCCATGTACTCTGCTGGAGCCATAATTTTCCAGCTACCGTTTCTGTACATCATTCCCAAGTTCCCCAACAACTACATTCTTCCGGTGATGGATTTTGGATGGGGAGTCATGACTTTACTGCTGTACAAGACTTCGAACCCCGGTGGTGTCAAAGCGCTACGATTTTTTGTTGGCGCTTTCGAAGCCGCCTGGTACCCTCTCATGCACTATATGCTTGGATCGTGGCTGAAACCACGGGAAATCAATAGAAGGGCGGGGTTTGTGTACTGTGCTCAGTTTCTGGGAACAACAACCTCAGGTCTCCTAGCTGCTGCTGCGACTACCCATCTAGACGGGTACCTGGGACACAAAGGCTGGCAGTGGCTGTTTATTCTGGATGGTATCATTTCCCTTCCTGTGGGTTTGCTAGGTATCTGGATTCTGCCAGGAACTCCACACAGATGCACGTCCATTTTTCTGACTGAAGAAGAGATTGTTCTAGCAAGAGAGAGGCTCAAGAGAGGTCCAGAAGATACCCATCAGTTGAAACTGTTCGATCTCAAACTGTGGAAGAAAATCCTCACCTCCTGGAAACTCTGGATTCCTATGTTTACAGGTGTTTGCTTCTGGTGCTGTTCTCAAATCCCTTCAAACGGTGCCTATCTCCTATGGCTCAAATCGCTTGGAAAATACAACTCGGCACAGGTGAACAACATGTCGACCATTGCTCCAGCTCTGGGAATCGCCTGGGTGGCTATAGTTGTCACTATTGCTGATTACGGAAACAGATGGAGTGCTATTGTGTTTGCTGAACTGTGGGTGATTATTGGAGCTATCATCCTGGCAGTATGGTACGTGCCTGACTCGGCAAAATGGCTGGCTTGGTGTACGTCTTACTTTGCTCTCAGTATGTCTGCTTCTTTGTACTCGTGGATCAACGATATCTGCAGACACAATTCTCAGGAAAGAGCTATCATTTTGCTTCTAGTGAACACCATTTCGCAGACTTCTTCAACGTGGACTTCTGTGTTGGTTTTTAAAACTGTTGAATCACCTCGATTCCTCAAAGGATACTGTTTTTCAGCAGCTTTCTCGTTTGTCCTCATTTGTATGGTTTTTGTCATGCTCTGGTTCTACAAGAAACAGGAGAGGAAGGATGCGAGATTGAATGGTATTGTGCTGTATAATTCAGTCTTGTCAGAGAGTTACCCTGAAGTTTCTGAGAGTGACGGAAAAACAGACAGTGATGGAAGGGTGGGTGTTGAGGAGATGTAAGAATTACTTAGTAAAAATAAAAATAATTGAAATAAAATGAAAATAAATCAAGCAAAAATGATGGTGTGATCTGATACGATATCTGATAGTTTGATACTGTAACTGATTGTGACAATTGCAAGAAAAGGCCTACTTTTCCTATACATCGTCATATCACTGACAATTATCCAATAGCATGTGGTCAATTTAAGGTTACTCAACAGACACAGAAAGAGATCTACATCCAATAACTAATTACTGCATGAAAGCGACACAAGTGCTTGAATATTTGGTTAAGCTCGATGAGAGTTATATCAAAATGAACCGGCGACTCTGGGCATTACATCCAAACCTCTACTTCATGAAATACCCAGGATTTGATAGTGCTATTCTAAATGCCTCATTTTTCTCAACAAAAAAGTACAGAATAGCTTAATTGTCAGTCACGTGTGATTACATAAGCTGTTGTGGGGTAGTTTATGGCAGCTCAATTAAGGTTACTCAACAAACACAAACACAAAAAGAGATCATCAAGTGCTAGTTGCATAAAAGAGACAGAACCACTTCATTATTTCTTCAAACTCAACGGAAGTTGGGTCAAAATGAAGAGGCTTCTCTGAGGATTGTATCCAAACCTCTCCTAAAAGAAAAAATCTCGTTCTCATAGTTCTGTGTTAAATGCCTCAAATTACTCAACAAAAAAGAGCAGCATAGCTTATTTGTCGGTCACGTGTAATTACGTAATCGATCAGAAATAAGCTTTCTTACGTAAGCCGGGTAAGAATGATTACGTAAGCGACGACGAGAATGGCTTTTATACCTGAAAAAGAGGAAACCAAAGCGGTAAAAGTAGTTTGTGACATGATTCCAGCCATGGATTATCGACTGGAAGCCTTTTTTCAGATGTTGCGAATTTATTTGGCTCGTATGAGACAAAATTCTCTCCGGTAATGAGAGACAGTATAAAATGTGCGAAAAAGACTAGAAAAAAAATCCAAAGACATATTAGGAAGTTTCGACTGACTCTGGCAGTAGTACATCCCATGTTGGTCAAGAATTTGTCTAAATATGCGCTGAAGTGCTAAAACTGTAGCAGTTCTTTCTATGAGCTACCCTGAAGTTTTTATGGCGATGAAAATGATTCACTAATAAAGTAAATGACCCGCTACTGACTTTATGAGTTTCTTTGGGCGCGATTATGTCCATTTTCAACTTTTCCGACACTCCAAGAGTGGTAAAAAAGCATTTTCTGATCACTTGTCATTATTTCATAGATATGTATGCAGACTTCATAAAGCACGCTCAATAAAGTCCAAGGCATCCCCGAAAGTATCTCAGAGTGTTTTACCATGTGCTTGGATACTTCCACCATCGTCACTTGTAAATGGCTTCTACATTCCCTTGGTTAAATGAAATCATACATCTCACGAACAAGCAAACAACATCAAGTCTAGACTCATCTAAAACTATAGACATGAACGGGTGATTTCGTCATGTGACTCTACATGCTGGTATCTCACATAACTGTAACACTTGATGAGCCTTCACTGCTGCATTTCGTTCACAATCGACATACCTTTGTTGAGCCACATGCAAAAACTGGATTAACAAGTATAGCTCGAATAAAATTCCAATGACCAAAAATGTGACTGCAGGGTATGACGTGAACCCCAAGCTACCATTTTGCTAACTTCCAAGCTTCCATTAGTTATTATAGTGATACCATGTCCTTTATTTAAATGCGCTATTACGCATACAAACAAACGCTGCCAAAAGTGCAAAGATGCAGGAAATTTTTTGAATCAAGTACTTGATCTTGTTCGGACATCTCCTGTAATGCTGTCCAACAACTTCTTTCTCCAATTGTGATTTTATTCGCCATGTTTCAGGTATCTCATTGTTGCCCCGAGATAGTTGGCAAAATTAGACAAGCACACTACAACCTATATACATCGAACAATAGGTCTGAAAGTACTCTGATTACAGTTCTGTCTGCGTTAGGTACAATATGACACCGCTTGACAAAATTCTGCTATCGTATAATGAAAGTTGTTGTCTTTAATGAGCTGATCATGTCCTTTACAAGGCCAATAATTTAGGAGAACTTGTAGAATAAAATAGCCACTCTCATGAGGTTGCTTCCATCAGAATCTCCAGACTAGACTGTCCACTCTCATATTTTTTCTTTCCAACTAGTAATTTTATTGAGTCGCTGTGGACCATTCTTCGTTTTCTGCTGAAGGCGATTACCAATATCATGATGACTAAGCATAACAGGGGTTACACGTGACCGTCAATTAAGCTATTCTTCACTGGCATATGAGGCATTTAACACAGCTCACTCAGATCCACAGTATTTCTACTGGAAGATGTCTGAGTGTGCTGTTCAGACTCGTGGGTTCATTTTAGTTCAACTGTCATGAAGACTCATCATGCATTCAAGTAGTTCTCTTGCTTCTATTGCCAATTTGTGTCTGTGTTAGTTGGGTAACCTTATATTGGTATTAGTCAGCTGAGCCGCGGTACACGTGACAAGCAAATAAGCTATTCGCCACTTTTTCGTTGGGTAATTGAGGCATTTGGCATATGTCGTTCAATTCTGCTGGTATTCTGGACTTTGAGCTTTGGATGTGTTCTTCAGAGTCGCCTGTTCATTTTAGTTCAGTTCTAGTTGAGATTGCTCAATTACTCAAGTAGCTGTCTTCAAACGCCCACTTTTTGTCAATCCCTGTTTGTGTTCGTTGAGTAACCTTAAATTGCCACCCATAAACTACCCCACATGCTAGTCAGCAACACGTGATGACAAAATAAGCTATACTGCTCTATTTTGTGAGGGATTTAGGATAACACGCTGAGATATGAACGATTATTTGGTGTAAGATGTCCACTGGATTATTCAGACCCGGATGTTCATTTTAGTTCAACTTTCGTGGACTTTGGACGATCTGTCAAGAAGTTCTGCCTCTTTATAGTTAACAGCCTCTCATTTGTGTTTGTGTTTGTTGAGTAACCTTAAACTGAGCCCCATAAACTTGCACAGTAGCTTATGTAAGCCACACGTGATGGTAAAATAAGCTATTCTGCTGTTTTTGTTGGGAGATTTGAGACATTTAGGCTAGGAGACTCAGATATGGATTATTGCTTGAAGTAGAGGTTTCAGCATGATGCTCAGATCCGGCGGTTCATTTTGGTCCAATTTTTATTGAGGTTGAACGAATACTGAAGTAGTTATCATGCTTTTATGCATTTATTAGTTGAGAAATGACAAATTGCGTTTGTGTTTGTTGTGTAACCTTAAATTGAACCCCGTTACGGATATCTTACGTAAGCAACGGGGTACTTTATGGGACACTGCTTCTTTCTTGTCGTTTTCTGCTTGCGTCTTTACAAGTCTCTATCTAGTCTGCTTCTTTCATTCAAAGCATCATTCTTCTTCTATCATCAAGTCAATCATGATCTTCACTCCAGGTATACTGAAAGACACTTGCAATGGGTATTCGTACAGTAAAAATCTCTTGGAGACTTTTGATCGCTCCTTTTTCTTTTATTTCCCTTTATTATCTCTCAATTTCTAGTGGTTATTTCATTAATCACATCTAATCAATACTACCAGTAAGTCATTATTTTTCCTCTTCAGTAACCACCACCTCTCCCTTTCCATCGCTCTCAGACACCTCACCCTCCAGACTCGAATTGTACAGCACAATTCCGTTCAATCTCGCGTCTTGTCTCTCCTGCTTCTTGTAGAACCAGAGCATCACAAAAGTCATAATGATGAGCACAAACGAAAAAGCTGCGCTGAAAGTGTATCCCTTGAGAAACCTCGGCGACTCAACTGTTTTGAACACCAATACTGAAGTCCAGGTCTGACTAGTTTGAGCTATAGTGTTGACCAACAGCAAAATTATAGCCCGTTCTTGAGCATTGTGTCTGCAAATATCATTAATCCAAGAGTAGAGAGTTGCTGACATGCTCAAAGCAAAGTACGAAGTGCACCATGCTAACCAAGTGGCTGATTCAGGAACATAATACACTGACAGAATGACAGCTCCAATAATGACCCAAATTTCCGCAAAAACAATGGCCATCCATCTGGTTCCGTAATCGGCTATGGTGACGACAATAGCAACCCAAACTATACCTAGAGCAGGAGAAATTGCTGACAAATTGTTGACTTCTGCAGAAGAGTACGTTCCCAGAGATTTGAGCCAAAGCAGAAAAGCTCCACTTGAAGGAATGTGACACGAGCACCAAAACGAGACAGCTGTAGCCATAGGGATCCACAGTTTCCACGAGTTCAAGATATTCTTCCACAATTGCAAATCAAACAGCTGCAACTGGTGACTATCTTGAGGACTCTTCCTCAGTCTTTCTCTTGCCAGAACTATTTCCTCATCTGTAAGAAACACCGAAGTACACCGATCTGGAGTTCCAGGCAGCATCCAGATACCTAGAATGCCCACAGGCAGGGTAATAATGCCGTCCAAAATGAACAGCCACTGCCATCCTGCATGACCATGTACTCCATGGAGATGTGTAGTTGCAGCTGCTGCTAGAAGACCAGAAGTAGTTGTTCCTAGGAATTGAGCACAGTAGACGAATCCTGCTCGTCTGTTGATCTCTCTGGGTTTCATCCATGATCCCAACATGTAGTGCATAAGAGGGTACCAAGCAGCCTCAAAAGCACCTACCATGAACCGCAGAGCTTGAACTCCTCCTGGACTTTTGGCCTTGTAAAGCAGCAGAGTCATTATTCCCCATCCGAAATCCATCACCGGAAGAATGTAGTTGTTCGGGAACTTTGGAATAATGTACAGGAAAGGAAGTTGGAAGATGATAGCTCCTGCAGAATACATGGCTTGAGTGGTAACTAGGTCGTTTCCTTTGAATCCAAGATCCTCTTTCATTCCAGAAACATAGGCGTTGTTGATGTTCGATTGGTCGAGATACTTGATCCAGTAGACGACAAAACAGAAGAATGTGAGTAGAAAGTCCAGTTTGGTGATGAGTCGTCTCTCTGCAGGAGTATCTTCCGGATCAAACCATCCAAACCGTTTGAGAGACTTGACGGGGGTTTGTCGGTACTCGTATTCGTCAAAGAAGGCCCATTTTGACCGATTTGATTCGTCTCGATACTCCAGGGTAAGTTCTTTTTCCTCTTCTCTGTACTTCGGATGCTTGTCAAGCACAGCCTTGTACACCTCAGCAGAGGGTTCCCTTACTGGGGGAAAGATGTTGAAACTTTTGAATTTGAGCATTGGTTAAGGTGGTAGTTTATTTGGTTGGTTATTTATGTATTTGAGATGTGGATGAATGAATTGTGGCTGTGGTGGTTGGTGATAAGCCACAGAGTTGAGAGTTTGGTATTTGTAGGGTGTTTATAGACGTGGATAGCTTAAAATGAAACTCTGATGTGGTGTCTTTCTTTGGTTCAATCTCTCGTATCTTCATCTCTCTTCAATCAGAAGTTCTGAATGGTTCAGTCTCATCTTTTGGATAGCCTTCCATTCAGAAGTTCAAGCCTAGATTACTGGGTAATGTTGTATGAAAAAAGTGGTGAAAGACTGAAATGATCAAATCAGCCAAGCCTTACTAGTTAAATCGCAAATCTTGGTATTTATCGCATAATAGATGCAATTTATACAGTCATTTTGGTCCACATCATGCCTGTAGCTTAAGCGAGATTGTGCATGATTTGATACCTCTTTCAAAAGATGAGTGAAATAGGAAATTGTTCAAAATCTGGTTGAATGAGTTACACCGACGTCCAAATCACTACCTCAACTCTTCCTATACGTTTGCCACTTCTACTTCACCCCCAAATCATAGATCAAGAATTCGTGGCTGAACTCTATATATGGCGATACGAGGCTTGATATTGTGACTTATAGATGGTGTCCTAGAATAAGAAGTAGTGGAGATATGACAATGAGACTTTGACTAAACTTTTGCATGTGCTTCATTTGTTTCAATTGAGCACATTAGATAAAAATAATGACATTTCTTCCCCTCTCTTTTCACACTGACATCCCCCATCAAGCCACAGAGATACAAAGATCCTGCTAAGAGATAAGCCAAAGTTTCATACCCCTGGATGCTCGTATTCGGTCTTGGATGCGGCTGAACCAATTGCTTGGCTAAATTGCAGCATCTGAGGTAGCCAAGACGGAGTAATGGAAGTGCATGTTTATACCTAAGAAGAGGTGCAGTATGTACAATACCGGTACAACATCATGTTGACTTTGTGCATGAGAATTGCTGACTGTTTAGTTACTTGTATCTTTCTCATTTCATCTTGTGGCATCGTCCACTTTCTCCACTGTGGCTTCAAGCTGAACATAGCCATAGTGGCTAACCCACGTGTATCTGAGGTGAGTTGCCAAGGACGAGGTGTGGCTTTGAAAGTGGATAAGGTGGATGGGGATGAGTGTGGCTGTGATAAGCCATGAATTAGACAATTAGTTCCGTGGAAGTTGAACTTCTGCTGTAAGAATACCTACATACACACATCATTTATCCCATAGCAACTGCACTGTTATGTCTCTGATGAGGTGCTCGGGAAGTCCAAATTCGAGCTTCAAAAACGCTCCCATTTGCGAACCGTGGGTATCTCAAACGGGAAACTGGGGGTCTGGAAGTATACTCTTGAGTATCTCAAGCAAGCGATCTTTCTTCAGCATGGTAGGGAGTTGCCAAAGCACTTCGAAGAGTGTATCGAGTAGCAGAACTGAACTACAACTTACTGTACTCTGTAATACAAAATGTAATCTACCGCTACTTTACTCTCTACTGTCGTTTCTAGATCAGCTTTTCTAATTGTTTTCACTTTTCTGAGCATTAAATCAATAAAACAAATAAAACATCGGATAAATTACAGAAAGAAAGAAAATGATTATAAACGTCCTAAGAGCTGTGTATATTCGTCACTAGTACTTATTTTTATGTCTTCCGCTTATTCCGGTGAATTCAATCATGTTCTAAATTTTCCTCCTGCTTACGTAATCCCCACTCTGAGCTTACATAATCAATTGATTACATAACCCTCTCGTCTGCTTACATAATCTCCCCCTCGTCAGTTCGAATCCCACTCTTGCCTAACCTTATTTCGTTCTCCCAAGATTCGCCACAGAGGTACATGACCAGCACACCCTGTTGGTAGCACTCTACATCTACATCTACATCAACCCGACACAATGGTGAGTATTAAAGCTGTCAATGCGCTTTGACGCCCATTATCCTCCCCGCTAACGCAGTTTCGAAACTCGTACGACAACGATTCCGTCACCTACTCGCCAACAGGACGGCTGTTCCAGGTGGAGTACGCTCTAGAGGCCATCAAACAGGGATCAGCCGTGGTTGGGCTTGTGTCCAAGACCCACGCGGTCGTCGTGGCGCTCAAACGAAACGCCGAGGAGCTGGGCTCGTACCAGAAGAAGATCATCAAGGTCGACAACCATCTGGGAGTGGCGCTTGCTGGCCTTGCACCTGACGCTCGTGTGCTGTCCAACTTTCTCAGACAACAGGCCATGTCTTCGCAGATGGTGTACAAGCGACCTCTGGCTGTGTCTAGAGCTGTCTACGCCATTGCTGACAAGGCTCAGGGCAACACTCAGCAGTATGGACGACGACCCTACGGTGTTGGTCTGCTGATCATTGGTCATGATGAAGCTGGTCCCCATCTGTACGAGTTTCTGCCCTCCGGTTCTGCTCTGGAGTACCGGGGAGCCGCTATCGGTGCTCGATCGCAGGCTGCTCGAACGTACCTCGAGAAGAAGTTTGACACGTTTCCCGATCTGTCGCTGGAAGAGCTCATTGTCGAGGGTCTGAATGCGCTGCGAGACACACTTGCCCAGGACAAGGAGCTGACGCTCAAGAACACGTCGATCGCCTACGTCGGCAACGACACCCCGTTCACGCTGCTGGACGACGACAAGGTGGTCGACTGGCTGGCCAAGTTGGACGGCGTGTCGCGAAAGTCCAACCCCCGACCCACGGGAGGCGAGGAGGCTGCCGAAGGTACTACTGCCGAGGGAGAGCCGGAGACCGGAGGTGAGGCGGGTGCGGCGACAGACGCTCCTGCAGACGCTTCTGCTCCTGCAGACGCCGATACGATGGACACCACGGAGTGATTGGGGGGAAATACAGCATGATGGTTGTGGAGGACTTGTAAGGAAAGAGGTATATAATAATGGAGGATTGTTAGATTGGAGGCGGTGACACGAATAAGTTTTATATGTGAATTGCCATCATGTGTAGAATGTGGCGAAAGTGTACTTGGACCTATTGTTGGACTGAGGTACAGTATGTACTTAGGTCTGATTGACTGTCTGAATGATGATGTTGTGTTACTGTAGTTGTGGAGCTGGGTAGTAGGTGGCGGTAGTTTCAGTTAGTACAGTACTTGTAATTAGGTGTGATGATTACAGATGGGGTGATAAAAACTACTTGTACAGTTGTATTGATACACAGCTGCCCTTTAGGCATGACGAAGATGATGTGTATGTGCTTGTAGATCCAGTACGGTGATTGGCTTGGGATTGAGAGATGATTGCAAGTGAGGACTTGTGGTGGTCTATTGATGTCTGTTTTATTGGATCTAAAGGCTATGCTTGTAAGATTTTGTCTTGATCAGGGTCTATCATCTTGATTGAATAAAGCTGTCAGTGTTACAGAAGAGTGACATCCCATGTAGGTACCCACGTCCCCCCTGATCTAAACAATTCTTCACACGATGATTTTCTCCAAGATAAGTTGATCTGCCTTGCATTGGACTTGACTCATTGAATGTTCATCGAGTTGATATCTCAGATACAGTGCATCTTCTCTCAACGTAGGTGACAGCCATTCATTTCATTCCAAGGGCAAATTCGTCTAAGAGAGCGAATTCGGTCAATTGAATGCCGTCTTAAATCTTCTGGAGAGTGTCTCTGATAAAGAAGACAACAATTGTTCGAACGTACTTCCTGGAAGAGCTGTGTAAGTCGTCATTGTTTCTGTTAATGGAAGTGTTGCTTATTCAACAGTTCCCAGGTACTCCTAATAGCTAGAGCAATTGACTGTCTCTTGGGTGCGTAATACCATACAAGTCAGTTGTTTGGATACAAGTTACAGTGTATTGCTACTTATCTCTTAACATCTCAGAACACAGGTGTATCTCGACTTGCTGTTACTCTAGCAGCAATTCCAAAAGAAGATGCTCATTGGTGATGTTGGAGAGGTGGCGAATTTGCACGAGACTACAATTGCACAGTAAGCTGCCATTGTCGGTGAGTCAGATGGTTTTCATCGCTTGTTTCTACAAGTACTATTTAGTCAATCTGTTCTGGCTGTACATAGTGCTCTCACCCATAGCCTATCTATCCAATATGTTTGTGGAAGATACTGATAGAGCTGATATACTACATACGCCTCATTATGTTTCCTTAAGTACATACACTCGATGATCAATATTATTGACTAAATAGCCGCTCATCTTTCCACTCGATTACTGGACGACGTAACATTTGGTATTAGCATATTGAGCAGGCAGGGTTTTGTGAACTTCGTATGGGTTGCCTCTGCAATCATATTGAATCCAAGGATATCTTCCCATTGTAGTAGTAGCTGTTGTAGTTGTTTGTAGTAGTTGTTTGTGGTTTGTGGTTGTGCTGATGAAATCAGAGGGTTTATATATTGTGCCTGAACACCTCAACCGTCATTGAAGTCGACCTCAATCACAAGCTGGACCATTGACATCTCTCAATTCGAACATCAATGATCCATCATTGACATATCCAAAAGTGACAGTAGCTATAGCTAGACCATGAAACAGCCCCAATGAAATAGAAAACAATTGTTTTCATGGATGATACTGTCTTCCATTGTAGAACTGAGATCAATTCGAGTATGAGACGCTACAGATTATCACCAACACACTGGATTCATATCAGTCTCTTGTATCTGAAGTTCTGTATAATCACCGACTTTGCTTCATTGTACCTTCTAAAGTGAACAAGGAAGGCCCCATGAGGCAAACACTCTTGAACCACAAAGAGATGCATTGTGTAAATGTCTTCATCAGCCTCATTCACAATTCCTTTTCATCGACCATCTTCTCTCTTCTCCTTTTGAGCTTCAACACTTGGTTTAGTTCCAGACATGCTCATTAAAAATTCAATTTCTACAACCATTCTACAATTTGTTCTACACTGTTTTTTCTCTTTTTCAAATCAACTCATATATTCATCATATGTACAATATTTACAAACACTCCGCTTACTCCTTCTTCTCGTCGTTCTCAGAGTTGTTGGCGGCCTTGTCCTTGTAGACCTTCTCGAAGAGCTTGAGAGAAGCCTCCTGCAGAGCATCAGTCTTGGTCTTGAGCTCGGTGGGGTTGACATCCTCACCACCCTGGATTCGGGCAACGGACTCTCGGAGCTCAGCAATCTGGGCCTTGACCTTCTCGGCCTCGGCCTTGTCAATCTGGGCCTCGAACTCGTTCATGGAAGACTCGGTGTCGTTGCAGATCTGGTCGGTTCGGTTGGCAGCCTCAACAGACTCTCGTCGAGCCTTGTCCTGCTCCTTGTACTTCTCGGCATCGTTGACCATCTTCTCAATCTCAGTGTCGGAGAGACCGGAAGAGCCGGCAACGGTGATGGAGGAGTCCTTGTTGGTGGCCTTGTCTCGGGCAGAGACGTTGATGATTCCATCGGCGTCAATGTCGAAGGAAACCTCAATCTGGGGGACACCCTTGGGGGCGGGGGGGATACCGGCAAGAGTGAAGTTGCCAATCAGCTTGTTGTCTCGCACAAGCTCTCGCTCTCCCTGGAAGACTCGGATCTCGACGGAGGTCTGGCCCTGGGCGGCGGTGGAGAAGATCTGGGACTTCTTGGTGGGGATGGGGGAGTTTCGGTTGATCAGTCGAGTGAAGACACCGCCCAGAGTCTCGATACCGAGAGACAGGGGGGTGACATCGAGCAGAAGAACGTCGGTAACCTCACCGGCAAGGACGGCACCCTGGATGGAGGCACCAATGGCAACAGCCTCGTCGGGGTTGACGGACTTGTTGGGCTCCTTGCCGAAGATGGACTTGACGGTCTCAATGACCTTGGGCATTCGGGTCATACCTCCAACGAGGATAACCTCGTCAATCTGGGAGGAGGTGACGCCGGCGTCCTTGAGGGCCTTCTCGACGGGCTCGATGGTTCGCTTGATCAGAGGACCAACCAGGGTCTCGAGCTGGGATCGGGACAGCTTGGTGTTGATGTGCTTGGGGCCGGAGGCGTCAGCGGTGATGAAGGGCAGGTTGATCTCGGTGTTGGAGGTGGAAGACAGCTCGGTCTTGGCCTTCTCAACGGCCTCTCGGATTCGCTGGATGGCCATTCGGTCGCCAGACAGATCGATGCCGTTGTCCTTCTTGAACTGGTCAACAAGGTGTCGGACAAGGACGATATCGAAGTCCTCACCACCAAGGTGGGTGTCACCGTTAGTGGACTTGACCTCGAAAACACCCTTCTGGATCTCCAGAATGGAGATATCGAAGGTTCCTCCTCCGAGATCGAAGACGGCAACAACCTTGTCGTCGTTCTTCTCCAGACCGTAGGCGAGGGCAGCGGCGGTGGGCTCGTTGACGACTCGCAGAACGTTCAGGCCAACAATCTGACCGGCGTCCTTGGTGGCCTGTCGCTGGGAATCGTTGAAGTAGGCGGGGACGGTGACCACGGCGTTCTTGATGGTCTTGCCGAGGTAACCCTCAGCGGTCTCCTTCATCTTGTTGAGGACGAAACCTCCAATCTGGGCGGGAGAGTAGGTCTCGCCCTGGGCCTCGAGCCAAGCGTCACCGTTGGAGTGCTTGACAATCTTGAAGGGCACCTGCTTGATGTCGTTCTGGACCTCGGGGTCCTCGAATCGTCGACCAATCAGACGCTTGGTGGCGAACAGGGTGTTCTCGGGGTTGACAACGGCCTGTCGCTTGGCGGGGACACCAACGAGTCGCTCGCCGTCCTTGGTGAAGGCAACGACGGAGGGGGTGGTTCGGTTACCCTCGGCGTTCTCAATCACCTTGGGGGTCTTACCCTCCATGATGGCGACGGCGGAGTTGGTGGTACCGAGATCGATACCGATGACGGCACCCTGCACCTTTCCGGAGTTGAATCGCTGCTGGAAGGCGGGGAGTCGGGACTGGGTTAGAAGAGTCGAGGGCGAATGACGAAGTCATGAGCCTGAGTGGAGTGGGGATTAACACAGTGGCAATGTAGTGATAGGTGGCAACTGATTGATTGCCACAAAACACCCACCACACTGACAATGTCACAAGTGCCACAATTGAAAATGGGAAAATTTGCACAACAGAACAGACAAGCGGAAAGGTGGCAAACACAGAAGCATTGAGGCACTAGCAGATACGCCACTGTACCAATGCTTTGCATTGCCTGTTTTCCCTCTTCGTCCATCCCTGGGGAACTGTTTCTGTTCCGTTTTTTTCGGCAAAAATCCGGGATCACAGCCAGCTAGTAATACCAGCTGGTTTTGTGTCCGTTTCCATTTGTGTCTCCCCATCTCATCAATTCGTGTCGATACTCACAGTTCTCAGAGCAGAACGGGCAAATCTAGAAGCCAACATTGTTGTGTAGTTCTTTTTTATCGGCCTAGCAAAGATGAAGAAGGAAGGGAAAAAAGAGTCGTGGGGGAAGGAAATGCACTCTGCCTTTAACTGAAAATTTGATTTTCCACCGTCTTCTCTGAGCGCTGCCCTAGCCTCCAAACCTTAACCTTAAAAGCCTTGTACCCCGTCTTCCCAAACCCAAGCCGCCCGCCAACATCCGTCTAGAAGGTTCCAATACAAGTAGCAAGACTGAGATCGGGCCACAGTTGTTGCCTTAGAGACTGTTGCCGTGGTGACCGATCTGAGATGGGGCGTTTCTGGATTGGGCATTTGAGATTGGCATTTGAGATCGGGGCAGTTACAAGAACTGACTAATGAGTGCTCCTTCTGATGACGTTGTAATTATGATACAGTATGTGGTCATTATACCATTCTACATATCATACAAAAGGCACCGAAACTCTTCACCCTTAATAACGTCTACTTGTACATGATGCACTGCACTTCCAATTGCCCCACATTCGTATCTAGTGCATTCAATTGAGCCTCAGTGGGTCGCCTTGATGTCCTCTTTTCCTGGCATCATTGCTCTCAACCATAATGCACCATGACTCCGACTCCGGCTGCAACTCTTTTTCGCCACTATCGTCGGATCAAAACATGGTGGGAGACGGTTGTTTAGGAAGTAGTTGGCGAGGTGCGAGGGGTGAACAGATGATGCTGGAGTGGCAATATGGGGTGGCAACACTACTTGTACGAGAACACTGATAAACTTGATCCAATTATTACCCCTAACTCGTTATTATGCCATTCCACAGCTCTTGTATTGCAAGTCATCTCTTGATGAGGTCTCAAAACCTTGGTTCGCCAAGAGTCTGTGGCAACAAGCGTATAAACGGCAGGTAACAAGCCGAGACGAAGGTGATGAGATCAGAAGGAATTGAATAAATTGCCACTGCACTGAGTAAAACTAGACTGGATCAGATGATTTAGATCAGATTGGTAGGCATCAAAAGACATCAAAAACACTTCAATGAAGCCAGGGCGACTAAAATTGCCTCTCCTTGTGAACTGCTTGGCTGAAATTTGGCATTTTTATTGTTTCAGGTTTTTTCTCGTTTTTCCGATTTTTCCGGTGAAAATCGGAATTAGTCATTTTCTCACTGAGTGGCGTACGGTGGCGGGTGTAGATTTCTGTTGTGCCAGTTTCTCTACTTCTGATATTGCCACAATTCCCGTTTTCCGGTTCTTTCATTTTTTTCCAATATTTGCCATTATCTCGGTTTTTTAAAATTCTTCAAAATCCGTCAAATTTTTGAAATTCATAAAATTCAATTTCATCGACATCCACCTCCTCATGGCGATGTCCAACCTTAGTCAGACGTTGTCCCACCTCTTTCCGTGCAACACTGTGGCTTGTTGACGTCAAGTGAGTTAAAGCTTGCATGCAACACCCAACGTGGCGATCTTTCACGAGTACACATACAGACTAAGTGATATCCCTGATCATCTGGCACTGACTGATTGATCTATAATCGGCTTGATTGACACCTGAAAGGCATTGACTCATATCACTTGATTGATATCACTCTAGAAGACTTCACTCTGATAGCACGCTGATTGATATCACCATCCGTTTAACCTCACTTGGTTGATCTCACTTGATCCATTCATTCTGGCTGATACTCATCTAACTTGGTTGACATCTCACTTGATTGACTTCTCACTGATTGACTCCGTTGATTGACATCACCTTTTGATTCAATCGCTATCAGTCAACTGCTGACCGAGACACATCTAACGCGTACATCGGTGTTACCAGATCACACTCACTGAGACTGAAAGCTCTGACCAACAGGTTACCTCACGAGCTGCTGTATCACTGATCATACTTCATTGATTGATCATACGTCACCGCTTGAACACATCTCTCTGGTTGATCATATCTCACTGATTGGTCGTATCTCACGAGCTACTGTATCACTGCTTGATCTCACTGATTGATCTCACTGATACTCAAAACAAACGGGTCACGTGCACTTCACTCTGGAACTCCATCTCCTCACTTCGTTCGTTCGATGTCGTTTTCTTCTATTCCCATCATCGACCTCTCCGAGGACACCCCCACCATCCTCTCACAACTCCGCCCTGCTCTCCTCAATGTCGGTTTCTGCTACATCAAAAACTACGGCGTAGACCCTGCTCTGATCACCCAGGTAACCACCCTCGGCAAACAACTTTTCGATCTTCCTCTCTCCGAGAAACAACGCATCGATATGTCCAACTCACCTCATTTCCTCGGCTACTCTCGGCTAGGAGACGAAATCACCAAGAACCAGACGGACTGGCGAGAACAGATGGATCTGGCTACCGAGCTTCCTGCTCCCCAAGACGACGAACCGCTGTATAGACGTCTTCGAGGACCAAACCAGTGGCCTGACGAAACGCTCATTCCGGGTTTCAGACAGGCGTTCGAGGCGTACATTGACCAGATGGGCCCTGTCTCGATCGGCTTTGTGTCTCTGATTGCACAAGCTCTGGGTTTGGAGGCGGATGCCTTTGCCCACTTGTTTGAGACCCACCAGCAACACAAGCTGAAGGTGGTAAGGTATCCGGACACAAATGAGGTGGAAGCTGAGGTGGAGGGGGTTAAAGAGGAGTTAGAGGAGCCTTCCCTTGGTGTCAAGGTGAAACAGGAGATTCTCGATCCTGTCGTTAAGGTGGAGGAGAAAGAACAAAAGGCTGATGTCAAACAAGAGGATGAACAAGAAACTGCTGTCAAGGTCAAACAAGAACCTCTTACCCCCACACCCTCCAAATACACACAAGGAGTAGGACCCCATAAGGACTCTGAGCTCACATCGTACCTCCTCCAATGCACTCCTCATAGAGGTCTACAGGTGCTCAACTCCAACCAGGAGTGGATCGATGTGCCTCCCATTGAAGGCACCTTGGTGGTGGCTATGGGTCAGGCCATGGAGGCTCTGACTCGCGGACTGTGTGTGAGCACGACTCATCGAGTTCTAGCGCCTGAAGCTGGGTCTGGATCGCGCTTTTCCATCCCGTTTTTCCAGGGTATTTCCTACGACGCGAATTTCAGAGAGTTCAAACTACCTTCCGAGATAGAGGAGAAGCTCAAGAAGAACCAGGTTGTGACTGAAGACACAGGCCAGTACAGACACGACATGTTCAGCAATATCGGCGAAGCCACGTTCATGAATAGAATCAGAAGTCATCCTACAGTTGCAAAGAGGTGGTACAAGGATGTGATTGATGTGACGAAGCTGGACAAACTCCCTAGAGTGTTGAGTCGTCTGAGTGGTATCTTTGCAGGAGCTGAAAAGACGATGATGTTCCACAACTCCCCTTTACCGCTGAGTTTCGACGACTTTGCCAAATCAGTGCTTGAGTACTCGCATGAAAAGGTGTCCCATGACGATCTTCAGCAACTGTTCGCCCTATGGCCTGGATTGTACAGAACCGAGGTCCGACGAGACGGAATGCTGATGCTGTCCCTGGCTGATATCACGTCTGTGGCCTTAACTCAGACCAGAGACGCTCGTCAGAGGGAGTTTGACGCAAAATGTTGGACGTGGCTCAAACAGCACCCTCTATCGTGGTCCAACGGGCCTGAAATCGACCAGAAGAAGAAAGAGTCGTTCACGAAGAAGAGGGGCGTTTCTGACACCGCAGAGTCGCTCAGAAAGACGCCAGTCACAAAACAGCGCATTTTCAAGCTCGCTACTCCTGACACGAAGCTAGGAGGGACTGTTCTGGAGAGAATCAAGGCCAGAAAGGCAGCTTCAGCGCACTTGAACAGGAAATCCGAACAGGAGGAGAAATCCGAGTCGCAACAACGGTTCATTGACTCAAATATCCCTCAGGTGGTAGATGTTCTTGTGGGTGCTTCAAAGGGAAATAGTACGAGTATTCCTATGGAAAAGGCAATCAGAATGGTGAACGACTCGGTGAGACGGAATTTGTCAGATAAAGAAGCCCGTGCGATTCTCGTCAGAGCCAGTGAAGCTGTTCCTGGGTTTTGCAAGTTGGTGGAAGTTGGAGATCAGGCGGTTTTGAGGTTGAGCAAGAGGACTAGAGGAGAGGTTCAGGCGGAGTTGAAGAAGTATGAGGGAAATGTGGAGGAGTAGCTTAGGATGCATTTAGATAATACAGCATGATGAAAAGGAAAAGTAGAAATCTTGAAGATGGTCCTTACCGTCTCTAAGGACATTATCCAATGGAAGAAGATATAATCTTCAAAACGTCTACGAAGGACACATGAGAGCTGTATATAATAGAGATTCATTTCTGTCTAGAAGACTCTCAGTGACTATAGAAGAGATGAGGAGGCTGACTGTGTCCAACACAAAATTGTCTTGGTCTACGATATATGCATCAACGTGCCATCCTCACAAATGGACATACCAATAGGTCTCAATATCTATACAAGTACTTGTAGAGTAACGTATTGATTATGTGATTACAGTATTTAAGAAAACATGAAACTAAAATAAAATGAGACACCTGAACTTGAGCTGCACATCTCTATACCCCAATAAACTAGATTGTTCATTTCGTAGAGTCTTACAAGAGGACATTTCTGGCGCTATTATTTCTGCTTACGTAAACTCACCATCAATATCTACAGTCCTTCAAACTACTTTTCCAGCTCCCCACCCTTCAATCGTCAATCTTACTATATACATATTTACAAGCGGTTAGTGCTGCTTAGATGTCAAAGCCAAAGCCCTTCATGCAGTCCTTGTAGGCGGCAATCAGAGGCTTGCACTTGTCCGAGTCGACTCCGTTGAAGAGCAGGCACTCGTCTCGGGCAGCCTTCTCGTCCTTGCACACGCAGCAGGGCTTGGGCTTGTCTCCGGAGGGGATGGTGGTGTTCTTTCCGTCCTTGGTTTCGGATGCTGAGTTAGTAACGGGGATGACTGGCTGAAGGGAAGGTGTATGTGATTGAGACAGAAAAGTGACAACTGCTTGTGATAACAGATGACGTGTCAACTTAGGAAGGTCACAGAGCAGATGTCGTGACACAAACGGGACCTGTACTGACAGGCACAGATAGATCTGTTCTTAGCCACTCTTGGTGTCTGGAGAACACACAGAGACCTGCCAGTAACCATCTTGAGTGCACAAACACCCGCTGATTCGAATGCGACCCAAATCACTCGATTTGAGTGACATTCAGCTCTTTTTGTGTCTCCAAACATCTATGATCTGAGTGTCAAACCAGTTTCTCTGTGTCACTCATTTGTGTCACCTGTTTGCGTCACCTCCTGCTGCTGTTTGTGTAACCTGTTTGTGTCATCTCCTTCCTCTCCTCCTTCTCCCATACTCACTGTTGGCGATAAGAGGCATGTTTTCTGTGGGTCTATGTGGTGATGATGCGATTTCGTCAGATTTGTCTCATGGTTACACAAACGGCGGCGAACCTTAAACGGGCCAAATAAGCTTTGCTGACTAACAAAAGTGAGCAAATTGACGAAAACGCCACACCCGACCGCGCGCCTCATGCACCAGTTTGGCAGCACCAGCCACATTCGCCACCCGGATCATCCGCGAAGGTTATAGTGGCTCCTCACATGATGTCATGTCATCGGAGGAAGATGAAAGTGTGGAAAAGAGTAAATAAAAGGAGGAAAGAAAAGGAAGAGTTTTCCGGTTACTTGTAATTGAGAGATGCAAAACTGGTGTTTGTAGTCCTTGTCTCACTTGTGTTCTGAAATTCGTTTTGACACCCTTTTGTTCCTTTCTCAGGTCGTCTATAACCACCTCATATACAGAGCATATTATGAGAAGAGAGAAATGTGTGCATGCGTCTGAAATCGGAGGATGAGTCAAGTGAATGGGTTGAAAGAAGTGAGAGAGGTTTTGAGAGGTCTCAGGTTTCATTCTCAGTGATCTTGTAACTGCTTCAAATTTGTTATTTTGAAGCGTCTAAGACTGAACAGTTGCCTCTTGATTTGTACAAGTAGCTCCAATTACAATCAGAACACACCTATAGACATGGTGTTAAGTGATATCTCCTGCTGTATACACAAATTACGCTATTTTACCGGCATATTTCGTCCTCCTTGTTTCTATAGTGTTCCGTAATGTTACGCACTTCACTCTCCTTTACTTGAGAATTAGTTAACGCCAAAAGTGACCTGGGGGTTCAAAAACGGGGTTCCAGAAATTGAAATAGCACAATATCACATTCATTGTGTAGCTGGAACTCGGAATACTGTGCCTATAAAACTCAACAGCTGAAGTAGCTATACAAAATTCCCTATTGTCAACGTTTCCATTTCTGCTGCTTCTCACCATTTACTTAACAGAAACCTTAACACTAATAAACTCTGACATTTGGGGCATTTTTCTGTCTCAAGTTGTGCAAACTTGTGTACACTCAGAGAATCAAGTTTGACCAAATGGGGAAATATGCTTAGTAAGCGGGAGGTATAAAGTCTAGGATTATTAGTCGAAAATCAAATAAAACCAATTTAAATATAAAAAATGATCCATCAATTAATACCAAGCTGTTGCCTGTAGAAGTTGATATGTAAATACTTTCAGTGTTCAATTGTGAGTCTTGCTTCATGCTTGGATTGTAGGAAGCTTTGCTCTGTCATACGATTGAACTGAACTGGACAAATATCGCATTTTTAACAAATAGATTTTCAGAGATGCCAATATATCTCTCCTGAGCAGCATTAGAAATGTCCGTCTCTTCTCTACCAAGTCCATGTCTTTATCATACAGCTTGTGGGGTCCTAGGACACGCTGATTTCTACAATAATAGAGAGTCGCGCATATGGAATGTTCAAACAGTGTCAAAAACACCTTCAACACAATAATCCAATCAGTTACTACACTATATCATCCCCCGAGTTGTTATACCTGAGTACTGACTATTTTTAACGGAAGCACTGAGGTTGCAGATACAAGCAAAGAACTACCGGTACATTACTTGGATCCTTCTTGAACTACTTTCTAAAAAGTTTTACGAGTTTTCCCCATGTTACGACTTTTGAACAGAAAGGTAATCAATGGCTTTTCAGTGTTAACTAGTATTCCTTACAACTGTACAGTACTCGTAACATTCTCTACAATAACAAACATAGTCATGACCCCTGTTTCTGTACTGATCCTTGTAATACCAGTTTGTCAGTTATAGCTTCGAATGCCTTCAGTTACCCTTTCAGCAAGTTCCATCCTACAACCGTTCTTTGTTACTTGCCTCAAAAGTCTCCTCACATGTTCAACACTCACAGCCTCATGGTCTAAGATAAAGAGATGTATAATACAGCACTTGGTATGAAATAGGGAACACTTTTGAAAGCACTTGGAAACACAACTGACTTACTCTCAGATTCCATACACCCATTAGGTCAGTCTGCTTACTCAGCTCTTGCATTCGTATAGCCTGAGACATTCAATGTTTGTGAATTTGAATCACAATGCCCATACATACAGCACCTTCTCTTATGACCTACACCATACTAAGAAAACCAGACATCCTTTTTTCATAATCATCATTTTTTCCACTTCATTAACCTCCTTTTAGCACCAAACTAAACCCTCCCCGCGTTTTAGTATGATCGACATACCATACGGAAGCCTCAAAAACAGAACAATTGTCCGCTATCTCAAAAAAGACACAAAAGCAACAGCCTCAGACTCCCCCACAGGGGCTCGAACCCTGGACATTTCGGTGTCTGTGCCTTTAGGGTTACTAAAAGCCGAACGCTCTACCAACTGAGCTATAGGGGAAATAAGCTTTTTTGAAAATTGAAAAGGTGACCGCTACTATCTGAAAAATGCAAAAAAAAATGTATGCCCTTAGAATTAAAAAAAAATTCGGCGGAATTTTGGGCTATTCAAAACGTTTGACGAGCTATGAGACGTTCCAGACGAATTGCAGAGCTCAGAAGTACCCCAAAAATGACTTTCTTCGTTTTTTGATGATTTTTTGGTAATTTCGGTATTTTGTGAATATATCAGCTTATAAATACAAAACAAATCCAAAATATATAAGCAGAACAGAGAGAGTGTATTTCGAGCGAATATTGAAGCTTAAGAGTCACGAGAAGTACAATTTAGTTTCAAAAGCTCAGAAATACCACCAGAATGCACATTTTCTTTTTCCGTTATTTTCTTAGCTAATTTTGCTTATTTCTTAAAATTAATCATTGTAAATACGTAACAATTCACAACTCGACGAGTAAAGTTGATACAAAGCCAAGAACTAGCTGGGGTAGTTTTATCAAGCTTTTCAAATAACAATACTATTCATTTGATCAGTTTCCCTTATATATATCTCCACTAAAATGCAATTAATTATACCACTACTCCAACATGCTAAACTCTCTGCCTCTTTACCTGTTCCTGCTCCTCCCCCACCCTCTTCAGAGACTTCATGGTCACGTAGAAGAACTCTCTAAGCCCTTTCAGTCCATATTCACTCGCAGCAAAGTCCAAAAGTCCCTGTTTGTACTGCTGATTTGTAATTTTCAGACCTCCTCGAAACTCGTTATCCACTAGTGACTGAGCAGTCACAGGACCCTCATGTCGTCGTTCAATGTCTGCTTCTTCTTCCAGACTCCATAGATAAACTGCTGCGATGTGAGACAGTGCTGAGGACATTGTGAGTCCAAAAACGGTGTCTACAGTTGCAGGAAAACGTAGTAGAGCAGCTAGAGAGTCGAGAAACTCCTGGTCTAGCTGCAAATGTCTGCTACTCCATAGCGCACTGCTGACCTCGGTGACTGCTGTTTTGTAGTGTTCAGAAGACAGCGAGACGTCTCTGAGAATAAATAGAACACGAGCCAGACGTGAAATGACACACGGATCGGCCTGTGCTATGTAGAACTGGATGACTGACAGTGAGGGAACCAGAGGACGTGTGGGCGTAGTTCTGACTGTGAATTGAGCAGCAGTCTCAAAGTAGGCGAGAGTCTGAGACACAGAAACGGTGTAGACTAGACTTGAGACGACTGAGTGGATTTCTCGAGCACAGGATTCTCTTCCAGGACCTTCAGTGTGTAAAGTAGACCAGTTGTTGAGCAGTTTAGTCAAGCAGGTTACTAACTGAGAAGGATGGTCGGTTAGTTTTTCCAGAAACGCTTGTCTGAACGTGATTGGATTTAACAATGGTAATTGAGACAAAAGAGACCATGTAGAAGGTACTAGTTTCTCATTTTTCACCTGTTTGACCAGATACGTAACCACCGCCAAAGGCATCATCTTCGTATACTGCATGTACTCCAGCACCTTTTTTTCGTCCATGTTTTGAGTCAGCCATCTGTTGAGTCTCTGGTCGTCTAGTTGTGTAGCTTTGAGATGAAAGACTCTTGCCAAAGTAGAATTTCCCACGACATTCGGCAGTTGTTTCGGCATCGGTTTATCGATAGTAGCGACGATTTGTTTCAATTGGGCTGTACTTTGGTACAAAATCGGCTTGTTTGTGTTTCCAAACACATGTATGATTTTTTCGAGCAATTTCTCATCAGGAGAAACTGTCGTACTCCTGCTTTCGCTCCATTTCATGTCAGAAGGAGCCTGTAGAAACGGCTTAAACTGGGAATACAGCGTGAGAAGCGCATCTACGTACCCTGATGTCCTGGGATCTCTGTTTTTGTTCTTAATCTGTAACAGGGTATCGTATCTCCATGGTTGCACAGATTCAGAGGTGGTGCTTATGAACAACAGAGAACACAGGTACGGACGTAGAGACTCGTAGTTGAGGTAGTTGAAAAACACCGTATACAGCGAATTCACAATCTGGTTGTCTTCCAAAAACGGATGCACTGTACACAGCCATTTCATGAGCGAAATTTGGACTTTGAGGCTCGGTTTCACAGGTGACAGTCCCAGACTCGAGGAAATGCGAATCACCGTACGGGAGAGCACGGGTTTGTTGGGGATCAGGAGACTGGGCAGCTTGGAAGTCAGAAAAGACGGAATTTTGGGTGTCAGCAGTTTTTTGACCACCAGATCGATATCTTCAGGAGACAGCCCTTTGTTGTTGATTTCCAGGGTTAGGGAAGGGAATACCGTGTCGCAGGTCTCCCTGTCGGCGGAATCGAGCAGATCCAATAGACTCATGGTGTTTCAAAGGCGAAATACACGCTCAAGACGCGTTTTCGAACGTGTTGTTTTGATGAAAGAAGAGTGCATGAAAGTGCGTTTGAGAGGTGAGAAGAAAGTTTATCCGCTGGTGGGGTAGTGAGAAGAGGTGGTAGTGGGGGAAATATGGGTATTAAAATGATCGCAATGGTTGGGAGATGAAGATGGTAGTATTAAATTTGTTGTGGCGCTGTTCCCTTGGGTTTTGTGTGATTGTGGTGGATTTAAGGTTGTCTCGTGAAAAGTGGTGATTTTTGACTGTGAGTTGTAGAGAGGAGTTGGGGAGGTGTCGTGAGTGGTCTGTGTGAATCTTGGTTTTATCGCGTTGTTTTTGAGTATGTTTTGTTGTGCTGTCTGTTTTGATGATGTAAGCGTGTTTATGATGACGTAAGCTCGATGACGTAAGCATAGTCTATTTTTCGAGTAGAGAAAATGGTGTATTAGGTGTTAACATGACGAGGAGCTTTTCATTAGACCATGCTGAAGATCGATTGAAGCAGCCTTGAACCTCTCTAAGACCTCTCATCTGTATTTGTCGGCATAATTCTGTTTTTGAAAAACCTCAACTACTCCCTTACCTAAAGCCAAGTTCTTCAAGTAACCTAAGTAAAGAGCAGTAAACACAAGACACAGAAATAAGACACTGGGCTGCGCATGAAGCAAAAAGATCTGTGTACATCTAATTCAGGCATCATCCTTGACTCACATTACACCTCCCTAAGCCGTCCGTCTATTCCCTACCTTACTATGAGCCCTATAACTTCAAGTACTCCCTTAACAAAACCTCTACCTAAACCTCCCACCTTCAACTAACTCAAGTAATGTCTTCCAACCCCACATTGCTCAACAACTGAAATCCGCGAAACACCAACCGAGTCTTTATTCCCCTCTGAGCATCTCTTTGTCTGTCTCGTCTCTTGTTTGTGTCAAAAACCCCACAAGCCTCTGTCAGGCACCCAGGCACAGACAGCTGACGTAGAGGGGTTACTTGGGTGGAGGGCTGGAGTTGCGCTTTTGATTTTGATCGGCGCTTATCTCCGGCTGTTGAGCTATTACGTCACTGGGCAGAAAGGGAGTGAGAGAAATGTGGAGTGCGTTATTGGAGTGTGAGGGTTATTGGAGTTATTGGTGTGCGTTATTCCCGTTATGTCCGGGAGAAAAGTGGTGATGTAATTAATAGGCTATTGAAAAATGAACATGACTGGATGGCTTAATCATGAGTACGTACTCATAACATGACGTCACTACACCTCTCAAATACTCTCACACCTCAATGTCTAATAATAGCTACAATCACTGTCACTGTATTTTCTCAGCAAGTAGAATTTGAAACCCGAGCTTGAGGTTGAGTTTGAGGTTCACATTGGTTCCCGTCATTTGACGAAGGGAGAAGTTAGACGAGTGTGAAAAAGAGGAAAGAAGAGAATACGGGATATGAAAAATAAATCAGAAATAATAAATAAAAACAAATAAAACGGAAAACACGAAAACCAGAATACCCCCTCCTCTTCTTCACACCAACCACTTCCTTTCCACTCCCTTTGATCTACATCCTGGGAAGGTTGAAATGCAGGTGTCACATGGCGATAGAGAACACGAAACCCGGCGTTTCACGTGGCTAGCAATGAAGCTGGTAGCAATTATCTTAGCGGGAATACACGGTTATCCGGATCTTCCTAACGGGGTTAATACCGTATTTCATGTGCAATACCCTGTTACACTAATTACTCAGGCTTACTACAGTAGCTACAGATCCATACGTTAGACAGACTAGACACCGCTGACTACTCCAAAGTGTTTAGCAGTAGTAAAATAGTTCGACTCGGTGAAACACGTATACCCCTGCTACAACTATCAAGACCTAAATTCACTGTAGAACATCCAACTGTTACCACACTTGCTCAGCCTAATTGCTCTAATTACCTGTAGTTATCGTCATTTTCCACTTCCTCACTTCTCGCCGATCACGAAGATCTGGCGGTCACAACAATGTTGCTCGTCGGTATCGCAGCCAATCAATCTGGTAATTGTTAGTGCCAATGGAGCGGTAGTTGCTATCCGTACCAGCCTACTACCCCTGGCTCAACAGGCTAACATGTTAGCCAAGCTAAGACTAGACCTGTGCTAAAGTCAGACATACGTATTTGGATATGAAGCAGTCTTAGTTTCTTGGCGGAACAAGTCTTATTGATAAGTCTTATCCATAGCAAAAGTCTCATTTTCCAATTTTCTCAATTTTCTCGTTTTTTCTTCATTTTCCCACTTTCCCACTCTCCTGACAAAGAACTTCCCCAATGTCTTGTTTTCACAGTCTTCCTTCTTCCACCTTGACATAAACTCCCAACTGCCACGTACATTTTTTTGAATTGAGTTTTCGGTGGAGGTGAGAGGATGTCCAGTAGTCGGTGGGGAGAGGAGCTACAGGTGTTCTGAGACATTCCTCATACTCCCCTCACCCACCTCATCAAAACGATATACAAAAACACCCACCTCACCTACCTACTTCCCCTTCAAAATCCACCTTACTCTCCCTCTTCACCCCAGTTTCTTAGTTACCCCACTCTAACCCAAAGTCTGCATATGCGGTACCTCACCTCTGCAGCGACAAGGTTCAGTGTAGCAACTGAGGTATAAGCAGCCAGTCAAAGCGAATGAATACAAGACCAATGAGTAACAAGAGGATGACTAATGGCAGCTGTAGTGTCAATTGCTACAAACGAATGACTAATGTCAGTTAGAACTACGGATGGTGTCAATTGAGTCAGAAATGTCAGGGTATGCCTTCACGTGTGGTCAACTATAGTCTAACATCAGCTACTGTCTACAAGTACGAGTACAAGTGTTTGGGTGACTCGGGCTACGCCCTCGAATCACCTCCTAAAGCATTTTCAAAACCTCATTATCTAACATACTTCTACTTCCCTCCTGTACTCTAAGCATAAGTGATCTCTCCGAGTCGGTCGAGAATGGAGGGGGCTCGCAGGTAGGGGTCGATCTGCCAGTACTGGGATCGCAGCTTCTTGCCGAGCTCGGCTCGCTCCTGCAGAATGGGGCCCTCGTTGGCCTTGGACGACTTGATCCAGTCGATGGTGTTCTTCTCGAGACCCGAGTAGAGCTGGATTCGGTCCTGCAGCATCTGGTTTCGGGTGGCCTCGTCCTGAAGTCGGTCTCCCTCGCCCTCCTTGGGCTCAATGTACTCGTAGACAAACGGATCGTCACCACCGAGCTCCTTGGGGATGTATTTCTTGGGGATGTACTTCTCGAGGTCCGACGTGTTCTTGGTGAAGTGGATCTTGGAGGCCACCACGGGGTCCAGCCAGTTTTTGATGATGTTCCAGATTCCAGAAAAGATCCAGGGCGCCTTGTGGATCAGCAGCACGCCCAGACACTCGGGGTAGTGGGCCTCGAAGCACTTGATGATGAACTTGACGGCCGCGTAGTCCATGTTGGAGAGGGCAAAGCCAGACAGATCGAAGAGCACAGCGGCAGTGTCAACGGGGTCGTTGAGGGTCAGACGGGCAGTCTCGATGATGTGCACGGTGAAGTTCTCAATGCACTTTTCCTTCTGGGCCTTGGGGTTGTGGAATCGGGGTCGCACGTAGACAATGGGTCGTCCCTCGAGGTCTCGGCCGTGGATGTAGGCCTTCTTGGACCGCAGCTGGAGCAGGAACTCCTCGTCGTTCTCCTTGAGCGCTCCCAGCTCGCCCTTGAACTCAATCTCCTCAACGTCGCCCTCCTGCAGTCGCCACTTGAAGGTGGCCGCCATCATGGACAGCGCCTTGGGCACGTCCCACTTTCGGGCTCGCAGGAACCGCAGCAGCAGGTTGTCGGGGTTGTCGCATCGCACCATGTTCCAGAAGGCGAGCCGCAGCTGCTCGATGGAAATGGTTCCCAGCACGTCCTTGAAGGATGCCTGGTTGGCCAGATCCTCCTCGGGCTCGGGAGCAGCGGCCTTCTTTCGGCCAAAGAGGCCTCCTCCAGACTTCTTGGGAGCGGGAACCTCAGCAGCAGCAGCTCCGCCGGTGTGCACAGAAGCAGAAAGCTGCTTGGCAGTGGCCTCGTCAAGAACGCCCATGGCGCCCAGCAGATGGGCCCACATGTCCTTGAGCTTGAGGGTCTGTTCGGGGGTCAGGTTGCCGTATCGTCCTGCTTGTGTGGCTACAGTCATGATGTTGTAAGAGTAAGATGTGTTGATGATGGAGGTCTGGAGGAGAAGCCCAAGGTCTATATATACACCACCTGGCTGTACCCGTGCCCCTCTCGAAGAGCCAAACGCTCCCAGGGTTTGCACGCTAAACTGGCTTTTTTCTTCTTGCTGGCCACAGGAGAAGTCGTGGTGGGGGAGCATGTGATGGAGGGAGAGAAGCGGTTTTCTGGCGATACAGAAGTCGCACAGACAAACGGACAACACCACGTTACTCAGCTCAGCTGGATTGACCGATTTTCACCTTTTTCCACCCTCCTACGCCCACTTTTCACCTTCCAAACCCCTGCAAAAATAGTCCCCACAATCCCCAAATCCATATGCACAAACCACAAAGTCAGAACACAAAGTCAGACCCAAAGTCAGAACCAAGTCAGACAAGCAAAGTCAAAAAAGTGCAAACTCCGGATATGTCCGAGAGAAAACGGGAGAATTGGGGAAATATTTTAGAGGGATGAAATTGATACTGCTGCCGTTGTTGTCACGTGACCAACACCGAAATTCGTTTGTGTCTCCCTCGGTTTTCGTCACGTGACTCCACCTCTGCAACATTCACATGCACTCAACATTTTGGGCGGGGAGTAAGCGAGCTGCTGGGACAAAGCATGTTTTTTATCAGCGTCAAATTAGGTTCGATGTGATTCTACAGGTGGACAAAAAAGAGGAGGTGATTTGGGGGTGATTGAGGGGAGCTGGAGGGAAATGAGTCACGTGACCGTGTTGGGCTCCCCTTTCTGATCAGATTTATCTTTCCCCCGATCGAATTTGAGCACTTTTCCAAATTCCTCCCTCCTACTACGTCATGTCTCATTCGGAGATACGATCTGCATTCCGGGGTAATAGTGGGGTACCCTCTCTGGCCTGTGGCATATTATGTCTTGGATTGTCGCCGGCAACCCCACTCTACCTGAAAGCTGTGGCCAGGGAACAAGGCCAGAGAACAAGGTCCGTCTAACAAGGCCCGTCCAACAATAGACCTTTCCGGAGGTGAAGACTGAAGACTTGGTAGAAGAGACAATACGAGCCCCTCATCTGTGAGACACCACCCCTGTCCCCAACCAGACAGAGTAGAGGTGTAAGAGCAGTGAATGTGATAGTACAGAGGGTAGCATATGACCTTGAACGTGCTTGGACTTGGTCACTTGGACTGGTATGTACTGTTACAAGTACAGTTCGTTCCTCTTCTTTTCGGATTACTGACAAGCTCGGGATACGAGGGCGGGAAATATCGGACGCTTTGAGACAGTGGGGAGGGGCAACCGTTGATATTCATGGGATCGGCATGATTCTGGGGTAGTGCTAGAAACGAAAAGGTGAAAAAGAAAGATGAAGTGAGCGGGGTAGTTTAAACTAGACGCCGTTGGAGGACAGCCGAAAGTACGACAGTACTTTCGTCTAGTCCAGTATACCTCTAGTGTGACACAAACACACAAACAGGTTCCACAAACAGGTTCTATGGTCAAGATATGTTCCGTTCTGTGGTCAAGTGGAACTGTTTCAAGGTGCCACAAAATCTACTCTTCTTTTTCCACACCCTGCCTCCATGAAACTGCAGATCGCGTCGTATAGAGGTTTGAGTGGAGTACGACAGGCCACAAAAAGAGATGCTGCAGGGGTGTGATCGGCCAAGAGATGTTGACGTAGTGGGGGAGAAAAAAGAAGAAAGAAGGGTCTATGCTATGGGTAGTGTGTTAATTACTTGTAGTCGTAGTCTGAGAGTTCTTCTACATGGTATTTTTATACAGTCAGTCCTGTATTCATAGCAGACACAAGCACATCTATTTTCTTCTCCAACAGCATAACTCGTATAAACCCCCCTCTCACACGACCCTTGCACTTGATATCTTCTCCAGGTTACATCAGCCGCATGATTATTGATCAAATATTAAAGGTGAGATGTTCCGAGAGAAGCCACCATCAGGAAGACAAAACACTTAAACTAGCCTTTGTCTATGGCTCCCTTTTCACACCTCCTCGCTTAAATACATCACTGTGCATTATCTCGCGGAGATAGTGCATTGTTAGTGGGGAGGTGGGGTCGTAAGTGGGGCACAAGTGGGTATGGTGAAATGTGAAATTTGAAACTGGACTTCTTGGCTTGTGAAAAGTGAGTTGTGGTGTGCTCAAGGAGACTTAACATAGAAGTCAATATTATCATAGTCTTCATCCACTTTCCATTGAAACCTCTGCTTGGGGTATTTCTTCAGATCTGGAAATATATTTTTGGACTTTTGAAAGTTTCATTGTCTCATCAGAGCAGTATCAGGTTGATATAAGGTGGTTGCTAATTAGTTGAGAAGTTAGTTGAGCAAAATGTGAGAGTGGTGCTATATTAGACGCTCTAGATCGCAAATAAGACCAATAAAGCAATAAAACGGCTTATCTGAGCCCTAATAAACACCCCAAAAACTCCCCTCCCTATCGCTTATCTCCAAAAAAATATCTGACACTTTCGCCAAAGTGCGGGGAAATCCATTAGTTGGAAATTAGTTACGAGTCTATCTTTCCACAGACTTTGGGACGCAAAAACGACCGATTAGCCGAACGACTAACGGTAAAGCTTAGAAAGTGGTCCCATTGTCTTCCCCGCGTGAAGGAGCGTATGGAAGTGAACTGTGTGTGTTCTGATCAGTCTTATGGACAAATTGAATGTGTCTTGACTGAGTGGTAACTTGTGTACCAAGGAGAAAACATGAAACTAAGTGAAAATAAAGAACAATATAGACCCAAGCTGTCAGAGAACAAGTGTTGGACTAAATCTCGGCATTTGATATAGTTTTTCGCTTTATGACTGTTGTTCTAAGGTTTTTAGGGCGTGCTGAAATTACGTCATGGTGGGGTTCAAATGTAGGTCAAAAAAGGGGTTTTTGACGCAGGAAATGGAAGCAGTTTTATTGGTCACTTTATTGTGCAAAACACATATTGATTCTTTACTCAGCTAGCTTGATTGCCTTTAATAAAGCTGTATATAGACATCAATTTGGTGTATGCTTAGAAAAACACTGTGAGACATTACAGCTCCTTTTATAGAGTAGATCGGAAGACAAGGAGTTATCGAGACTACGAAAGCTGTTAGTCTGTACCTTAGTCCCAAAGATGAAACACACAGCTCTTCTGGTAAAGATTCTAGGACACCTCAAGCAGACTTACTACTCATATAACAGAAGTCATATATCTCAAGAATAGTAACTGCCTTTTTGAATAAAAAGTATATACTTGCAGCCATCTTTTAAATCGTTTTCTAAACCAAATGGTACAAGTAGTACTCCCGATGTAATTGCGACTTAAAATCACCTTGGAGACTTGTTCCAAAAGTCTAGGCGTTGTAGCTTAGTAACACACACCAAAAGGTCCGCAGTAACATAATTACTACAAAACTTTACCAAATGTAGCAGATCTATTACAAAATGGCACCAAAAGCAAACTCATTGCTCCACCTCCTTCCAGTCGACTTTTGAAACAGTTGTACCTTTTAGTATTAGTAAGCACCCTACTCCCTCAATAGTGTCCCCAAACCCACCAAACTCAATCAGTCGCTCCCAATAGCCTCCCTCCACCTGCAGAATACGTCGTTAGCTCGTATTCGTTCCCGTGGCTCTCGTCATACATGCCTTTTATGATTAGCATAATAAGAGTCTATAGCTTCCCAAAACGGCAAGAACAATACGAGAAAATGTGGGGACGGTATAGTGGCGTCTTATAGTGCCCGTATACACGTGTCAAGCGGCTGTGAGTTGGACAGGGGTCTCAAAATCGAAGGAGACTATAGTTCAGATCGTCATACGAGTATGTAGTGTTGAGAATTGGGGAAAAAGCTGGAGAGCAATTTGGCGTGGTTCTTTGTCACTGAAACAAGGTGTCTTTGTTAGTCTGGGTGTTTGATTGTCTTTATGGCAGGTGTAGCAGTGTTCTGAATGGTAAGAGGAGATGGTGCTCAAAATGAGGTATTAACGGAGGAAATCGTATGATGCAGGCTTGAGGGAATACAAGCGGGCTAAGGAAGCAATATGATAGCTTTCTATAGGCAAGTCTGTCTAAATGTGAGGTATTAGGCTCCTCTGACATTCTATCTTACACAAAAGCAAGACACAGTACTGAGACAGGTGTAGATGAGATGGAGTCAATTGGAGTTACTCGGTAGTACCCTTGGCCTATCTCGACAGTTTCTATATACTCTCTTATCTCCATCAATCTTAGAAACGATCATTTGTCACGATTACAACATCCAACTAACTTACTTGACAACTAACCTTACACTTACACCATTACTCAAGCTCAACAACTCACTCTATCTCGGCCAACAATATAGCTGGCTAAACCAAATTCTTACAGCACCATCCTGACACCCCCATTACCCCCCATTTCCTATTTCATCCCCTTCTGAGCACTTTCCACTAAATTTCTTTTTGCGTGCGGCTCGGAATTTGACCCCACCTTAATTCCGACCCGGCTCGGAATCGCCAATTGCTCGTTGGGTAATAACCGGATATTAATTTTGAGAGCGCCACCGTAATCCCCGAGTTTGCGCGGTCATTTTGGTACCACTTTAGGGGCAGTTGGTGACTTCTGTGAAAAGTGGTGAAGAACAGGAGGTACAAGAAGTATTGCATTTACTGTACATACGTAAACTCGTGTTAGATAGAGCTCGCTACGCTCGCTCTATCTCTACGCTCGCTCTATCTTTTCTCAATAACATCATCATTAATAATATACTACACTATTCCTAGTAATCGTCGTTGTTGTAGGAGTCGTTGTTTCGACCAGACGATCCGTAGGAGTCGTTGTTGCCTCGGCCGGAGGATCCGTAGGAATCGTTGTTGGACGAGCCGTACGAATCGTTGTTTCGGCCAGACGAGCCGTACGAGTCGTTGTTAGAAGATCCGTAAGAGTCGTTGTTAGAAGATCCGTAAGAGTCGTTGTTAGAAGAGCCGTAAGAGTCGGAGTTGTTCTTTCGGCCGGAAGATCCGTACGAGTCCGAGTTGTCTCGTCCGGAAGAACCGAAGGAGTCAGAGTTGGAAGATCCGTAGGAATCGTTGTTAGAGGATCCGTACGAGTCGTTGTTTCGTCCGGAAGAACCGTAGGAATCCGAGTTGTTCTTTCGTCCAGAAGAGCCGTAGGAGTCAGAGTTGTCTCGGCCAGAAGAGCCGTAAGAGTCGGAGTTGGAGGATCCGTAGGAATCAGAGTTGGAAGATCCGTAAGAGTCGGACTTCTTGGAAGAACCGTAGGAGTCGTTGTTGGAAGATCCGTACGAGTCCGAGTTGGAAGAACCGTACGAATCGTTGTTGGACGAGCCGTACGAGTCGGACTTCTTGTTGGAAGAGCCGTACGAGTCGTTGTCGTCGTTACCGTAGGAGGAAGACGAGTTGTTCTTTCGGCCAGACGATCCGTAAGAGTCGTCGTTGTTGGACGAACCGTAAGAGTCGTTGTTGGAGGATCCGTACGAATCGTTGTTGGAGGATCCGTACGAATCGTTGTTAGACGAGCCGTAGGAATCGTTGTTGTTGTTGTTGTTTCGGTTGTTGGAGCCAAAGGTGTCGTTGCTGAAGTTGTCAGCGGCCTGGTTGACCTTGTCCTTGACGAAATCTCCGAGTCCCATTGTGATTTGAAAGTGTGTGTAAAAAGTGTGTGAAAAAGCTGTTTGTGTGCTAGAAGCTGGGCTCAGCAATTGAGCGAAACCCCGGCCTTATATACTTGGGGGCTCGGTCTCAAACCACCACCCACGTTGTGGTCTCGAGCATCCGTCATTTAGGCTTTCTTTGTTGCATTGACGTGCTTGGTTGCGCGCTTCTAGGTTTGCATGAGAATACAGTGAGTAGTCATCCCCGAGGCTTGGCGCAGCGTGGTGCATGGGGTCCGAACAGCAAAACCACTTGTGGAGCAACGCTGAAACACTCAATCACCCCGGAAACCGCTCAATTGACTTGTCAGCGCCTCAAAATACACACCCCCTCTTGATCTCCAACTTCCCCCGTCTGTAACTCTTAGAACGCACGTATTCGCGCTACAAACCTAGATCGGAATGCAGGCCCGGTGGGTCTTTGTGTGTCCTCCTACAGTCACACACGTCAGATTGGGGCGCATGGAACATGTGCGTTTGGGCGTGCGGAAAATAAACCCTTCCGCCCAGCACAATAGCCCTCCACGTTGCGATATTACTGGAGCCACCCCCTCCATCTCATTGTTAGCGCCTCCTCCTGCAGCCAACAATGACGCGCAGACCAACACTGACCAAACCTAGCTGTGGGGAAAATAAAATGGAACTTTGTGCGGGAATTGGTCGGTGAGAGGGGCGACAAAGAGCAAGTACGGACTAGGGTACCCGTAGTTAGGGCTGAAAAACGAATTGTTGGTCAAAAACACCCCAACTCCAATTCTCGTGTAGTTTTGGACCACCCTCCTGGTGCATTCCCGTGCAGCTCCTCTGGCTAAATCGGGAACTCCTCCCTTTGTCAAACTCTGACAATCACATTGTCTCTGCAGCCCGCACAGCCCCCATTGTCAGCTGTCTGAAACGTCAGGGGCCACTTCAAACAGAAGCAGGAAATGATCGAGAATGACCGATTTCCATTTCTTTTGCCCAACCCTTTTGTGTCAATTGCACACAAGTAATTGTGTTTGTGTAACTTTCCTATCCACTCCATATACAAATAGCTCTCCGCTCTAGGCTAGCCCAGTAGCTGCCCACCTTCATCTCCGTAGACTATCCCCTGCATGCAACGCTTCAAGGCTCTGTCTTCTAACTGGCCAACGGTTATCAAAGTGGAGAGTTTGAGTGTGGAACCGCATGGAAGTTGAACGTGAGGTATAGAGCTGTATGGCTATGGTAGGAGAAGAGGAGATACAATCCAGGAGAAATTGATGCTACTATGCCAACGAGTACAATTACAATGATCCTACGGTTACTATGGAAACACCACTGACACAGACTACACATTTGTATTTGTACCTCAACCACTTCCCAACAACCATCAAATTTCGTCTGCCTCGTTTGCCTCCCCTCTCACCCTCGCATGGTTTCACTTGGTCTTGTTTCACCGCCCGTATCCGGAGGGGCAACGTGGCCTGTTGACTAAAGCGGAGAAGGTCCGTAGACAAGTTAATAATAGATCGATTGACTATGACAGGATGGCAAGACAAGGAAGATTGACAAGATGGAACAAGATTGCTGACGGACATTTAAGCGAATACAAGTACAAAGCTGCTTACTAATACAAAGAGATTATGTTTGTGTCACCGACAAATAACCGAACCTCATACAATTGTGGAAATATTATCTCAAGCATAAGGATCACGTGATAATAATCCGCTTTGTCGTTCCATTGTCTAACACCCACAAGCCGTGTTCACGTCATCTACAATGCCTCACAACTCGCAAAGTTGGCTCGTATTGAATGAGGTATAAATACGCGGGTACGAAGGGTGACGTCACGTGGACATGACAGCTGTGGCTGACTGACTGTGGCTGACTAATACACGTGACACTGACGTCATTACTTCGTAGTTGACTCTCTACACTTCGCACTGTGGCTTCCTATTCCAATGACGTGCGTATGTGAATACGTAGGATCACCAACCGCCCGTAATCTGCACTCCGGATAAACACAAACTGCGGTCACACGTCACCGCGGGTGGTGAGTTGTATATGTGAAGTGTCTTTGGGTGGTTCGAGGTGTTTTACGCGGTCTTTGGGTTTGCAAGAGCATGTGTGTGTTTGGGTAACAGTTCTGGTTATTCTGATGGCATGGGAGTACTCTCCAGTCCATTTTGCGCATTTTGATATATTGAACGTAGTCACCAGGCCTTTTATATATTATTCCACATTTCATCCTCCTCTTCTACATCATCATGGGACACGGTATTCTCAACTTTATCTTGAGGGAAATCTTGAATGCAGTTGGAAATGCAAGTTCGGAATCTTGTACAAGTAAAGCGCAAATTTGGGATGCTGTAAATGTCCAAAAAGCCGCACAAATCGGATGAGCGTATTTATGGGATTGGAAGGTTACAGTGTTTCTAGAAGGTCCGAAGAACTTCCTTATACCCGAACACATACACCCTACATACCATACATATTCAATCATCATTCATTATCATAAGTCATAAGTCATAAGTCATAACCTCTTCTCCTCTACTTCTTCGCACACGTGGCCGGAGTGTTGTTCAGAGTCCTGAGGAAATCCACATAGTCCTGTCTCTCCATCTTCTGTTCAAGGTAAGTCTTGGAGTAAGTGTACACCTCCAGCTGTCCGTTGACAACTCCAGGAACAGCCAGCATGTTTCCTTTCGTCAGTTCTCGCAGATTCATCGTCAGTCTGTTCTTCAAGTCAACCACGTGACTTCGGAAACCGTAGTTGTCGTAAAACACCGCGTACTGGGGAAACAGAGGGTCCTGGCACACTGGAGAACAGGCAGACTCGTTTTTGGACCAGCAACACGAGTCGACGATCCAGTACGACCCGTTGTAGCACACGAGACCCACGTTTTTCACCTCTGACACGTCCAAAAGCTCCAGTTCTCCGTGTCGAACGACCTGGGTGTGAATACGTCCTTCCACCTCGGTTTGAACGAAAACACAGCCGCCACTAGTGTACACTGTGGGCTCAGAGTCGTACCCTGCGGGAAACTCGGAAAAAATGACAGTATCTGGTTCGGAAGAGGAGCTATCTCTGTACTTGATGTAGAGATACATACCATCCACCTCTTGATCTTCATAAACATGATCCATAACTACCACAGCAGTAGCGAGCACCTCGGGTGTACTGGAGTGAATGGCCATCTCCAGATCTCCAGAAACAGCCATACTGATGCCATATTGACTCGTGACTGTGTTTTCTGACACGACTATACCCGACGCACCAATATGACCATTATCACCCATATTGGACACTTGCTCGGCGAGTAAAACACCCACACCCTCGCCCCCGGCTCCCACGTGCACAAACCCATCATCTGTGAACGTCACCTGCGTCTCAAACAACGGTAGCTTACACAAAGCGTAGAAATCTTTGGGTAAAGGAACATCACTTTTGACGGGGAAAGAGTAGTGCAAAAAGGACCGTTTGAAGGAGTCAAGCGACTTGGAGGTGTCACGTGACCCACCGCGCACCGCCTCCAGCGCGCATTTCTTCCAGCAGCATTTCGTCGAGTTTTCCAGCTGGATCCACGGCTTGTCGTGTTGCAGCACCTGTTTGAAATCCCGCTCACTGAGCACCTGTCGCCAGCTGTGGCAGGTCTGGTAGAGAGCCACCAGCGAGCCTGTGTCCAGGTATCGGCACAGAAACGGGGTTAGTTCTGGGGGGATCATTTTGTAAGAAGTGAAGGAAAAGAACACGAGAAAAAACACTCGAAAAAGTTTGACTTTCGAGAACGTAATTTTGAGACGTGGACTGTGAAGGCGGTAGACGTGGTAGAGGGAAATGGATGGTATCAGCGTGGTGCTGAAGAGTAGGGGAGTCGATTGGTATAATTCTCTTTTCTATATTCTCCAAACTCGTCTCTTTTCGTAGAATCACTCCCCAAACACTGCATATTAGCGGAAGTCTATTTCTATGATTAGATTATCTGATTGATAGTGTTGGGACACTACGAGATGAGAGGTACGGATCTATACTGGCCTGGTGGGTGCTGTTGCAGCGTGCAAGAAGTTGGCGCAGTTTTGGTGCGTTTGAGGGGGGAAATCTGTTTTGAACACGTTGTGAGTGATTTACGTGTTTGTGTAAAAGCAGTCAGAATGCGACAAGAAATTGAGGTGTGAGTAAACCAGCTATCAGGAGCTCGAATCTAGTGTCGATTTTTCGATGGCGTTGATATCTCGGGAGTTTGTAGGTGTTGCCATATTTAAGCTATTGTGTATGATCCGGGGGTTTTTGTGTGAAAGACGTTGGATCGCGTAGAAAACTTGGTGCGTGAGTAAATCGGCTACCAGGAGCTTGGAATTGTTGTCAGTTTCTTGCTGGCGTTGACCTAAAAGGTGTTTCCGAGTCTTGTGGTATTTAAGGTATTGTGTAACCAAAAAATGAGCAGCACTTGGGACTATTTGTGTGAAAGTCGTTGGAATGCGACAATAGTTTGGGGTGTGAGTAAATCAGCTATCATCAGCTCGAATCTAGTGTCCATTTGTTCGAGGCGTTGACGCTTGGGGATTAAGAACCTCTCCTTAATTTTAAGCTATTGTGTTGGTTTTTGTTTATTATTGCTAGTATTTGTGTAAAAGTCGTTGAAAAGCTTAGAAAATTCGGGGTGTGAGTAAACCTATTATCAGGAGCTCGTATCTGGTGTCCGTTTATTCGTGGCGTTGACCGTTGACGATTCGGAACCTCTCCTCAATTTTAAGCTATTTTGTAGGGTCCAACTAATGTTCAACTGTTACTTGTTGTGTGTTACTTGAGAAATTCAACCGACAGCACACAGGCTGTGGGGCTTTGAAAGTTGTACAAGTGACAGTATTCTTGCGTATCAAAGTGCTCAAGCCCCCGAATGTCGTGAAATATTGAAAATTCGAGCTCCGGCACTTTCGTCATTGTCAACAGGCTGACCCTGTCTAATTGTATATATACCCCATTTAGCTCACATAATCACAGCATCCCACTTTGAACACGTCTCAAATTTGTGAACCTTGAGAAAAATGAAGATTTTCTTGCCTCTTTTTGTACCCCCAAATGCATTTCATTCCCTCACACTGCTCAAATCCCTTTAAACCCCTTCGTTAACGCCCGATTACATAAGCAGACGTCGCATAGCAGCTGCAAGTTTCACCTTTTTAGAAAAAAACGCGCCGATGGTTTAGTGGTAAAATCCATCGTTGCCATCGATGGGCCCCCGGTTCGATTCCGGGTCGGCGCAACTTGGTTACGGCCATATCCTGGTGAAAATACGGCTTCCCGTCCGATCAGCCATAGTCAAGCACCAGAGAGCCTAGTTAGTATTGTAGTGGGAGACCATACGAGAATCCTGGGTGCTGTAATCTTTTGCACCTCAAGCGAAGCGCAAAGGTGCCATAGCTTTTTGTAGACGGTTTGAAGTCGCATTCGTGTGATTACTCACCATCTATTTTTGCCAGGGATAGTGAGGGTTGAGAGTGCGGAAGTTGAAAAAAAGTTGACATCAACGAAGTGAGACCAACACAGATATGGATCATCATTGAGATAGTTCAAACAGTTTGTTTTACGTCTCCAGGGTCTATTCCTGTTCAAATGAAGGCACAAATATACTGATACCTCGACCTATAAGTGAAAGACATGGATGATTAGATCCACTGCAAGTGCCATAGCCACAGAAGAGTGTAGAAAGGCAGACTTCCCAAAGTGCTAGTGCTACTGCTATCTGATTTCCGTCCAATTGTATCTGTCATACGTCTTGATAGTCATGTCTTCACGCCTCTTAGATCTACCACCCTTAGCAAATACTACGGCTTCAAAAGTGAGAGAATCATCACGAAAAAGAACACCAGCTTCATTGAGCAGCATAAAAAGCTCAGGGGGCTTGATGTGACAATTTACTCAAAAAAATCGCCCCGAATTTTTCCTTTTTTCACCTCTTAACGCCCCTCCTCACCCCCGACCCAACAAGCCTTCGTGGCCAAGTGGTAAGGCGCAGCACTAGTAATGCTGAGATCATCAGTTCAAATCTGGTCGAAGGCAGTTCTTTTTGCTCAAGTGGACGCTTTTTCTTTTGTGTCTTGATTGGTTGGAGACGGTGTATCTCTTGAGAGTGTGCAGGTGCAGTTAGTAAGCATATGGTGGGTGTTATAGAGAAGATAGACGAATGGAGATTTGAGAATATGAGAAATATGCAGAGTAATGAGCAATGTAGCAGGTTTTCAAAGCATTTGTCTGTATCATTCAAGAGCTCGAGCTATGTGAAGTGTCATTGTTCTTCTTCACAACTAGACACTAGAAAGCACTCTCAAAACATTCTAACGACATGAGCGACTTCTCAGTTACAAGCAGAAAGACTCAAAAGTGACTTCACCGAAGTTGGCCTAAGTCCTTCTTCTACAGATTGTGTTCCATTTACTCTTTCTAAGTGTAGCACTCAAAAGCAGTTACGTAGCTGATGAATTGCGTTCGAAGTGAGCAGACACATTTGTTTTTGTGCCAAATAAAACCACAAAAACCACCCACTCTTTCCGCTTACTAATCACCCCTCACCTCTTCCATCTCCTCTCCACCGCCGAACTCATTCATGGCATCCTGGCCGAGCGGTTAAGGCGAGAGATTAGAAATCTCTTGGGGTTTCCCCGCGTAGGTTCGAATCCTGCGGATGTCGCCATCTTTTTGCCGAACTGAATTTCAAGCTGTTGTACTCGGTATTTCTCTTTTTCTTTTGGTGGGTGCATGTTGCAATACTTGTACCGCACGTTGAACTCTCCTGGTTTCTTTGCAGGGCTAAGTTGGGGTGTGGAAAGTTCAGAATGTTATTAGTGTACGTGAATAAAGTAAGGTTTTGAACTCCTCATGTATATAGAGTCATTGGTTGAATATTTGAGCGTGCTGTGTTGATTGGGGGAGAGTATTTCATGAAGCCGGATTTTCAATACAATCCATTGGAGCTTTCACTGTTGGGAGTTCTCCATATGATAATTTAGGCTCTGAAGTGTTAGAGAATCAACTCTCCCAGCTTATTACCTTAGGAATGACATTTCTATGATCCAATAAAAGAATGGAATCTAACCAAGCAAAGAGGATGAGTAGAACTGTCACAAAAAGGATATTTACACCCGTATCAGGCAAAAAGAATGGACGACACCGGAATCGAACCGGGGACCTCGCGCATGCTAAGCGCATGTGATAACCAACTACACCAGACGCCCAAGAGATGAGTTTCGAGGCGGTGTTGGACAGAGGGGTTGTGAGAGATGTAGCGATGTTTTTTTTGCATCTTTCTTGTTTAAATATGACACAGATTCGATACAGGCGCACACCGACGTGGAACTATTCACCATTGACCCACTGACCCGAGCCCCGAAAACGATTATGCAGTGTAAGATTCATTGAACGCCAATAACCGGCTCTAGGTATATAGCTATAATGTATCTTTAGAATAAAAAAAAAAATCCGGCGAAATTAGAGCCGGAAAAGCGTTGAAATTAGACTGTGGATACTATTTAGAGCAAAATCTATGCTATTGCGTCTTTCTTTGCCTGATAACTGTCCTACTACCTTTGTAAACTGCATCTCAGATGGTTGATGACTAAGAGCTTTATTGTAATGTTAGCATCTGAAGAAGAAGTATTGCAGCTCCAAATAGTTGAGATTAGTTGTGTAATTAGACCATCTCTTTTTATAGCTTATGTCTTTCAAACTGGTTTTTTCTACTTTTGATCACACCGTCAAGAACTACAGTGAGGAGCTACTTTTTAAAGGGTAAAAGACATTGAATACCAATAAGAGGAAATTGTCATATACTATAGATCTAGATAGCTCTTTATAGCAAGCTTACGTAGAAATAACAGTAGTATTCATTGAACTATGATGCTATCAAGTTTGAGCTATGTACTTACTGACACAGTGTATACACAGTCAGAAGAAGCTGAAGGGAGATGGAAAAAGTAGGGGGAATTACTGCACCGATAAAGCACACATATTACCAGCTCTTCTGTAGCAGCTTTTTGGTTTTGAGAAGAAATTTCAGGACATTTAGAACAACGGATCTGCTCAGCAGTTTACACTGGTATAACTACTTCGAGATGATCCCAGGAAGACCAAATAACTCGTATTCATGCTTCTGAGTTGAAATATGCTGTAGTGTTATAGTAATTAGTCCTATTAAATAGTCTCCATGCTGAATTTTAACGATTCACCCAGAGCCAAGAAGCATTCCCTCGATCACTTGAAGACATGAGAGACTTAGAGAAGTACGAATGTTAGTTGTAGCTGAAGCCACATGTTCACTAGTGCTGGAAATGCCAATGGATCGTATTTTTCAGTTCACAAATGAGCGAAAATTGAGATCCTTCAGCACCAGACACTCCACACTTTTGATGTCTCGCAAGAAGCCAATTGTAGAGATATCGACAAAATAATCACATATGTATACTCACTAAACACTGAGTGACCTCATAGCACCGCTCAAATACCCATTGCTCCATTTTTTTTCGCGGGATATTGCGCCAGATTTTAGATAGTAGTGGCCACTTTTTCCTCGTTTTTAAGAAACGGGCATTCTGGCCGAGTGGTCTAAGGCGCCAGGTTCAGGTGACTGAATCAATATCCTGGTCTCTCCGGAGGCGAGAGTTCGAATCTCTCGGATGTCATTTTTTGCAAAATTTTCAAAGAGCCCTAAAACTGATGACAAATGACTCTTGTTTGTTGTTGATGTCAGGGTGACTCTTCCTTATTTTTTTTTTCACTCCAAAATAAGCCTAGCCATGGCCATATACTAGCTCTACCCTGACTAACCCTGGAACCCTATTGTCAACATGGTGAACCGATAAAGGGGGTCATTTGGAGAGGTTTTTAAGTAGATGATACATGAACTGGGGTATTTTTCAAGTATCTAGAAGGTGCTGAAGTGCACTTTTACATACTATTCTGGAAAGTCTTGCAGTTGGTGTTATGTGAAGCAGTTATAGATCTTACTATCTACGGAGCTAAACAGTGTAGTGACTAAACAAACACAAAGAGAAGTATTTCAGGAAGTTGAGGACAGCGTTATGATCAGATTGATACCAAATACTTCAAAATTGAGCTTTCTAGCGTGACTAATGACTCTATTGTTGACTTGAACTTATAGTAGCTTTTAGAGGCAGAGGTTTTCAAGTACAGTAAGAAAAGATCTAAGAGATGTAATTAACTTGATAGAACACTCTCAAAGAGTCGTAACTGTCAAGTCTTCTCTGTTTGTACTCTTCTACCGTCTTATATAGGGGCTACCTTCTCCTTGAAGTTCAGCATTAAAGCCACGACATTGGAACACTCAGAAAGACACCTGGAACTACAAAAATCATATCACGTGTTCTCAATAGCCCAGTAATTCTCTTGAACGTCAACTTTCCGCTAAAAATCCACTAATTTTCCTGTTTTTTTATACTTTTTTTCGCCGGCTTATCAACCCCCAGATGTCCCCAAATCTTAGATGTCCCCGCCGGACACACATCTCCGGTCCCTTGGCCCAGTTGGTTAAGGCGTCGTGCTAATAAGAATAGCCGCTTTGCAACGCGAAGATCAGCAGTTCGATCCTGCTAGGGACCAGCGAGGGCGTGAGCTCTTCTTTTTTGAAACGATTTTTGAAATATTTGGTCGGTGACATTAGTGAGCCTGTAGTGTTAGACTTGAAGAGTTGATCCCCTTTTTTCCCGACCACTAACCCTAACTAACCCTGACTAACTCTGATAATACAGTAACTATATAGATAGTTGCGGACTCTTGGATACAAGTTCTACAAGTATCAGCTATCCTGTTGTGCTATGTTGTGCTATGTTGTGTCATTTGGGGCCAAGGTACATGCCAAGTGCTGTGATTAGCCCTATTGCGATATGCCCCATTGTTCATCTCATCTCTGAAAAAGGTGAAACGTGTCATTGGGACTTATCCTCATACTCATCACTTGACCCTCATGACCTGTCGTTGATGCGATTGAGATTGGTGATTGGTTGAGTCACTCAAGTGATTACCACCAATGGGGAGTCTCACTTACTCAATGGTGACAAACTGAAGTTGGTCATTGACGATCTTGGTGACCACTGTTACCACCACTGACATCTCATCACCTCTAATACTGGTGATTGACAATGTTCATGGCTCACTGACTGTACTCAGTGACACCTCATTGAGGACACACAACGCACGCTTCCACATGGTACCACTTGTCTTTCTTGAAGACATGGTCTTACAGTTAACTTGCTCTGTGATTTGATGCGTATGTCGCTTGTCTCTACTCTGCTTGGTGTTCCAAGTGTTTCAGTCATACCGCACCTGAGAAGCTGGATGTCCTCGAAGTAAGCAATGAGGCTATGAGCTGGATGTAATCATTCAGACTGTTGTATAGCAGGACAGAGGTAAGATGTTGTCTGCCCAGACCTACAGTTTAGAGACAGTCATCCTTGAGCATACAAATGCTCGCTCATATCCGCTGTCTCATGTAAAGGTAGGTCAGACATGTCTCATTTATAGCTAGGTGATGTCACTCTCGCAGTCCTTGTGTTTCAGTCATCCATACCTTCTCTAAAGCATGGAGCACCGTACCGTATCCTAATGTGGTAGTTCTGTCAGAAAGTCTTGTCTATAGGGAGGCTAGATGCAGTCATTCAGACTTTCGACCTTGGTAAGTCATATAATATCTATAGCTGTAGATTTTAGGGTGGTCAACAGCTAAGTACATGTTGTCCACTCAGACCTACCGGTACCCCTAAATGTAATTAGTAAGTCAGTCATGCCTTATTTATAGCTGTAGAATCGGCCAACAGCTACTAATATGTCCTCTCAGACCTTCTACTTCAGTAAGTCAGTCATATGTTATCTATAGCAGTACCGGTAGGATCAGCAGTATGGAGATTTGAAGCTAGATGTTGTCCGCTCAGACCTTCGGCCTTCGCTTCCTAAACAAGGTACACCCCATCAATACACCCAAAACCGGCAGCCACACCTCCCTCATTGCTACTCTCCAGCTTTGTTCTCAGCAACCATCCAGTCGTATCGTTGTGCAGGATCTCCCCATCTTCCGCGTTCCACAGCACCGTTCCAAACACTCCAAGCTCCGACAGAGTGTCTCCCGTGAACAGTTCTCCTCGTCGCAAAATGTGGTTCTGGATCACAGGAGGGTTGATGAGTTCCATGAGGATATAAGCCGACCATTCGTTTTTGGGCAGCTTTTCCAGGAAACCAGGAATGTCATCCTTGTAGATGTTGTTTCCGCCTCCCTCTCTTTGAGGTTTGAGCACAAACCGCTGAGGTTCAGTTTTAGCCAAATGTTCAGCTCGCTTTCCTCCCTCAGAGTCTTCTCCCAGAGGCAAAATCTCGACAAAAGTGTTGACCAGCGGTCCAATGTCCTTTTCAGACACAAACTTGAGCAGCTCGGTCTTGTCGGTCAGAATCTGCTGCACCTTTTTAGCGCCTGCAAGCTGCGTGTACACAGAAGGACACTTGATGGCTCTGTTCTTCTCCAAGTACAGTCTAGCGTCCCAGTGAGCCTGAGTAGGGAAGTGGTCAGGAGAGTAGCCCTCCCGGAAGTAAACAACCGACACCTCTGCGTCTCCGTAGTACAAACGCGAGACTCCATCGAGGTCTTTGATTTCTGTAACCTTGGTAGCGTCAATCATCGACACTCTATGGGTCACAATTCCATGCTGTTCCCACAGACTGTACTCGAGATGCCGCTGGTCAATGGCATTCTTCTCGTGTTCCTCAACGACAGCCAGAACAGCAGTCTTCTTGTCCTGAGCTCCGTTTTGTGCCACGTACGCCTTGTGAGCCTGGGCAAGTCCATTTGCAAGCTCAGAAATGGAATTCGATCGGGGAATATCCTCCAAATCGAAGTTGACGCCCTCTCCGTACGATCCCGAGGCTGCCAGGTATCTGTGGAGGTCAGCTACCTTGCTGGTGAGGCCTCCAAATGACACAGAAACAGTGTTGAACTCGACCTGTTTGGGCGTCAATTTGCCGTCCTTCTGGTCAATCATGTAGTCAGAACGGAACAGACCCAGAGTGAGAGGTTGGATAGGCTTGCCGTTGACCAGGGACTTCTTATGAGTCTCCCAGAGCTTTCCCGTAAAGTCTGGGTCTGAAGGAGCGAGTTTGTCGATGATTTTGTCGAGCCAGGCCTCGTTTGTGAACGACGAAATCTTGGCGTACAAAGTGTTGAATCCCCGCTGAGCTTCAATGCTCTCATCGAACACAGATCGAGGGAAGGGAGAGGGGTGAAGGGTGACAGGAGCATGGACAGCAGTCGCAGCGTCGTCAGTCAACATAGTCAGTCCATTGCTGAACGCCCAGTCCTGAACGGACTTGAGAAAGGGCTTTTGTAGCTCGGGTAGGGCGACAGGGTATTGTTTGATTTTTTCCTGGAAGGACATGACTGGAGGAGTGCAAGTGTGTGATCAAGATCAGAGGTTGATGTATGCAGTAGATTAACTGTGATTTGTCAGCAGGAAAGTCAAGGAATAATTGGTGGGAAAAATAGCTATAAATACGAGACTTGCGATGTGTGCACAATTGGAATCTTTAGTGATTTAGCCGGTGTTATTCATTTCTAGATGGTTTTGGTATTCATTTTCTACTAATTTTTCCCTTACTTCTTTTAGTTCTCCACATCGCTATCTATGATGCAATCGAGCCTATTATGGCTACATTAGGGCACTGTGGGCTGTCAGTTCGATCCTCCCTGAGCACAGTCTTATTAACATACTTTTACTCTGCATAAACTCTAATAAATTTGTATGCATGCATGGACATTTTCATCATCCAAACCTCTATCACCACCATGGCCAAAAGAAAGCGAGAAAACCTGCTGGGAAAGCTCGACAAGCTGCGGGCTGCCGGCGACCCCGAGAAGGCCCGTCTGGGAGCCACAAAGGAGTACCTGGAGAGCATGCAGATTGTCAAAAAGGCCAAACTGCACCAGAACCCGGATCTCGAGCTGGAGGAAGAAAAAGTCGACGAAGCTGCTGTTCTAGAAGTTCAGCGAAAGATTGCCGGCAACAAGTTGCATTTTGGCGACAAGGAGCTGGTTCGAGCGCTGAAAATCGCGCAGAAAAGCGAAGTCCAGAAGAACACCAAGAAGATCTCTCAGCTGGAGAGTGGACAGGAGCTCAAGGGAAGAGGATCCAAGGATGTGACGGTTGAGAGTCTCCAGGGCGAGATTGACAAGCTCAACGGCATGGATCTGGAGCAGCTCGCCCAGATTGTCGCCATTCGAACCCTGCAGAAAGTGTATACTGGGGAAGATAAGGAGACTCCTGCGTGGCTTCCTGAGTGGTTTCTGGACAATGAGAGTGAACGGATGACGGAGTTTCGAACGTTCAGAGAGACCGCTACACGTGAGGAAATCAATTTGCATACCCGTATGACTGCCCAGAAGGGCGTCAGAACCGCCGTGGAGCAGTATACCAAGAGACTGGACAAGGCTCTGGGAGAGGTTGACCAGGAGGAGGTTAAGAGGGAAGACAGGGTTAAGAGAGAGAGAGAAGGTGAGGAGGAGAAGGAAGAGGTCAAGTCCAAGAAGCAGGTCAAGAGGGAGGAGAAGGAGGAGGTCAAGAAGGCCAAGAAGGAGGCCAAGGAAGCCAAGGAAGCTGGAGAGACGCTTGAACTCGAAACCAAGGACAACTCTGACGTCGAGTCGGACGACGATTTCTTTGAAAACTCCGCCGCACAGTTTTCCGACGATGAGGAAACGTTCCCGCAAATGTCCATGGCCACGGGATACATTTCTGGCTCGGACGACGAGGATATCGACAACGACAAGGTGGTCAAGGGAGCTACCAAGAAGGAACGCAAGAACCGACGAGGTCAGGCTGCGCGACAGCGAATCTGGGAGCTCAAGTACGGTTCCCAGGCCAACCATCTCAAGAAACAGCGCCAGGAACGCTACGAAAAGAGCCAGCAGCTGCAGCGAGAGTGGGAGGAGCGAGAAGCCAAGCGTCAGGAGAGACGCAACAAGATGTCTGCCGAGGAGCGAGCTGCCGAGGACGAGAGACAGCGACGCAAGAAACTGGGACTCAAACCCGAACCCAGAGTGCACAGAGACGACTCGGGACCTCTGCATCCGTCCTGGCAGGCCAAAAAGGCGCAGTCAAATGTTTCTTTCGCTGGTAAGAAGATGGTGTTTGGAGACGACAAGCCTGCTGCTCCTGCTAAACCCAAGGGACCCGCCAAGGACGACGAGGGACCGCTGCATCCTTCGTGGGCCGCTAAGAAGGCCCAGTCGGCGTCAACGGCGTTTGCGGGAAAGAAGATGACTTTTTAGATTAACTGTGGATATGGGAGATGTGTGTGTGTAGATGATAGTTAGAGGTGTACTTGTAGATATCTGTAGATCAAGTATCTATGAGATGGTTGACTGGTGACTTACTTGTATGTCTCTGTCTGCTCCTTCGTAGTTGTGACACTTTGGAATTACAGGATACTTCTTAGTAGAGACCTCACTGCCATTTAACATGATACGTTATCTTACAATACACTCCATGATGCTTATATAAGCTGCTTACGTAATATTCAATAGAGTTGCAAATCATAAAACATTGGCAAAATTCGTATCAGATTAACGAGAATAATGCCCTGAATCGAATGGAGCCAGTTAAAAAACTGTCAGGTCATCTAGTCTTGAGTTATGGACTTTTCTCGATTTCTGTTGAAATAAGGTGGACCCAAGATTACGTAATTCCCGAGCCGCACAGCTGGGGGTGGGCTTTTTGGCACTCTCAAACAGTGGTAAAAGTTGTCAGAAGTGGATGAGATTTCGTGCAGTAACGCATTCGGCCGTTACTAAACGACTGTAGAAATCTGAGGTCCAGGGTAGTAGAACTCGCGGAGATACTAACTGTTGGATGAGTTCAACTAGAGCTAACTAGTATACTACAGTTGGCTTGAGATCAGAGGTTAAGGTGGGTTATATGATGATGAAGGAAAGACAACAGAGCTTTATGACGAAGGATTTGGTACCAGTATGAACTGGATTAGTTGACGATATAGGTGAGAGGAGGTACAGGTACCTACTGGGTCATCCCTAAATAGTTACTCACGAACTGCTAACAATTGGAGATGTCCAAAACACAACTTTTAAAAACGTTACCCAAGTCTGACCACCATCATGAAAGTACGTTACCACGTGACTCACATCGTTGCACATACAAACGCTCCTCCTTCCTGCTTACTAACCCTTCGGAAGAGCACACCCGTTGAACGTTATTATTTTCGGAAACGGCCTTTTTTTGCATGTAGCGTGCATTTGAGACGCAGCCGCAGATGGTGACGATTGCTAAGCGAGAACGGATGAGAGGTGGTAGGGACACGAAATGACGGTGTTTCTTTTTCCATATACTCTCGTTGACCTTCCACAACCGGTAACCCAACACCGCTCCTCTCAAACCTCCGTTTGCTCTTTTTAGCATCCTTTCCGCGTGCCGAAGCTTTGCAATAGAGTTGAAAGTGGGGATAAAGAATGGTATAAAGAAGAAGAGATCTTCACTGCTCACCGTTATCTTGAAGAAGAGATCTTCAATAACCGCTACAATTATCTCCAATGAATCCAATTGAACTGGAGAGAATCGAACGACGGGACTCACGGTCGCCTGCTGTCAGGGTCGACACCAAAGACCAGCTGTCGAAAAAGACCCAGGTCGAGCTGGTGTTCACAGACGACTCGGATCATCCCCATAGCTCGTTTGAAATCACGTCTGAGATGGAAACCAACAGGGGGGAGACAGAAACAGAGGAAACAAACACACAAAAGCTCATGAGTGTCAGAAACCCGTCAAAAAACATCTACAGACTGCTTGCAGCGTGCTGTTTCGGTTTTCAGCTAGGCGTCTCAGACGGAGCTCCTGGTGCTCTGCTGCCTCATATCGAAAGCTGGTACAAGATCGGATACGCTGTGGTATCGATCATCTGGCTGGGAAACTCGCTGGGATTCATCACAGTGGCGCTAGGGTCGTACTGGATCAACGAAAAGGTGGGGAGATACCTCATGCTCACGCTCAGTCCAGTGTTCATTCTGGCTATGACTACTATCATCAGTCCTGCTCCTCCGTATCCCCTCGTCGTTGTGGCTTACTACATTGGAGGTCTCGGAGTTGCAGCTGGTCTCGCTCAACAAAACATCTTTGTGTCTTCTCTGGACAAAGGACATACGTACCTGGGATTTCTACATGGAGCCTACGGAGCTGGAGCTACAGTAGCGCCTCTGATTGCTACGGCTATGATATCCGCCAACGTCCAGTGGAGCTACTTTTTCCTCATTCTCGTCGGTCTGTCTTGTCTGTCTACGGTGTGTATCGGATGGAGCTGGCTGGGCTACAAACAAGACATGGCCGGATTCGAAGGAGAAGAGGGAGACGTGGCTGTAGCTGCACCAACAGAGGGAGAAGAGAGTCTCGTCAAACTGTCGCTGAAAAACAGAGTCACGTGGCTGCTGGCGCTCTTCACCATGGCTTATCAGGGTACTGAGGTGGCTATTGGAGGCTGGGTCGTCACGTACCTCATCGACTACCGAGGAGGAGACCCCGACCAGGTCGGATACGTGGCTGCCGGCTTCTGGGCAGGTCTCACACTCGGACGATTCCTGCTAGTGGCACCGTGTCAGAAATGGGGACCCAAACGGTCAGTGGTTGTGCTGACAATCATCCTCATCGCCCTGATCATCCTGACATGGCTCATCCCCTCGATTATCGGAGCAGCCGTGTGTGTCTCCTTTGCGGGATTCGTCATGGGCCCCTCGTACCCGCTCCTCATCACAGTGGCTACAGTTCTAGTGCCCCGAAAAATCCAGGTCATCAGTATCACGGTCATGACCGCCTTTGGATCGACGGGAGGAGCGCTGTTCCCGTTCTTCGTCGGTATCACGGCCCAGTCCCGGGGTTCGTTCGTGGTCTACCCCTTTTGTCTGGCTCTGTGTGGCCTCATGATGGCCACCTGGCTGCCTCTCCCAAGAACGTACCAGAGAGGTACCCATGGGCAGTAGAGGGAGGGGTTTTGTATGTCCTATAATGAGTAATGAATAATGAATAATGAGGTGGTTGTAAGAAGCTGGACGATGTTACATGAGTTAGACGTAAGGAGACTAATATGAATGCTGTTGTGATAGATCAGATAAGCCCCCTACATCAAGTCACACAAAGCCCAACCAGTGATACCGGGGTTGGCACTGTAGCAAAGTGACACTGGATAAGCAACGACACTGTGAATGTAACCGGTCACTACAGTGAGCACCCCCTGAGCCGCCACTCCCATAGCCACCCCCACAACCACCACCCGCACCTTGTCACCACACACACCATGTCACCAATCAAACCACGTCAATACTCACCCCTTACATCACCTCCTCTACCACTCTTACCCCCTCACCACCACCACTCCTTCACAACAGGCCGTATTGGAGACATAACATGATTGCGTCCGCTGCTTTGTGTTGCTCAGGAGAATGTGGTAATAAAGTGATGTGGATGAAGAAGAAGAGAAGAGTGGGTTGGTTTAGGGTGGACATATTAGAGTGAGATGGTTTTGTGTAACATGGGTTTAAGGTGGGGGTAAAAAGGGGAGTTTTAGTCTATTTATGCGGAATATCGAAGTGAAATCAAAATAAACCAGAGAAATTATTAATAAAAGGAATAAACAGAAAATGATGGTTTGAGGGGAACAATGGAGTTATCTGGATGACTGATATACGTAATCATGAGAAATTGGCTGCCGAGAACTCTTCAGAAATGGCTCTAGGTGATGTTGTGAATGTTTTTAATTGGAGGACCTCTAGTGGCGACTTCTACTGTATCAATGAAACATGCTATCAAGAAAGGACTTTCTCAATGACATTCATACACTTTAATTAGTTATTCAATAAAATCTCCTGCTGGTTTATCTACCTTTTTCTCCACTACCTTTGGCTGCTTCTAAGAACTCAGTCCACTTGAACAGAATATCAGTCATAGTTGACAGTGTACAGCCAATGCATTTAAGGAGACTTTCTCAGATGATGAAGAATAGCTGGAATACATGACTTTTCAGCTCTCACAACATTTTCCCAAATAATCACTCGTTCTCGAACACTTCTCCATCCCCCCTCACTCCCAACTAACTTCCCAACTAAACCTGCGTACTACTTACCATCACCCAAACCACCCCAACTCCACCAATATTCATCCGATGTAGAAACAAAAACTACCAGTCTGTTCAGAATTGCACCTGTATCATTTTCACACTCTTTTAGCAGCCCCAAAACACTCTCCTCATACCCACCAGTGTTGTTCCCCCCTCAACCGCCCAATTCTATTAAACTTATCCCATCAACCTTCACCTGCATATTCTGATCTGACCTTAATCACCACCCTCTACCCTCTCCCTCATCACCATGTCCAAGCCATACATCCAATCGCTGTCGCTGGCAGATGCGCACAAAGCGGACATTTTCGCGGTCGCGACCACGGACAAGTACACGATTTCCGCCTCGGCTGACGGCACCGTTAAGCTGTGGGAAAACAACGACAGCAACCCTGCCGGTTCTGTGCTCGCTACAAACGCCGTGGGTTTCCACCACGTGGCCACAGACATTAACGGCGACATCGCGGCTGTCGTGGCGTTTGACGGAACCCTCAGCCTCTTTGATCTGCGGTCTCTGGAACCCATTGCCACCAAGATCAACGACGAGGTGTCTGGCATCTGGGCGGTGGCCATCAGCGGTAATGGTCACATGATGGCTGTCACAAACACATCTGGCCACGTGTTCCAATGGAACCTCGAGACGGACGAGCTCGTGCACAAGTTCCCAGTCACCAGACCGTCCCACGGAATCACCGTTGACTTCTCCCAGTGCGGAGAGTACATTTCCAGTGGCCACGAAAACGGAGGCCTGTACCTGTTTTCAACACAAACAGGACGACTCATGTACTCCCTCCTGGGCCACTCCACGCCCATCAGATCGGTGAAAATCTCTCCCGATTCGGCCATGCTGGCTGTTGGAGATGACTCTGGAATTGTCTACCTCTACCACATCTCCTCAGGCGAGTACTACACCAACCTGACGGGTCACGACACGTGGGTGATGGCCGTGGCGTGGAACGAGTCAGGTGAGTACGTTCTTAGTGGAAGTTACGACGGCAAAATCAAGGTGTGGTCGACCGAAAACAAGACGTGCGTGTGCACCCAGACCGCGCTGACCACCCCCGTTTTTGCCGTTGCGTGGCTAAGAAAGGGCTGGGGACAGGGCGTTATCGGCGGAAAGAACCAGGGCTTTGTCGCGGGAGGAGTCGGCAAGAATCTCGTCTGGTGTAGAGAGGCTGCCGGGGAGTAAGCGGAAGAAGGCTATTGAAGGAGGTCGAGAAAAAGGTTCAAGAGTCATGGGATTAATCAGTATGTCACGTGACTTACCCTGTCACGCGTTTACATGTCACGTGATTCACTGCCACTTGGCTCGTCTTTAAGGCACGTTTCTCTCTGCACGTTGCATCTTAGATTGTATGGCACTGACGGAGTAGCCAGTACAAGTATATACTTGATGTATTAATAGATATCTGCAATTGACGAGGGGAGTGTAGGTGGGAGGAGATGTATGTGGGTGTAAGTGAGTTAGAAGTATCCTTGTTGGTGTAGTCAGTGACAGTGATGCTTACAACAATTCGATTTAGTGGGCACGGTTCTGATCGACTGTAAGACGTGATACTTGATACTTGTAAATGTGATACTTGATAGTCATCATGGTAATTGGAGTACGTACATATCCGGATTGAGGGAATTGTTCGATGTGAGTGTATTGAACCTCCAGAGAGAAAACTTGTGGTCATTTGTTCACGACCAACTTCGAGTTGTCCAGTGCCAGGTGTTGTACTTGTACTCATGGTAACCAAGACACTTTCAAGGGCTTAGAAGTGGGAGAATTAGACAGTACTGTATACTATAAATAGGCTATACAGCAACTATTTGTCTCTATCTCTATGTATAACCATTTTTCTATCACACCTCAATCCTGCTCACCTTGATCTGACTGAACACATCATTTGAGACTGTGAGATACCATATCAGAAGATATGGAGACGGGAAAGTCAAAATAACACTTTGTCGCCCTGATACAGAGCCATATATATTTCTCCATGTTACACAGTCCTTCGATCATCCAGTATACCACCTCTCAGCCATCAAGCTATTATAGAAATGATGTTACTGTACAGTACATACCATGTAGGTGAACAATACCGGTACAACTTCCCATGGGTTTTTTTTTAATGCAGCATTAAGGTGTAAGAGCTCATACGCGCTGTATTTGAGCCCTTGTATATCGTCTACTTGTGGGACACTTGCTCATTACAGTACTTGTACGTCAGATTTCAAATGATTGAGAAGTGATGCTCTTAAGACACACACTACAAGCAACAGCCAAAAGTAAAAGATAATCACTGTCCTACAGTAACCAATACCCGACATCTAGCCATCATTCCACGCACTCCACTTTCCATCAATGCAATTGCACTATATACTTGTTCTATACTAATTAGGATGAGCCCGTTTATCCTGACCAAGTGTCTGTCATGGCTGTGCTAGCGAGACGAGTGACGAAAAAAAACATCCGCAACACCATGTTGTTGCAGCTTCAGTAATGTTCTGAGAGGTCATGTCTCAACTTCAGGTCAGAGTTCAACCTCTTAGTCAGTCTCAGCTCATAGTCTCAGCTCATAATCTTACAGCTCAATCCCACAGCTAGTCTCTCTCACAGCTTCAAGTCACAGCTCACAACCTCACAGCTCAATCTCACAGCTCCGCTGTTCGATTGCTCGCTGTTCGATTGTTCGCTACTCATCCTCCTCCACCTCCTCCACCTTTGGCTCCTTTGGCTCCTGGTTATCCGCCCACTGCGTCACATCATCCAGATACGAAAGAATAGCCGCCACCGAGTCCGGGTTTTTCGCCTCTAGAGGCAGAAACTGGACCATTCCAAAGTCCTCAATCATGTTGGTAATCGCCAAATTAAGCTGGTGGAACTTGGGGTTAGTCTGTGAGTTTGCTTCGTCTACCATAAGTAGAGGATCGGGGTTGAGGAACCGTTTAAGCTCTCGTTTAGGCACCTCATCCTTGATCAAATCCATCTTGGAGAGGATATTGATATGTGGCGTTTCGAGCAGAATCATGGCACTCATGGCAGACAACACTCCAGAGAAGAATTTCGGCCGATCAAGCACAAAGGGAGCCTCCAGAATGTAACACGCACATAAACTAAAACCCATGTGTCTCTGCAGGTGTTTGACAATAGTAGGCAACACAGGCACGTGTGTATACAGCTCAATTTGGCCAGGGCAGTCAAAGATCAAGTATTCGTCTTCAAACTCGCCCAGTTCTTCTTCCAACCAGTCCATGTTCTGCAGCAAGAATTCAAAACAGTACATGAGTCCTCCGTTCGGACCCAGCTCCATCTCCTCCATGACGTCATTCAGCGAAATCAGGTCCCGGATGTCGACCGTGAACTCGTACTCGTTGGGCTCGGCTGCAGGATCGAGATTGACAATGTGAGCTCGTCGGCCAATGGACTGGATGTGGGTGATGAGGGCGTTGCAAAAAGTCGACTTGCCGACTCCCGCAGGGCCCAGAACTAGAATTCCAACTCGTGACATTGTGTGTGTGTGTAGGGGGTTCGATTATTAGTGGTGGGTTGTGTTTGTGACGTTTGGTGGTTGAGATCAAGGTCTTTCGTCCGCCTCAGCAATAATTTTATCAGCATGCTCGTGAGATGCACACTGAGGTGTGAAGAAAGCTTATTTTGAGGGCGGGGGGAAGAGGGTGTGGGTTCGATTAGAGGGGGGGAAAATTTTGAGGGTGGATAATTGAGATAGAGGAAGCCGTGTGGTGCATTGAATAATCGGAGTTGATATGTATCAGAGCTTTCAAAATTATTTGGACAAGTATTGCACCTTTGTTAGACATAGTTCTACCACCTTGTTCCCGTCAGAATAATCAACTAAAATTAGAGCTACCAAGTAAAGCTTAACAATGGGCGTAGATTGCCAGGGTCTTGACTTACTGAGAATTGAGTGGAATTTCAGACAGAAAAAGGTGATAGGTCATTGCTCCTTTATTAATGGAGTTGGTCTGCCTACTGTATAGGTACTTGTAACCCATTCCATAGCTTCCATTTTGAACATACAGTTATCACTGTCACCCAAAGTAGGAGACGATAAGAGGAGCTAGAAGCTCAGTTTACTGTACAAGCCATCTCTGAAAACAAACAACAGTGTCTTCTTGATGTACGAAGTCCATTCCTTTTGTGTTCATTTATTTTGTACAGTATCCAAGTCATTGTACAAGTATAACATTGTATCATCTGACGACAATACTACATGCTCTCTTGTTCATTACTAATCACGACTACAGCCTGAATTTCTAAACTTGAACAATTAGATAAATTACGTGTATGTACATTGATGGGTGCATCAGACGAACAGGTCAACTGTTGTGAGAATTTGAAGAATAAGAGGAGTGGTGTAACGAAAGAAGTCACCACAGGCTCAAGGAGTGTGCTGAAGTGGAAATTAGTGAGACAAAACGAAGGTCAAGAGAAAAGGTTCATTTTTTGAGACTCGAACGAATACTGTAGACCATTCGCTTTGCTCATGATCTATTTTCGAGTGTCAGACCATGAGCGAAGCGAATGGTCTTTGCTAGAGCCCTCGCTTCGCTCAGCCTCTAGCAACAGCAATCCTCCCCCTTGGGATCCTCAATCTGAGCAATCTGCATCGTTCTAGCGACATTGTTAAACAAAATCTCTCCAAACGCAAGACCCAGACAAATGGCAAAAAAGTACACCAGAACATAGGACATGGCAGAAAGCATGAGAGCGTATCCGATCATGTAGTAAGTGAACGCAACCACGACCCGAATAAGGTCTCTAACAGGATTAATATTGGCGAAAAAGCCAGAAAGTCCAGTTTTCGCAGGAACTCCAGTTTCCTTGATCTTCTCTCGATCAGCTTGAGCCCATTTGGCCTCCATGGTCTGTCTAAGAAGAGCCAGACCTCGGTGGAACATGCCTGTGAAAAACAGAGCGCAGAAAATGGCAAAACACTTGCCGCCAGTAGAAGCAGTCATAGTCTTGAACAAGACAGGGTAGTCTCTCCAGGCAGTGGTCAGCCACATGTTCATACCCATGTGTCCTCCGTGATCCATACCTTCCATACCGCCCATGTCCATGGAAGAGTGGTCCATAGAAGAGTGGTCCATATTGGAATGGTCCATACCGGTAGCCATGGCGTTCATAGCTGTGGAAACGGCAGTAGTGAGGACAGAAGTGGCCATAGAGGCCATGTTGTGACCCGAGTGGTCCATAGTAGCGTGGTTCATAGTAGCGTGGTCCATGGTGTTGTGTGAGTGTCGTGTGACTATTCTATGGACTTAGGAAGGAATTTCGGACTCTTATATATCGCAGATCATTGCATAGGAGAGATATCTGCTCGAAATTTGCTCGCAGGTGGGTATAGGAGCAATTTGAGTGGAAAAACAAGACAAATCAGGTGACCAAAATAAATGGGGCGAATCTGGCAGTGATATAGAATCAGTGCAAATTACCCTCTTATCTACCGCCTCTACCTATCTCGTTCAGTGTTCTTGATCATCTCTTCAGTTACACAGATCCAATAGAGTTCTTAATTTAGGTTTGAAATAATCAGTTTTATCAAGATTCTTTTAGACTTTCCGTTAGTCAGGGCGATAATGTATGTCAAATGAGATGAGAAAAGAAGCGTGCTAACGTCACCAAACGTCTTGTACCAGTAAACCACAAGCCACATGACATCATTCTAGATCACGTGAACAACACAAAAAGAACTGTTCCGTTATCACTCTCGAAAAATTGAAGGCAAAAATCACCCCAGATTCAGAAACATGCGTCTGAGGTGTGGCCGTGAGCAAATTTCGTGCGGCTGCGTAAACGGCGAGCACAAGGGGTAGGGAGGGAGAAACTGAGTCACGTGACCGCAAAACGGGCTTAACGTGTTTGACGGTATTTGTCATGTGACTAACAGCTCGTTTTCTAGCACTTCGTTGATCTGATAGCCCATCTTAGCTAACCTTCCAACGCGGCTAACTTTGTCCATCGTATTCCGTATTCCGTATTTCTGATTTTCCACTGTGGAATAATTTTTGATGAGTGAGCATTTTTAGAGCTCTTTGTGTATTTCGATAGATGTGGCGGGTGCATCTAGACAAGGGGAGTCATGGGGCTGATGAGAAACGAAAACAGAATAAAATGTTGTGTCAAAAATGTGTGTTGCGTTGGTTATAATGGGTGTCTTAGTTTGGTCTCACCATGACTTTCTTTTAGGGTCATGATGTTTAGTGTATCAGGTTGACAGTTTTGTCTCTCGAGCTTTAGCTGTGGCTAACGTTGAGTCTTGGTTGTGGCGTGTGGCATACGAGCAATATACGAGCACATGCCAGAAGCAGGCAGAGCGCGTAGGAGAGATGGGTTCCGCATTGAGCAGATATCGAAGGGAGGAAAGTGGGTAGGGTATGCGGGTTTAGGGTCGATAGCCGAGTGAAGAGAAAGGGGTGAAGTGGTGGCTTACGTAATGATGCTGAAGGTTGGAGTATGGTGGGTGTGTAGCTATCGACATGCGATCATCAATTGGCGATATTTGGACCTGGATCTAATGTCCCCTACACCAATGCAGAACTCTGAACTGAGCCAAAAATCGCCATAAGTAGTACCAAAAGAACCGCAAAAACGAGCTCGCTTCAGCAGTACAAATATCAGCCATGTCAGATTTCTAGGTCCTGAGAAAATCCACTTTCCCTTTATCACCAAAATTAAGGTGACGATGTGGGGAATTTCTGAGCCGCACGGTTTGTTGAAAGGAGAGTCAAGTAATTGGCCCTACAATTTTCAACAATGCTGAAGATGAGAAAAATGAGACAAAGTGAGGAAAACTCAGAGAAATCAGAGAACAGTTCAGGTGTTGAAACTGCTATGAACAATTCAAATGAAACTCTACCGTTAGTTAACACACTTTAAGCCATTTTTCTATCAATTAACACCTCGAGAGTATTTCAAGGATACACTCCTGTAGCTACTTCCAAGCTAGCTAACACCTGAATGGCAGTTGACCTTCCGGTTTTTCATCAAACCACATGTTATCGGCGAATATCAAGTCACATTCTCAAAAGAAACAGCTACAATCAAATCAGTTGACTCTGGTGTTTCGCAGTATGATCCAACAAAATGTGAGCCAGTTTACTCAGCTCCACTTACATACAGCTCTACAGTCAACAATTTCTCAAGTACAATTGTCAAAGGATTGTGTGGTTATGGAACAAAAGTACACTCGAAACAAACAAAATCACTCGCAGGCTCGTGATTCCAGTTTGTTTCTCTACGTTTCTCTACAGTCAAATCAGTTCAGTATGAAATCGGATTAATTCTATAATATGTACGTTCAATTAGTAATTTTTTTTACGCCTTCTGGGCCTTGGACTTTCTAGGGACTCGGAAGTAGTAGTAGAGAGCAAAGGCGGCAAAGATGTTGAAAACCGGGTAGGCCCAGAGAATGCCCCAGTTTCGCCATCGCTGGGTGTAGGAGATGTCGACCGAGTTGAGGAACTGGTCGGACGACTTCATGGGACAGTACTCGCACATGTCGGAAGAAGAAGAGACAAGGTAGCCAGCAGAGTCACCAAGAGCAGACAGGAAACCGTCCATGTACTCTCCACAGGTTTTTCCAGGCACGGCGGGGAATTTCACAAGTTCATGGGGTGAACACGTGACAGGAGCTCGTCCCATACCTGTGGCCATCATGCCTCCGACAAAGTAGGTCAGGGGAGACACTCGGTACATGAAGATCCAGAATCCGGGCATCTGTTCCTTGGTGGCCAGGACACCGCAGAAGAGCAGCATGAGGGTGAAGAGGAGAGTACCAATCTGGGCAGCAGTGTCCTTGTTGTCGATTCCGGCAATCAGCATATGGGCAAAAGTCGAGTTGTACAGGAAGAGAAGAAGGACGTACAAAAAGAACAGTCCACCTCGCTCATGCACAGCATTGTTATACTCGGCAGTCCACTGGAAACCCACGGGGTAGTAGAAGCAGAAGAAGACAATGACGCCCATGAAAAACTGCCAGGTGAGCTCAACGACCATGTTGGAGCCCATGAAGACCTGCCACGAGTAGGTTTTTGAGGACCGTTCTCGCGCCTCGTACAGCTCTCGCATCTTGTCAAACTGTGGGATGATCTGCTCGACGACCGTGTTGAAAATGAGGAACAGCATGAAGAAGGAAAACATCTTGTTCTGGAGTCCCTGCATGTCGTTGGGGGCCTTGAAGAAGGAGAAACCAATGAAGATGGCAGAGGCAGTGCACAGAAAGACCTTGGACCAGAGATACGAGGGAGTTCGCCAGAGAGCCTGGAACTGCCGTTTGCTGACGACCTTGAACTGAGTCCACCATCCAACCGCAAACTGGTCAGTGTCGAGGTACCCGGTAGAATCTCTCTCTGTGGAGTTGGTCTGAACACGTTCAACAGTCTGGGCCATATCATCGAGTTCAGCTCGTTTGGCAGCTCGCTCAGGAGACTCTTTCCAGACGACAGGCCAGTCTCGCTTGGCAGTGGTTCCAGGAGCAGCTCCAATCACCTCGAGCATCCATTCGGCGGGGTTACCCTGCTTGGGGCACGGATCAGCGCCGTTTCGCTCAAAGTACTCGGTCAGAATCGACGACTGCGGTCCAATGTCGCCGTAGTAGACGGTCTTACCTCCAGAAGCAAGGAACAGAAGCCGGTCAAATTCCTGGAAGAGGATGGCAGAAGGTTGGTGAATGGTACAGAGAATGGCTTGACCGTTGGCAGCAAGTTTCTTGAGCAGCTTGACGATCGACCAGGCAGTTTGAGAGTCCAGACCAGAGGTGGGTTCGTCAAGGAAGAGCAGCAGTTCGGGTTTGGCAGCAAGTTCCACACCAATAGTCAGCCGTTTTCGCTGCTCAACGTTGAGACCTTCGCCGGGCACTCCAACAACAGCATCGGCATAAGACTCCATTTCCAGGATTCGAATGACTTCATCGACGTAGGCCAGTTTCTCAGACTCGGGGATGGAAGACGGTTGACGAAGAAGAGCAGAAAACTCGAGCGATTCTCTGACAGTGGCAGTGGCAGTATGCAGATCCTGCTGCTGCACGTATCCTGTTTTTCGCTGGAAAGAGCCGTCTCGATGTTCTCCGTTGACGAGCATTTCTCCAGTGACAACTCCAGTGGCTTTTCGGTCAGCCAGGACGTCCAAAAGCGTCGTCTTTCCAGCTCCTGAAGCTCCCATCAGCGCAGTCAGCGTTCCAGGCTTGACAAAACCGTCCACGTGGTCCAAAAGTCGTCGTTCTCCGTCCTTGACCTTGATATCGTAGCAAACGTCCTTCCACTGGTAGATACCTCTCTGGGCTTGAAGATTAATAGAGGTGTTTGAAGACTCACTCTCATGGGCACCCTTTTCACCTGCCATGGTCACGCCAGACTCGATATCGTCGTTCTTTTCCTTTCTCTGCTTCTTGATGTGCTCCTTTCGGAACACCAGCACCTCGCCCTTGGACTTGGCGCCCTGGATGTACTCGACGGCAAAGAGGTAGAAAGCGCCAAAGAAGAAAATGAAGCCGAAAAGGATACCGAGGTTTCGCCAGAGATGGGCGTTGTAGTACTCGTAGGACTGGCCGATAAAGGCGTCTCCGTTGACGAATCGCAGTCCAGGTTCAGCTCCAACAGCAGCACAAGATCGGAAGTCGAGAGAAACGTTATCGTAAGCTCCTCCAGAGGGCACAAACATGGAGCACTCGTAGTCTCTGTTTCGGAACTCGTTGACCATGACCGCTTCGAAACCGTAGGCCACAGGGTTGAGCCAGTTGATCCATCTAGCCCAGCCGTGCATGTACGAAATAGGCAGAGAAAAGCCAGTGTAGATGACAAGAGCTTGGATGATGATAGAAGCGGGAGCTAGGGCTTGTTCCAGAGTCTTGGTAATCGAACCAATCGTTCGGAAAATCATACTCATGGCCATGGTGCACATCAGGGAGAAGAGGAAGAAGATGAAGAACGGTCCGACTTCTCGTCTGAGGTTGGTCATAAAGTAGATGGTGAGGTTGACGGAAACGAGAGTCAGCGTCTTGGTCGGGAACGTGGTGATAATCGCAGCTAGAGCGTCAGCAGCAGGATGGTACATGGCGTACCGGTTCTGTTTATCGACAATCGGACGTTGCTCGTAAAGGGACAGGATTTCGAGAATGGAGGCAAAGGCGTTGATGAGAATGGCAAAGAAAAGGAGAGCTCCTCGGGAGAAGAAAGAGTCAGTCGTCTGAGGCATATTGTAGAACATGGACGAGAGAACCAGAGCCATGACAAAGTTACCGAAAACAGTGGCGATATCCGTCGACATGTCTCCCTTGATTCGCAGGAAACCTCTCCAGAGACAGAGCCGAGTCTGCATGGGCCAGGAAATGGTGTAGGGAGACTGAACTCGGGTATGTTTAGCCTGAGCGTCTTTTTTGAGACCCATAAAGTTGTCCAGAGCAGGTCCTCCCGGCACAAACTCGGCGTTGAACTCGTCAATGTCCTTAAGCAGCTGCTGACGAGCCTGAGACTCCAGCCAGCACTTCTCAAAGTCGTCAGGGGTTCTGGGCACTCGAGATTCCCATCCAGGTCGGATGATTCGCTCAATGGGGTTGGTCAGAGAAGTCAGGAAGTCTCCAGTGGTCTGACGGTCGGCACAGTCGAAACCCAGGTCCAGGAAGAACTGTTTGGCCTCGGTGGTTTTTCCAAAATAAATCTGACGGCCTTCGTAGAGGACACAGACCTTGTCAAACATGTCGTAGGCTTCCTGAGACGCCTGGTACAGAGAGACGAACATGGAAGCGTCGGTCATCTCGGCAGACAGACGCAGAGATCGGATGAACTCGGTGGCGTTGGCAGCATCCAGACCTCGAGTCGAGTTGTCCCAGCACTGCAGAGGAGCTCCACAGACGACCGACTCGGCGATTGAGACTCGTTTTCTCTCTCCTCCAGAAACTCCCCGCACAAAATCGTTGCCCACCTTGGTGTCCATCGTGTGGGTGAGGCCCAGCATGGCCATGGACACGTTTCGCACGTGGATGGCGTGCTGTTCTCGAGAAACGCCCTCCAGACGGTTCTGGGGAGTTCGAGCAAGAGCTGCGAAAAGGAGAGTGTCTCCGACGGTCAGGTGGGGGAAGTGAACGTCGACTTCGGCGTTGTACACGATTTCACCGCGGGCATTTTTCTGCATGATTTCTCTGGGGACGCCTGGGTTAGTAAAGGAAGCGAGGGACGGAGGTACGGGAACGAAGGCCGTAGGTCTGAGTGGACAACATCTAGTCTGAACACTGTAGTGTGAAGTACGTCTGATTGAAGCATCAACTAAGACAGAAACAAGCCGTAGTCTGAATGACTGACTCAAGAAGCAAAGCCCTAGTCTGAGTGGAAAACATCAAACTGGTGGACAACATTAGCTCAAGCTAGGTCTGAGTGACATCAAATATCGGGGAAGTGGGTGGACTTCAACAGGGTCTAGGAAGAAGCTCTGAATGGTCTGGAAGCACTGGGTGACTGACTGAGTACTCTGAGGGAAGGAAATAGTCCTAGAGATCAGATACTCAGAAGCTAAAGCCAGTCAATCCAAGCAACATGCCCAACACTGGAAGTATCAAACATGTCACAAGATTAGAAATCAGAGCCCAGAAGTCAGAGCCGGATACTCCCAAGACACCAGCTAAACTCAGAGAACCACGCAGGATGAGCTAAAAGACATGAAACTGGATGGTCTTAGGATCACCACACAGGACATTTCGTAGACACCAGGTACTCTCAGAACAGACAAGGCAGGTGTTCTAGAGTCATCAAGAGACATCAAGACAGTCCAAAAGCCACCAAAAAATGATGACCCATTGAAATATCAAGATACTCTCAAATACCCAGAAACAGCCAAAGTCCATCCTGACAAGCATCTAGACACCGTCTTAATCACCCAGTTTCTATGCCCCAAAAGTCACAGCCCCAAAAGTCCACCCAAGTCACCCAAGTCCACCTTAAACACAACCTCACTCAGACCAAGTCACGTCCACCTTAAAACAAGTCCACTCAAAACGAAACGTGTCTTCTTGCACTCCACTTGTAACAGCACAGCACAACACAACAGCACGATAAAACACTGTGAGTATTGATGTTGCCATAATGTCAATGACACAAGTGATAGTGCCACAGGTGAAATGGCACAAGTGTTAACGCACAAGTGTCATAGCACAAGTGATACTGCAATAATGTCAGATCGCAGTGTAATTGACAGATGGTCAATTACACAATTGTCAATGCCACAATCGCAGTACCACCCGTGTCACCGCACAAATACACCATCCTGCGGATACTGCATTTGTGCTACCGGTCCGTTCGCATGCTTCGCATGCTCTCTCATTCGCTTTTACTCACCCTGATAATTCCACTCCGATTTCTCTCCCAGGTGAAACCCATAAGTCTCACACGCCACACTCTTCAAAAACGTGGTGCATCCCGAGCCCGGTCGTCCAAGAACAACACAGGTCTCGCCAGCTCGCACCAGGCCGTCAAAGTGTCGCAGAATCTGCACCTCCTGGCCCTTGTTTCCTCCAAGAGCCTTCTTGATCATGGGGCCAATGGCAAACACAGAGTTGGTAAACGTCTTCTGGTAGTCGTTGCCGCCTCCGTATCCAAACGCACTAAGGTTCTTGAACGAAACGCCGGCGGAAATGGATCTGTTGTTGCCAAACCGCTCCTTGAGCCCCAGGATCGTCTTGATCCACTTTCGGGACGAAAACTGCTTGGACATGGGGTCCATCTCGGGGTCCGACGTGTCCAGAAACGGGTTCACATTCAGATTGGGCAGCACCGTGTTGGTTCGGTGCAGCTCGTCGTCGTCCTGGGTGCTGTCGGTATCGCCGCCCTGTCGACGGGTCTGGTACATGGACTCGGCAATCGACCGCACCTCGGCGTCGATGGTCTTGTCCAGACCAGTGTAGTCCGGTGGTGTGTGTTCCATCGTAGATAGTGTGGTAAAAGTCGTTTTTTTCTGCCCTTTGATCCAGGGCCCGCTTCCTTTTTATATATTTGGCTCGTGATTACACATCTTGTGCACAAGCATGTAGGTTAAAGGGGATTGAGTTTGAGGGAAAAAGTGGTTTTGACAAAGATATAGTAGAGATATCGCGGTAAGAAATAGCTCATTCGATAGCCCATGCTTTGATTAGTATCTGGAAATATTTTCATATCTCCACCTCTTCTCCACCGCTCACAGTTCCGATTCTTAGATCTTCCCCAGATCAAGACGGTTAAGCCGTACATCTGACAAAGCTTAATTTTTTTAGGTCAGGGTCGGATCGGATGCCAAAAAGTTCGGAACCGGCCGAGCCGAAGCACTTCCGATCCGAACGGGGTTTACAAGACAGGCAACGGACATGACTAACAGGGTCTGACGGGAGTGCGAGAGACGCCACCGGGCCGTCAGGGAGCGTGGCAAGAGGGACGGAGCGTCTCGAGTTCATAAAACGTCTTTATCCGTCGAATAGTCGGCGGAACTTTTGCGGATACGGAGCAATGGACAGTGCAGAGATCAAAACAATGGGTGGAAAATTGGAAAAAAAAGAAAAATTCAAATAAATAAAATTAAATTCAGAAAAAGCTCGCAAAAACCACGAAAAAACCGCCAAAATTCTCGCCTTGACAGCCCGTATAGAATAGTCCCGGCCATTAGCGTGGAGCTATAATAGCGGCTACGGACACTAGCGCAAACTCTCGCGTCGTATACATCGTTCACTTGCGTGTGAGACGTGGCGGCTGTGTTCTGGTGCAGCTCAGAGTGCGGAAAAGTGCGCATCTGGCAGGAGTAAGGGTCTGCTATGGTGAGCAAGGGAGTGATGATATCAGTGAAAATGTGGCTTATTTGGTACGTTAGTGGAGGCAAGGGGCTGGGTAAGTAAAAGTAGACCATATGGTTAGATGGTTAAGTAATAAGGTGGGAGATGGAAGTGTCTCTGGAAGACGTCAGAATGGCGCTATAGAGATGGGAGTTGGTGGGTTTCAGTCAGACGGAGTTCAATAATACATCCAGCTATCTATCAAACAAATATTCTGTCTATCTCTATCTTCAAATTGCCACCTAACATCCTCTTCTCGTGTTAACTCTATATGCCACTTGCTGCAAACCCCTTTAGGCTGCTTCAGGCCCTGTAGATCTAGTGATGGGTTATAAACGAATTTTCACCAGTGTGATTGGTCAGCGAGTATACGTATAGATAGCGAGTCACATGATCTTACAAGAGCTCAGCAATCACATATCTAAACTAGTCCTCAATTTATCACCATCATGATCACCTCTTCATCCTGTCACTTGCACCTTCCTCATCTGTTTCATCCTCATCAACTTTCAAACCTTCGGAATGCTGCCTATGAATTCTGTTTCCGGTCCGAAAAGTGCAAGGGGAAAGTGGAGCCTATCCGTCGGAGATTATGAGCCGTTGCCGCGACTGAGACATGGGGCAGGTGAAGCATATGAAGATAAGAGGCAGTTTATGAAATATGAAGCAGGTAAATAATAGATGAGAATAAGGATAATATGATAGCTAAATGAAGACTCTTGGAAGATGTCAAAAAGTTGCTACTTGTATACAGAATGGCAGATGTCACGTGACTCTCGTAGACAGTTGTTTCCATTGGATTGCTACAAGGTGACCCAACTTTTCATTGCTGCTAACCACATCTACCACTGTCTGTCTATCTCTCTCATCCACCTGACTCACAAAGCTTGTTTGTAAGAGCAACCGTGCGGCTGAGTTAGACTCTGAGTAATACGATAAAGTCCGTAGGTGGAGTTAAGACATGTGGGGAGAGTTGAGATGGAAAAATTGGAGAGTAGGTAGAAAGTAGTACCAAAATGATCTCCAAGTTTAGGGGATTATGATGGTATACTTATTTATTTCACAGCGCTACTAAATCATGAGATATGTTGATATCTGTTTTTGTGTCAAATTAAGGTGAGGGAATTTCCGAGCCGCACGGTGAGATTTGAGACTTCAAATTTCGAGCGTAGAGGGCAGATGTATCGCTGAAATTGATGCTATGTGTTGAACGGACGGTCAGACTCTGTCAGTTAACCATCAGTTGGGTTGGGAAGTTCTTGGGGTAGATATGAGACTAGTACTTGTAGTTTACAGTTGTATTGATGACAAATGCTTGACCTCCACTGGCAATTGTTTTCCTTCTACCTCTACAAGACTGATTTCATCATGTTCATCCACACGATGACTTCATATAATTGCAGGTATATCTCTGATAACAAAGAAACATTTCATGAATAGTATTTGCCACCGAAACCACACTAGCCCTTGTTCTCCTGACAGCCGTTGCTAGCGTTAATATCGGCTGTTTCCGGTCGCTTCCGTGATATTATCGTGGGGTAATAGTCATAGTTCGAGTTATCGTCGATCAGTTGACGAGGATAGAAGCGGCGTAAGTGAGTCTTTCAAGCTCGAGGTTATTGACATGTCAATGAACTGTCGATATGGATGTGTCGAGTTCGAGTGCTAATGCATTATGTCATAATTGAACATGAATTCTAATAAAACAATGAGAATCATGGAGGGGCTCTCAAATTGATCTTTCTAGGTTTTTGAAGCATCTAATGAGTCTTTCAGCTGTTTTGATCTAGTATATGGGTTCTCCTCTTCGTAGTGTTATAGGACTTTGCTGTCTTCATGTGAGGATTGTTCCTAAACAACACACGAAACAGCTAGAGCTAAGAAACCAGTATCATATCCAAGAAACCACCACCTTTGCTGAACAACATAATTTCAAAGTGATTAGCTGATAGAATAGAAGAATTAAAATAGAGCAATGCTTCTATTGTATCGTAGGTATGACTCGATTGTGAATAGTAAGAGAGTGACCGAGCTTGACTGTACATACGAGGTTTACTTAGAATCCAGTTAAAGGGAAAGTCACCTAGGGACTCATATACGGTGTTACGAAGATGGTAGAAAGATATTATTAGTTTTGAAAGGTAGCTGATCAGGTGATTAGTCATATGAGATCCTCTTTGGCTCAACTTCCAACACATTATTTTCTCCTGACGACACTTGCAATTCCTCACACCCTCTCAATTTACTCAACAAACTCTAACCCAATTAAACCCTTAATTACCGGTATTTTTTCCATGCGAAATTCGGTGACTTATCACACCGCATTCTGCGCCTTTGGCACCACGGTTACCCGGACGTGGAAAGTTGGGACTTCCAGTTACTTGACTTAGCTAAGTATCACCAGATCAATGACAACCCAGGATTACTCCACAACAAGATATTTTTGTAACGAAGCTACTACCAATCTTTTGGATTAGTCATCGAAGTAATGTGCCTGACTACAGCTATACATTCAAACCCTCTCTAGCACCCCTGGAACACCAAAAATGAACCCCTAGCCGACTTTTTCCTTCAACAAAGTTCCAACTAATTAGCCTAAGAAAAATACGAGTAGCCTGCAAGAAAACAATTGATTTCATATAAAATCCTCAAAAACTCTCCAAAGTTAATTTCTGTTCTAATCACGTGAACACCAAAACCACACCATCTCAGTTTCACCTCAGTCTCACCTCACTATCGTCTCAGTTCACCTCAAACCAACACCTTAACTAATGAACTAACCCTTCTCAACTATACCACCAAACTCTCTCAAAAGCTACCCTAACCCAACCACCCTAACCCCCAGACACCTAACCCATCCTCACCTAAACCCCAGCTTACTAATCCTTGTCAGTCCATCCCATAACCACCTCCTCTCTCGCTTATGCTTAAATAAAGTCTAACCGCGATAGGCATCCGTAGCCGAGAAAAAGAGGTGCATTTCCACGGATCACGTGACCTGCATGCGTCTCGCATGCACGGACAAAAGTGTTGGACTTGAGACAAGTTTGAGAAGAGACGTGTTCGACACGTGTCAGAGAGTGGATCGATCGAGGGAAAGCCACTTGTCAGCCCTACGCCCTGAAACATGCCCTAGCCCTGGTTCTAACCTAACCCCAGGGTTTTATCTGATGCCCTAGTCCAGACTAAGGAACAAAGACGGAGATGAGCGACGTGGGCGAGCAACCGAAATTCAAGGTGAAACCCTGGCCCTCAACCCCTACCCAACCCTTACCCTACCAGGGTTAGGGCAGCGCAGTATTTCCTACATGCCAATTTCTGAAACGCCATCATTACGATCTCCCCTCCCCATTCTTGCTAGCCGTGGCTTGGTCTCAGACATGTCGGTCGTATCTGCAGTGTCAGGGTTAGGGCTTCCCGATTTGGACCTCTTCCACTGGGGTAAAGTCTAACCGCGGGATTTAGAGAGGAAAAGGGGAGGTGATGAGGTGGTCGTTTTGCGTGGTATTACCGCCAGTTCCCTAGCCCTGTTTATACCCTTACCCTACCCATTCCCTAGGGTCAGGACCACCTCAGCCCTGTCCTATTGACTTGCTTTTTCCCTGATATTGGTGAGGTTGTGTTAATTCAGTCGAAACCGTGATAATTGGGTTTCTGGAAAAGGGTAGGTGGTTAAACGGGGGAAAATGGGGAAATACAGGGATATTAACGGAAAAATTGAATACTTACGGCTCTGATTATGTTGTGTTCTGTTTTTTCCACTTTTTTCTCCCTATAGTATCTATCTTATTCCTATCAAGACCCCTATGTTGTATTAAACTTTAGGTGTGGATGTAGATGTAGATACATGATTAGTCAGAGGAGATGGGGTAAGCCATAAGCCCTTCTAGAGGTGACATTACAAATTTCATGTGGTGGGTATTTGTGCCACGTCATGACTTGTGTTTGTGTAACCTGTTCTTCTTTATATATTTGCTTAAGGTCGCTGTTTTCCTCCTCTCCTTTTCCCCCTCTACACTTGCCAACTCTATCATGCATCATCTCCACATCGATTAGAGACCTCTCCATCGTCACGACACCATGAACAAGGACTGGGCGCAGATCAGTGCGCCGAAGGCGTCGCGCAATCGCAAGCTGTTCCGGTCGATTTTCGAGCGCAAGGAGCGGGACACGAACCCCGGCCACAAAAGCGACCCCAACAAGAGCGACAAGAGCGACACAAACACCGACGACGAAGGCGAGGGGTGGTTGAAGTTGAGGAGGGGGAGGAGTAGCAGGGCGACGTCAAGAACGGGGAGTAGGGCCACCTCAAGGGCTGCTTCAAGAGCCACGTCAGAGGTTCCTACTAGTCGAGCATCAAGTTCAGTTCGTCCTACTGGTGACATCCACGAAGTCACAAACAAACTGAACACCCTGGCAGTGACTCCTACGTCGTCTAGGCCTTCGTCGATGACAGTCCTGCCCGAAGAATACGTTCGCACCACCCTCATCGAAGAATACAACATTCCTGCTGAAACGATCGACCTGGAGAACATTCGGTTCGTGTTGGCGTCCAAGTTCACTCAGAGTGACACAAACAAGGCCGTTCAACTCATTGTGGCCTTCCGTAAGGCTGCTGCGGGTCTCATGCACCCCTACGTCTCCTCCCAGGGAGAATACACACGTCTAGTCGGAGCTGACAACTGGAACGGCGTGTCGTGTTACTTTGACTCGCTCATGGTCGCCATGTTTGCACGAATGGACAACTTTGAGCCCATGCTGTACAAGAACTTTGAGTTTGACGAGCGCAGAGAGTCCCTGGCGACCTTGTTGAGGTTCTACGTGACTCTCCTCCGTCAGGGATGTTATATTACGACTGACATGACTCATAAGCTGATGGAGTCACTGATGGAGGCTGACTGGTGCGATGGACAGACCCTTCATCGTCAACAGGACGTGTCTGAGCTGTTCCAGTTCATTTGCGACAAAATGGACATGCCGTTGTTGACGCTCAAGGTGGATATCGCCCACGGAGGAAAAGAGGTGAGGGAAGATGACCATAAGCTGGTCAACGAGCGGATGCTTCATATCCCTGTTCCGGGAGACGATGGTGATCCCCCTATTCTCCTGGAACAGTGTCTTGAGCAGTATTTCTCGAATTCCGTCAACGTTCGACGTCAGATTGAGCGGAGAAAGACGCTTGATCAGCTGGACGCTGTGGCCTTCAAACGTCCCCGTTCGTACTCCACGAAATCGAAAAAGTACCATGTCCATGTCGAAACCGTGGAGATGTTGGAAGGGGAAGGGGGTAGTCCGAGTACTTTGGCGTCAAGAAGGACGTCAGTGTCGTCAGCTGAAGATAAGGACAAGAAAGACGTCAACACCCTTCGAGAACTGCAGTTTGTGGACCAGAACCGGTGGTACAGGTATGAGGAGGAGGGGGATGAGGCTGGAGACACTGCTGAGGGAGTTGAGGGAGAAGAGAATGACGATTCTATAGCTGAATCTTCAAGTTCAGCCGTAGACTCGCCTGTTCTCCCAGATACTGCTTCAACCTCTACCATGGTTAAAAACCCCCGTGTTTCTGAACTGATCCGCAAGGGATCTATTTCTGGTCAGTCTACTCGGTCCTCTCTGTGGAACGAAAACAGCGAAATCACCCTTCCCGCTTGGATGTTTCTGCAGCTTCTCCCCTTCTATTCCAACACTAAAGGCGACACTGATTCCCCTGCGGCTGTGTATTTTGCCAAGTCCAAGCCTGTTCTTGTCATTTGTCTGAAACGGTTCTGTTGGACGGAATCCGGGGTAGCCAAGAAGAACAACCGAACAGTGGTGATTCCAGACACCATCCATTTCCCCTCGTTTGTGGCCGACCAGAATCTCGATATGGACTATGAGGACAGCGAGGAGGCGATTTCCGATGAGGATTATGAGCCGCCTAAACACCCCGGAGCGTTCAAACTGGTGTTGGAGTCGGCAGTGTGCCACAGAGGCACGTCTGTCCATTCCGGACACTACATTACCCTAGTGTCCGAGCAGGCGTCACGTGATACTGTTGGGGGGGTTTACAGTGCTGCCGAACGTCCGACCAAGCCTTCCGACGACGTTGACGTTGCTGGTGCTGGCGCTCGTCACCAGTTCCGAACGCGGTCTGGAACCGTGTCCTCCAAGTTTTCCGCCACCAACGAATCTTCCCGACGCAAGTGGCTGCGGTTCGACGATTTTCAGCCACGGGACCAAAAGTTCCAGGAAATTGACTTTGAGGACGCGTTCACGCAGGAGTCGCCGTACCTGCTGTTCTACCGGATGGTGGCGGACGGCGAGGACGAGGACACCAAAACGGAGTACGTGCAGCCGATTCCGGACGCGCACGAGTCACGTGAGTTTGACACGGACCCCATGAACGCGCACAAGCCCGCGGTGGCTCAGGGTCACAAGCCGTCGATTGGAAACATTGATATGGACAATGGTCGGGGTCTTGGACGTCTTCGGGCGAATTTCGGGATTGGAGGAAATGCGGGAAACACGTCTGTTGGTGTGACTGAAGTGTCATGTGATTCAGACGATAGTGATAGTGATGAGTACGATACTGTGCGTGTGAATCATGTGACTGAGGGGGTTGGAGGGACGACTATTAATGGACTTGATACAGAGTCCGTTTTTGAGGGTGAGGGGGTGGTCGAAGAAAGTACTCCTACTCTTGGAGTTGATACCACACATTTGGCCAGTTTCGGAGCAGCACCATCATACGAGTCGATCCCCTCGTATGACGTTTCTCCTACGGATACTCGAGCTCCTGCTCTGCCTACAGTCTTTCCTTCCCACGATTCGTCCGACAACGTCTCCACACGCAGCAACATGGTTCAAGTTCCTCCTCCGCCTATCACCGTTGATTCTCCCGAGTCTCGTTTTGGGTCAGAGTCTACGGCCTCTTCCATGTCGACGCACCCTCTGGATTCAGAGTCAGACGCCGAACCGCATCTCAACAAGTCCAAGAGTTACTCGTCGATCATGTCGTTCCTCAGACGCGAGTCCTACGTCGCTCCTGTGCCTGAACACGTTGAACTACCCCGCTCAGGCGCTGCCACTGGCACAGTAACGCCCACAGAAGGATCTCTTGCTGCTGGAGCTGCTGCAGGAACAGTGCCTGCGTCCAAGAAGCGTTTTTTCTTGAAGAAACTGGCTTCTCACTCGTCTGAGGATGATGGCGAGCACAAGAAGGAGGACCGTAAAGAGGAGCACCGGCGGGAAAAGGAGGAACGCCGGGAGCTGGAAAAGGCCGAGAAGCGCGAAAAGAAGGAGCGCAAGCGGCAGCAGAAGGAGCTGGCCAAGGAGATGCGCGACAAGGGTAAGGGCAGAGCGAGTGATACGCGAGCGAGTGATACGGCTCGGTCGTCCCTCGATGATGAGGACCGTGAGTTCAAACAGTACAGAGATGAGAAGTGTGTTGTTAGTTAGAGGGGGGGATTGGATGGATAGGATATAGGATGGTAATGCATGTTTATTATAGACGGTGTAGAGAAGTATGGGTGCAGTAGAGGAGTTTTAGCCGATTGGGATAATGAGCTTGTGATAAATGATACTTCTACATTGCATCGTGTGTGTTTTCCTTCAGCAGTGACCTTTCGTTGCTAGACAGTATCGGAATTGAATCAAGTTGCTATTAATCTGTATCAGCTGTGAAATGATTCACAGGCATAAATGACTGTTACTGTATGAATCCACTTTACACATTATTCTGAGGTAGACTACGTCTTTATTGGACTCAACAAATTCGTTAACCCTCTCAGTCTATTTTCTAAGTCTGTTGTTAGACCATGCTATTGTTTAGTGACCTGATTTTTTGTGGACTTGAGGGAGTGCCGTAGTGTATCAGCAGCAGGTGTGTTGTAGATGTTCACTGATTATGTACAGAGATGAGATTTGTTGCCAGATAACTGATAAGTGATCGGAGATGTTGGTTCTATTGTGCGAAGGACTGCTACTGATGCCTAAGAAGAAATTACTGATAACTAGTCAATCAACGAAGAACGTGCAGTTAAACAATGGGAATGCTATTCAAGCATAGTAAAGGAATAAATCTTGTGTACAGCGGAATTAAAAAACTGGCTATAGATCTAAATCTACAAAACGGGCTTGTTGGGTCACAGTGTTCCTTGTTACCATTGAACCAATACTGTCAAGAAACAGGAACAAAAAAACTGAAAAGGAGAAGAGAAAACAAATACAGAACCTTTACTTTAAATAGCAGACACACCATCAAATAAACTAACAACACACACTTATTAATTATTAATTACAGTTTGAGAATCTGGGTTGTCTACCATCATGGGACTTCTCAAACTCACATCTGGACACACGGAATAGCCTGTAGAAATGCGTACAGAGCACCAAAACCGGGTTTATCTATACCATTCTGATCCTTACAGGCCGGTGTACGTAATGGTACCCCCCACTAACCTCCTACTGCTCTCGCCGGCTCAAAAAAGCTGTCCTCCGATTTCCGCGATTTTTCCCCCTTTTCAGCCAAATTCGCGCCGATGGTTTAGTGGTAAAATCCATCGTTGCCATCGATGGGCCCCCGGTTCGATTCCGGGTCGGCGCAGCTTGGTTACGGCCATATCCTGGTGAAAATACGGCTTCCCGTTCGATCAGCCATAGTCAAGCACCAGAGAGCCCAGTTAGTATTGTAGTGGGAGACCATACGAGAATCCTGGGTGCTGTAATCTTTTTCCCACAGCCCACGAGCGTCAGCGAGTGGGCTGTATCTTTTTGTAGGCGGTTTGAGCATGTCGTTGATGTGTTGTGTCGTGTCGTGTTGACTGATTACAATTACAAAGATGTCCAGGGTCAGTCAGGGTTGACTCTTAGAAGGGAGATTGGGAGTATCATCAGATATGAAGATAACGTCAACCGAAGGGAACACGTTCAACTCCAACATAGAGATCATTCATCACTGAAAAAGTGGTATTTATACTGAAAGGTGCCTATGAGTATCACCTACCTGGGCGATTGCATTAGACTGTACTTCAAGCAAAACTGCAGTGTCGACTTGAACTTTTCCATCAAAATATGCAAGTTCGTGCACTATGAGACTTTTCGAGCACTCCATTCTGGTTTTCATGGTGTCTGTTTTATATATCTCGCTTTCACTCCATCTTCAGATGCTCCTTTTAAAGTTGTTATCATCAAGCTCCTGCATAATCTGCTTCGTTAGCATTCTCTTGAATAGCTTATTTTGTCGGTATTTTATGGCATGGATTTGTGTCTATAGCTTAAATTTCAGGTACTTTATGGCAACTTTTGTGGCTATAGCTTAAATTACGGGTACTTTATGGGACCTTTTTGTGTCTATAGCTTAAATTCCAGGTACGGGTCAAAATCTGCTGCCAATACCCTGTCCGAACTCTATTCCCTCCCCAATTCCGAAGGAATGTTTTAAGGTTGACGTGCATTTTTTTTCGATTTTGTAGCCAGTTCTCAACTTTAAAAAAACTTAGCGATATATCCATGTCGTTTTGCCAGCATAAAAATTGACAACATATTGGCATCTTTCGACCAAAAAAAAATAATGTAAAAATTGAAAAAAATATATAAAAAATCGAATGTACAGTTAAAAGTAGACGCAGTTGCAATACACAGTCAATTTATTAATTTATAAAAAAATACTCTCTCTTCCATCAGTTACTTGTATCCGTACAGGTGCAATTAGCAGGATTGGTTGCAACGAGCTGCCTCTCTTCTCTTGACCTTGTTGGCCGAGTTCGAGATTGTGGGATCGTGCTCCAAAAACACGATTCCACCCAGCTTGCGCTTCAACGGACGCCGCGATGTTCGTGATCTCTTGCCTGTATCGCAGACATCGTCTGTGGGCACAGCCATCTGAGGGTTCCGGGGAAACGGGTTGATAACACCAGGCCGCCCAGCGCTGTTAAAGTCAAGACTAGTCAGCGGAATCTCTGTTTGTGGCTCTTGAGAACGGAGCTCTTCACTTGTCACATCGTTGAACGACTCGTCACTGAACGATTGTTGTGTCAAGTTATCAACGGGCTCTCTCACGAGAGGTAGCAGCATAAGCAGCTTGGAGCTCAGAGACAGTCTTCGGGGAACGTTTTAGAAGGTCGTGCCACATCCACTATCTCCTCCAAATCCTCCAGATCCTCTTCATCGCCGCGAAGTTCCTGCTCAGCCTCAAGCCCCACTCTCGTCTGAGCCGCTGACTGTTCCCTGAGTTCAATGAAGCTGCCGTTGGCTGCCGGCGGGACAACGTTATCTAGAGTTAGTAAATGTAGCATCACGGAATCAGCACTGGATACTTACTTGTTTCCATGGAATACCCGTGATATGGCCGTGTCTGAGATGTTGGTGTGAGCTCTGTGATGTGGACACCAGACGTGCACCTTTCGCATTATCGACGTGAAGCGCGCTATTCACACCCCTGTCAGTCGCCGTTACAGAAATCAAAACACAATTACATTTCACCTTCCCTTTCGGGCATTTCACCGTATAACCTAACCCTTAGACTAAAAAACTTAAAAGATGAGCGTGCGTCAGCGACAGGGTATAAGCAGCAGTTAGGTACTTCGTACTCTATGCCTCCCGTTTGTGTCTAGACAATCTTAGACAAACCTGATGTTAGCTAAAGGAACCTCTTGTGAAAGAAGAGGTAGTAAATCAGCCTTGTTGTACAGTATGTAGAAGCAAATGTAGACTGAATACTTGTACGAGTAAGAGACGGAAGGCTCAGGAGTAGTACGAGTAAGAGATAGGAGACGCGTGGATGTAGTCAGAAGCCTCAGAATCATTTGTTCATGTGAAGGCAGTCGGTGTTTCATTTGAGAAGAGAAACATGCCTATGTAATCTGCTCAGAACGTACGGCGAAGCATTTGGTGTGAAAAGGAGATAGACCATCAGAGTACTGTATCTAAGGTAGATGTTGTGACATTCACAAATGGGAAGCCAATAATGAAATCATTACTCGTACAGTACATACTGTACAGTACCGTACTTGCAGTGGACGACAGCCATGATTTACCGTTATCTAACATCATTAACACCACATCTAAAACAACTTATCCTTGAGGAAGACATGATGCTGTGTTAGTGCCAGGTATGGGATACTTACACCTGATGTATGTACTCACTAGCAGTACCCGTTTGTTAACAATCAAAACCAGTCTGGACTCTCACTGCTTTTGTATTCAATCTTTTTATAGGTGTTCATGTCAAGAAGTAGTTACAATAGCACAAGAATAAGAACAAGTATAAGCAGGTAGACGTGCAGTTCTACGAGTGCTGTACATACTAGAGACAAGCTGATACAATATCTAATGATACTATCTCAGAATGACGAAATGTGGATACCTGATTACTACTCCAACCAAGAAAAAAAATAAAAAATAAAAATAAAAACAAACCGACAACAACAACAACACATACACTTAAACCACACAAACCTTCTCTCTTTCACAGTTACCTACATACCCCATCACTTCCTCACAACCTGAATATGTCCCTTGTGGACCTCATGAATCCATCCCTCGATACTCAGCCACTTGGTAATAGCCACCTTGATCTTGGAGAAACCTCCCGGTGAATGGGAACCTGGGCCGGTGTTCAGAGTCAGAGGTTTGATTTCCTTGGGCGGTTTATCCTTCTCCACCTCCCACCAAGAAGCTACCTTCACTTTAGCCACTCTCATGGCTTCAGGAACATAGAGACCGTGTAGATCAGTGTACCAGGTGGATTCGTTTCGTGGCATGGTCAGCTTTTGGATACGTCTCTTCACACTGTTGTTCTTGTCCTTGAGTTCGTTGTACGTCTTCTGGAACTCGTGTCGAAGAACAGGGTCTGTAGTGTTCAACAAGTTAGTCTTGGCAGTCTGTTGAAGTTCGTCGTACTGCTGAGACTGCTGAGATAGAGACATGGAAGCCCGTACCTTCTCCGTACTCGCTTTATCCCCCACTCGAGTGAACTCTGCAGGTTGAGGTTCTTCTTCTGCAGTCTCCAGACTCGGTTGTTCAATGCCTTCCACTTCAGGCAAGATAAGCGAGTCCCATGCTCCGAAATCGGCGATTTTTTCGGCAATTTGGAACGCCTTTTCGCCGTTGCCCTTGGTGAAGAGACACAGACGCACGATGACCGGCCAGGGGATCGATTGGAAGACCAAGTGTGTGTTTTCAATCACCTCGGTGTCTGCAGCAGTAGGAGCATGAGCTCTGGCTGTGATGATGAGCTCCAGGATCGTTCGTTGGGGATCAGCCTTGATTTGTTTCCAGTGGTAGACCCGTTCGACTTTTTGGTAGGGAATTCCAAGTAGATCAGAGATTTCTGTGATTTCCTGGGCAAAATTCTTGACAGACGTTTGAGGCACTTGGGAAGTCGTTTTCAAAGGAGTGAAACTCTTCTGGGGACTCTTGGCAAGCTGGGCATTCTGCTTTCGAGGAGATTTATTGTACTGAGCCTTCTTGGCAGGACCTTTAGGCACCTCTTTACCCTTTGTGTCGTGAGACGTAATCAGAGCTTCCAGACGTTTTTCAAAGTCGGGAATGTCTTCGTCGGGAGACACGAGTTCAATGTCGTCAACGGAAGCGCTGACAGGTTCGCTGATCACTTCAGTTTCGTCATTGTCGAAATCGTCCAGATCAGGATTGATACTTCGCAACTGCTGTTCAGCCTCGGTTTCCGTGTCGTATTCAGAACACACAGCAACCACAATCGCCTCACTCAGAGAGGGATATCGAGCACAGAGCCAGTCAATGTCAGGAGAGCGCATGAGGGGGAGTGGAGAAGTGTTGGTTGAATGAAGACGTGTTTCGTGTAGTTTGTGTCGTGTTTAGTTTTTTTTTCGTGTGACGTGTCAAGATACCGTGTTTGTGTCGAATATGCAATCACTGAAAGGTCAATCGAATCGCTCAATTGAATTGTCTGTATCTTGTTTCAACACTCGTCTTGCCTGTCTGTGTAAGTGTCAGAAAAATGCTAACATCTCTCTTGTCAATGTTTAGGTTGGTGAGTGGCTGGATGCATGACCACACGACTGCACAAAAAGGGGTGTTAGTAAGCCGATAGAAGAGAATTTTTGCCACATGGCTGACTAAGCAGGAATAATGAAATTCCCACATTTCCAGCCATTTCCCATTTATTTTCACCTCGCAAAACTTCTTTCACCTCCCCTCCTCTTAGACCTCCCCACTCAATCTAATTTTAACTCGTGGAATTAAAAGTCGAGACTCATGCATACCCGTAAATACGGAAAATAGAAAAATCGGAAAAATCAAAACAATTTGCAAAAAAAAAGAATGCCTTCAAAAAAATCCTTTACGTGATCTCACCGTGATCTCTCCGCAACGGAGAATTGAACTCCGGTCCCCCGCGTGCTGGTACAGACCTGACAGGCGGAAATTCTAGCCACTAAACTATTGCGGACGGTGAGATCCGCGGTGCAGAGGAGAGGCAAGTGTTGGGGAGGGATTAGTCAGCGGAATATGTATGCCCTTAGAATTAAAAAAAAAAAGGAAAATAAATAATAGAATAAAATGAAATAAAATAAAATGGTAAAAAAACAATGAGAACCTAAGACTACCGTAGTCGTTCCAGTTAAAGAGCTGCCATTCTCTGAATAGTTTGATCCACTTCATTTGATCCTTAGGCCACAATTTAACGCCACTGTATTTTTACTAAATTTAAATAAAATAAACTACAGAAAATTCAAAAAAATTGCAAACAATTCAAAAAATTAGAAAAAATCAAAATCGGCCAATTACCGTGATTCCCTACCAAATCCTTCTAATCCATTAATGTCTACCCTTCTCATCGTCTATTCAGGTCGTGTATTTCATCTATATAAATATTCAGTCATCTTGTGTGTCTCCCCCTATTTTTATGTGTGTTTTTCAAAACGGCAACTCTCAAATCATTGAACAAATCCTTCTCAAGGTCCACCGAATGGTCATCCATGGCCTTTATCGGTTCTCTAGGTCCTCCATCTCTGATATCGATTATCTGGTTTTCAAAATTTTGTCCAGAGAGCAATAGTGCCCTCAAATGTTGTGTATCCAAGTCTAAGGTAGACTGTTCCTCCTCTCAAAGTCACGTGATCATGTTCAACGAATCACGTGACAAGTCATGTGATCAGATCAATAAATCACGTAATTGGGCTGATATGAACAACTCGCTAAGCTCGTTGTTCATCGTTATTCATCCTTCAAATAGTCAACTCGCTACGCTCGTTGTCTATTTGAAGTCATGCCCCAACTGCACCCTCTGAAAATGCATCAACCCCTTCTCCTTGAGCATATCCATCACAAACGCCATTCCCTGTCGGCTCTTGGCGGTGTTCTCTCCAAACCGATCAAGCGACCATTTCTCAATTCGGTCCTTGACTCCCCAGCCGGCAAAGTTGCTGACAAAGGAGACTTGGTTCTGAGACCAAGTGCCGGCACCCTCCCGCTTGTAGGTGGTTCGCTCCTCGACCTTGAGAATGTACCGGTGCTCGAGATTCGAGCTCCACGTCTCCATCTCCATGGAGTTGGGGTCGACGACGGACTTTTCAATGATCCACGACTCGGAAATGTGTTTGAGGAAGGGCTTGACGAACCGGGGGAGACGGCCTTGTTTCAGGACTAGCCGCGTGGTGTGCAGCTTGCCATTATCGTCGACGTAGCGCTCGATAGTGTCCGCTGTAAGCACGTGAGAGGCGTACGGGTTGGGGTACCGGTTGAAGAAGGCGAGAGAGACGGTAGCAAAGTCGTGACTGGGTTAGTAAACGGAAGCGAAGGCCGGAGGTCTGAGCGGACAACAACAAACGGGAAAGTATCAGAGCAACATTAAGTCGTTAAGCAATAGGAGCAACAACTGACGGTTACCTAAGAGAACAACAGTGAGTCGTTAAGTAACAGAACAACATCAGATAGGAACGACAATTTAGTTATTCAACAAGACAATGAAGTCAAAGAACAACCATGAGTTATCAAGTAACAGAAACACCGTTAAGTAACAGAAACACCGTTAAGTAACAGAAAGATTGTCAAGTAATGGATGTAAGGTGAAGTAACAGTGACATCACGAGTCGTTGAGTGACTTGGGTGTTGAACAATATCACGAGTGTTGAAGAAGGCCATGGTGTTAAGTGACACTACAATGAGTGCTGGATGAGTGTTGAATACAGAACAAGGCCGTTCAGTAACACACCAATGAGCATCAAATCAGTCAACATTGGGTGTCAAAGAATGCAACACTGAGCAGTTGAATACCACCCTGCAGTAAACCGTTGGATAACACACTGTTGAACAACACAATGGGTCCTGAAATGACAATGCAAGGGTGGTCCACACCAGTGACCCTGCAATAACACCCCATGGCTGAAAATGAACACAACATGAATTTCAAAGAACACACCAATGAGCGTTCAATGCACAGATCTTGTCCTAAGGTAGGTCGTAAGAGGGCTTGTTACAGAGAGCCCAACAGGGTAGTATCAAGACAGGGTGATGAGTTGGTACAATACTCCCAACCAAAAATGACACACTAGAAGTAATGCTTATCCCAACGTCTCACTTCAGGTCCGATCGAAAGAGCAAGAAATGGCAGGTTGAACAGAAGTGAACAGATTGGTCTGAGGTGAGCAGGACTGTTTTATCAGGTGAAGAAGACCACAAACTGACCTTCGAAACACGCAATCAAGTCAGTGCTAGATCTAAAGTCTCCTCTACCATTTTTGATCACCAAGTGATACAACCAGATCAACCAGGTGATCAAGCGGTTACCCTGTCCTTAGAACTCCTTCTGTGCCATTATGTGCCGTCCTGCCCCCTCCACAGCCCCCTGTACCACCCTGGAACACCCCTATCTGTGTCACAAACCCTTCATACTCCTCTCATAACCCTGACACTGTTCATGTCACTTGTGCTCTAGTAACGAGTAGCCCTTCTAATAAAGGTCCTCCTCCTTCTGTGTTTGTGTCCGTCGTTTATGTTTCATACTCACTCGTAGGAATGGCTGGACTGGAAGAACTTGACCATTTTCGAACCGTTGGTGTAGCCTGTTTCCACTCAAGTAGTGTTGTGTAGGATGCTAAGATGGGTCTGCAAGACAGGCTTCTTTTACAAAAAGTAGATTTTAACCGTGGAGTTTAAGTGGAAGGGGAGGGTAGGATAAAACCACAAGTAACCAGCCGAAAACGCTGAAAACTGGAATATACACTAAAAAGACAGCCTGGAGTCACGTGACAAAATTCCAGCCCTCTATTCCCACTCCTTCACCCACTAATCATCACCCTCCATTCTTCACTCATGCAAGTTAAAAAATCTCGGTCCGAGTTAAAGCCGACTAACACGAGGTGCGATTCACGAGGGATATAAGCTTGGGTGTGATTGGACACTGGCTAATTAAGGAGCGCCCCGTGTTGTTGTGGTCACGTGCGAAGTTGAAGGCGGGTAATTTAGGGCTTGCAAGAGGTCACGTGACGAGCTGGACGTGTCGTGAGCGCGTTTTCCAGCGCACAAATCCGACCACTCTGCTGCGGATGTCGGTGGATGTATTCCGGTGCAGGTAGGAAGGATATTATTCGCAGAAAATCTGACAAAATCGGAATTAATCGGATAAAATAGGGTGTGCTAAATACGGGCTGGATAATCAATTTCCACTATTTATTTCGTCTTGTTTCCTCTCAAAATCACCGTCTACCTCTTTCTCTAAGCCGACTCGGCATGCAATGCATCACAGCCGTGTGGAGTGACATGTGGAGTGAGCAACAGGCCACAAGTGCAAGCCGAGTTAATTGATGGATTTTGGGAATTATTTTGAAATAATCGAGGAAAATCGGATATATTTGAGAGAATTGTGGGTGTTGCTCCTGGGTGCCTGTTTCGTCATTCTCCATCTTCCTAACCACTTCCCACTTCGTTTGCATTAATATTGGGGATATTAACGACGATCTTGGGAAGCATGTGAGCCGAGGCTTGTGAGTGCATTGGGAGGAAATGGTATTACGTAATCACTCAGCAGCTAAAAGAGAGGAAATCGGAGGAAATCGGAGAAAATCGGAGAAAATTGGAGGGGTGTGAAAAGTGTGGAGAATTGGTCTAAAAGCTTTTGACAGCTGATCTGATTAGATTTGTGTGTTTTTCAGAGCTCCATGACCTCGTTATTGACTCAGTATTCCATTCAGTCTCAGGTGTAAGTAAATGTCAACTAATAGCTATGAACCTTACTCCAGGCTCAAACGAGAACACAGTTGTTACCAGAAAATCTCAGAAAACATGGGGAAACAAATTATTGTTTTTCAAACCGGCTCTTCAGAGCTCAGTGAGTATCCCTGTACCACTCACTACCTTCCATGACCTCTTGATCCTTAGATAAACACAATCAGTGATTTCTCAAGTCTACGATAACAGGTGAAGTGGTAAGACAAGATGATCTCTATCGAGAGCACTCCAGAGTTCTCAAACTGAACTAAACAGCTCTGTATTAGCTCCACTTGCTTATGTAAGCTGTTGAAGCAGTCATTAGAGATTAATATTAGTCTCATCACATCCCTTGATTACGTCACATGTCTGTAGTTAATTTGGAGGTTGAGTGAGCAAACATGAAGCAATTGGTAGTCCAGACAGCTCCACTGAAGGGACAAAACATCTCAAAGACATTTTATTCAATTTTCCGTTTTTCTCCATTTTTATTCATTTATTAATATCCACATAATAATCCTTAATTTACAATATTTTCTCGAGCTACGCTCTCGAAATTATTGGCCACTTACCCTACCTGTTCTAACTCGTTATCTTGCATGAGATGCATGTCATCTTGTTCATAGCACACGACTTGGATTTCAACACCACACAAAACGACACATAGACAAGATCCAGCGAAAAGAACACCACCATTGGAATCACGTGACTCGCACCGACCGGCCAGATATCTTCATATATGAGTTTCACGCCTTTTTCGTCGTTTTTGGAGGCCTCTTTCTTCCAGACCCTTGCCTCCAAAAAACTCAATGAGTACAAACTCGACGATTCGCCTCAGAAAATCTCAGCAGAGTACACGTGGCAACAAGGGCGGCTTGTGTTTGATGGAGACTCGTTTTCTCCTCGAGAAGGCTACACAAAGGGTGTTGTTTTGTGTCCTGGAACTTTGATCAACTACAACACGATAGAGGAGTTCAAAGGTGTGGACAAAAAGGCTCTTTTGGCCAAATGGGGCGATACTCTCGTTTTGGACGCCATCAGCAACGGTTCTGTGTTCCAGAACCCCGAGATTCTCAACTCGTTTGTGCTCATCACCTTTTGTGATCTCAAAAAATACGTGTTCATCTACTGGATGGGAGTCCCGTGTTTGAACACAAAGTGGGACTTGAAGGAGGTTGACAGTGCGGGGTACTACACTGATTTGGGGTCGAGAATCGCTCCTCTCGGTGACTCGTTTGTGATCATTGATCCAGATGATAACATTACCCCCTTTTGTGAACTTCAAAACGTGTCCCGTTCTGAAGGTCCTACAATTGCCTTTGTGTCTCCCACCACCCCCGATCTCACTCCCTGGACGGTGAGAAACGTTTGTCTGATGTTGCATGTTCTGGATTTCAAACTGGCTACGATTGTTGCTGTTGGAAGGGACAAGAACCGGGTTTTTGAGTGGAAAAAAGGCCCTGAAGAGCTCGGCAGTTGGACTGGGTGGGAGAAAAACAGCGCTGGAAAGCTTTTGCCCAAACAGACCAACCTGGGACCGCTTCTGAATCCTCTTCAGCTAGCTTCTCAGGCGGTTGACCTCAATCTCAAACTCATGAAGTGGAGAATTGCCCCTGAACTCGATCTGGACACCATCAAACATACCAAATGTCTTCTTCTAGGCGCTGGAACTCTCGGCAGTTATGTCTCCCGTTCTCTGCTAGCTTGGGGAGTGGAACAGGTGACGTTTGTGGACAACGGAAGTGTGTCATTTAGTAATCCTGTTCGTCAACCTCTCTACAAGTACGTTGACTGTCTAGATGGAGGCAAACCAAAGGCTGAGACTGCTGCTGAAGCACTAAAGGAGATTTATCCTGCTGTGAAGACCTCAGGAGTGACCCTTGAAGTGCCCATGATCGGTCATAGTCTTACTTCCAGCAGTGAAGACCGTGTTCATCAGCAGTACGATGAGCTAGTCTCCCTCATTGAATCCCATGACGCTGTATTTCTGCTCATGGACTCACGAGAATCACGATGGTTGCCTACAGTCATTTGTTCTGCTCTTCAGAAGATCTGTATCACTGCTGCCATTGGTTTTGACTCGTTTGTGGTGATGCGACATGGTATAAAAGGTGTCAACGAGCTTGGTTGTTACTTTTGCAACGATGTGGTAGCTCCCACAGACTCCATGAACGACAGAACTCTCGATCAGCAATGTACCGTGACTCGTCCTGGTATTGCTCCTATTGTGTCTGGATACGGAGTTGAAATCCTCCAGGCCTTGTGTCAAGACGAGCCCTCAGCTCCTCACCAGCTTCGGGGCTTTTTGCACGACTTTTCCACCGTCAAAATCACAGGTCAGCGGTTCAAGTGTTGTTCGGCATGCAGTCCTGTGGTTGTCAAAGAGTGGAAGGACAGAAAGTGGGAGTTTGTGAAGAAGGCGCTGAATGAGAGAGGGTGGGTCGAGGAGCTGTGTGGGTTGGCGGAGTTGCAGAGAGGAGTGGATGAGTTGGACTTTGGAGGGGAGGGGAGTGAGGAGGAGTGGGAGATGTAGCAAGGACTGCGGTAGCAGTTCTTGCCAGTAGGGTGGATGTAAGTGCAAGTCGATGGTTCTTGCAAGTAAGGGTGAATGTAAGAGCTGCTCTGACAGCTCTTGTCATGCCAGTAGTGTTATTACACTGACGATATACTAATACATGATTAATGATGGAGGCTGTGGGTGGTATTGGAGGTGCTCGTATATAGTGTTATTAGAAGGGTATATAGTTCTCGGTAAAGTAGTGAGAACTGCTTGTTTAATGGTGTATGCCTGTCTTCCTAGATACATTGAGGAGTCACTCGACTTTTGATAACCACTGCTTACGTAATCTGATTACGTAACATTCGATAGGGTTGCAAATTACAGAACTCTGTCAAAACTCGTATCAAATTGACGAGAAAAGTGTCCTGAATCGAATGGAGCCAATCTTAAGATTGTCAGATCATCCAGTCTTGAGTTATAGACTCTTCTAAATCTCTGTTTGAATAAGGTGGACCCAAGATTACGTAATTTCCGAGCCGCACGGCTGGGGGTGGGCCTTTTGGCCATCGCGAGTAGTGGTAGAAGCTGTGGGAAGTAGATGAAATTTTTAGCAGTGAATTATTTGGCAGTTAATGGGTGACTGAGGAAATATGAGATTCAGCATAGTAATATTTGGGGAGATCATGTTTGTTGACTGAGCTCAACTGAAGCTAACTAATGTACCTCGCTTTGGTGCCGAATTTTGGAAAGCTAAGTAATGTATCAACTAAAGAAAGTTCAGTCAAGTAATCAGTTGAAGAGTGAATCGAAAATACCTCAAAACACAGGCGTTTCTGTAAACCCAAGTATTTCAAAGCAACTGAGCGCTCACCAGATCGACCTCACTACCGATTCTTTCTCAGTTGCTTCTCAATTGATGTCAAACTAAACACATGACTAACCTACCTCCTTCTCAAGCTCATCGAGTTTACGTAGCCAAGATCAGTTCAAGAGCAGTAGTGGTCAAATGGATGGTGATCAGCTGAGAAGTCCCGGATGAGCAGCAGTTATTTCTTTGATCGTTCATGTGACTGCGGTACCGGTATACTTGTTCCGCTATAATATCCAGTCAAGTGTCGTCATCTGAACATCATACCCCATATCCTATCAATCTAATCACGACCCCATCCCCGCTATCATCCCCGCTATCTCACTATCGCCCCCTTCGATTTCACATGACGAGATTCAGGTGACTGAAATCTCCGACCAACTTTGCGCGAGATATACGTAAGTGGAGAGAGTTAGCACTGAATTGGAGTTAAGAGATATATGAGTTTAGAGAGAATAAGTCTGGTCGAGGTAAGATTGCTCCTTTGGAGTGGGTGGAATGGATGAACGTGGAGGAAGGGGTTGATGTTCATCTTGTAGGAATGAGATTAGTAAGCCAAACTGAGAAGAATGAGATTAGTAAGCTATAGCTAAGGAGTGAATCAGACAGTGTTGCAGAAGGTGTTACAGAAGTGCTTATACTCGTCATGAATCACTTGCTTATTCCTACTGCCTACAGCTTCCCCTTGCTTGTTCTATAACCATCTTGAAGACCCACTCACCCTACATTCACCAACGTTCAGTGCCGTAGTCACCCCTTGGTTGAAGACATAGCCACATTCCTAATCCTTCTGTCAAAATATAGTCACTGCTTATTGGTTGACAGAGATAGATACGGGGTGACAGGACGTATCGTTATAGGTAAGGCCCACCAGGATCCACTCAAAAGCCGTCTTCCACGGCTCTGTCAAATTCAAGTTTTACTGTCAACTCCGAATTACAGCTTCATCGCGGCTATGAAGGTCTCTTTGAAGGTCTTTGACCGTTAAACCCAGTATGCACTCTAAGTGGATCTTTGAGCTGTCAGAGGTGAAAAAAACGTCAGATATTCCCGGCGACGTCTTCTAGAGCCGTTCTAGAGCGTTCTGGACCGGTGGGTGGGCTACACCTGCTCTAAGGGGTTTGGTATGTCCTGTGACACTTCATTTCAGACGGTTCAGGCAGGTACAGTATTGGCCAGAACGAGAGGTGTCTAACGAATATTGTCAAGGGGATAGAGCAAATGGAGGTTATGGGATAGTCAAGTGACCTTGCTCAAAAAATGAGAAGCAGCTTGAATAAGTCCGAGGAAAAAGAGCAAAAAAGACGTCCTATGACTAGACTCAAAGCTACAAGAAAAGTACGAGTACTGTAGCCATAATTACAACAGCTCGTAGTTGACCACGTAAACAGGACTCAAAACCCGGTTACCACTCATCCACCCTTCAATCTCAACTTGCACTCTCTCCCCTTGGACTTCCTCTTTGGTTAAACTCGCATACATGCTGGAGGCAGGCACATGGTCAATAAATGTTATCTCGATGGGAATTGTCTGAGAGCGAGATAGTTTGTGCTACTTGTACTAAGTTGATGGTGCCACTGGGCAGGTTTTGGGCGGATATCCACTGAGACAGCTCAAAGCGGTTTCCCAAACAGGCCACCCAAAGGTGCAATCTTTGCGACATGATAAAGTCGTGATAACCAAGTCCAAGGGGGATGCACAAACTCAACGTCTATACAGTGCAAATAGATGTGCGAAATTATAAGAAGCAGAAAAAATGACACAAAAGCAGCTGTCAATTCAATGGTCAGGTTTGTTGCCCCTCATTCATGGCACTAATGTCAGGGAGACAGACTGACATGTGTCATCGGGGTTTGCACAATGGTGTCAAGTTAGTCCATTAGTCGAGTCTTGTGCGTAAGGTCTTTGAAATGAACTTTTAGGTGATCGACAGTTTACACATGACCTTTGTACATCGGAGAGAAAAGGAGGCTATCCTGATGAATAGTGGTTTATTCGATTTCCACGGTTTCCCGATTTCAACGAATTTTTCCACATTTTTCCAGCTTCATGTATTTTCGTTCATTTTATTGTCCTTTTTTCGTGTCCTTTTTTTTTCGTGTCCTTTCATTGTCTCCTTTATTGTCTTTTTTTTTTGTCTGCTCGTATTTAATGTGCGTGCATAGAAACCCTTCCAATCAATATACCCTTCAACTTCCGCAATAGTTGACCAAACCTTTTGATTTTTGCTCCACTCCGCTGCCCCACCGCGCTCATCTACCCTGCCTTCTTTCAGCTCAAAACCTCCACTTTTACGCCCAGAAACCTCCCATTTCCCTTTTCCACAATCGAGGCATTTACTACGTCATAGGCTTTGCTTCTAAAGGAAAGAAATTTCCGCAAGTTAAAAAGTCTATTTCTGTTTTGGGCGGATAGGGCACCAGAGGAATGTACGTTGTTGCACGCGAACGGGAGGTGCCAGTGGGTCAATGTCACGTGAGATGGTAATTTGAAGGTACACAAACACGCTGACTTTTTTTTGCCGCCTAAATAACCGCCGAAGACCCACTTATATCGCTAGTACGGCTGACAGCCACTCTACACTGGCCCGATTGAGACAATTGAAAGTCTAAGCTGGGGGACATGCGTAAACCTTAATTGTATATCTCGGAGAGTCTGAAATGCCTCAGAATAGGGCCATATTTGTTTACGAGGGGAATAAGGGGGGGGGTACGAGTAAAAGGAGGAGGGGAAAATATTGATGAACAAAAAGTTGGAAAAGAAAAAGAACAGAACGAAAATATAATACCGTTCATGCGGATACACGGCTTCTCCGTATTGCCAGCCCCCCTTATTACTCCGTCGTTGCTGTCTCCATCTTGCTAATGTCTATCGACCTTTGGCTTTCTCAGATACTCCACACTCTCGCGCTCCTTTTCTTTTTGCTTTTCAATATACCGCAGGTTAAAGTGATTGTGCTATGGATTTATAGTCCCGTTTTTCCTACACCAACAGACAACGAAGATAGCTACACAACTGCTACACAAAGAGAAAACAACAGTTGCGAACACTCAGCTACACAAACACTACCTACCATCAGCTCCATTCAGCTACATTACACAAACACCTCCTTACAGCACAATTTCTCAACAGTACACAGAAACAATCTCAACTTGTTCAACAGCTACAAACACACCAGCTCCACATCTACATGAACAGTTAACCATTCAACATATTTCACTCACTCACTCACCACTCACCATGACAGACAAGGTGATACAGTACTACGAGCATTACTACGACCGGTCTCGAGACCTGGAGGCTCTGGCGACCTACGTGGCCAACCACTACACCCACAACATGCCCATCATCATCGGCACTCTGTGCTGCATGCTGTTTGTGTGTTCCTACGTGCTCCACGACATTATCAACGAGAGCAAGGAGGTGGAGAGTGACGAAAAGGAGCTTCCTTTGCCTGTTGCGAAGCCTCGGCAGTCCTTGTTTAGAGAGTTCTCTTTTGACTCACACAAGGAGTACGATAACGATGAGGTGGATCCTCTTACAACTCTCGAGGAGCTTAAGGAAATGGAGGAGGAGAGGAGGAGAGAGAAGGCTAGGAAAGAGGAGGAGAAGAGGGTTCTTGAACTCGCAAAAACAGACGACACATACCCTCTTCTGGACCCCGTACATTCCTTTAAACAGCCGTTTTGGACGGACAGCAGGGAACCGTGGGAGACGGACAAGTGGAAAGAGCCCCAGATTACTCTCCTTGAAGCCCTGGCTTAGTAATGCGCTGCACATAGCCGGAAGCGCCCGGCGGTTATTTATTATGCATTAATACAGCACGAGCTGCGCAGCAGTGAGTGAACAATACGAGTACAGCACGAGCTGCGAAGCAGTGAGTGTAGACCAGTACGAACTGCGAAGCAGTGAGTGTAGACCAATACGAGCTGCGAAGCAGTGAGTGTAGACCAATATGAGTTGCGAAGCAGTGAGTGTAGACCAATACGAGCTGCGAAGCAGTGAGTGTAGACCAATATGAGTTGCAATACTCACTGCTTCGCAGCTCGTATTGTCAGACAGGTAGTATCTGTAGTCCTTACCGTTGAGTGGAGTATCGAGTTTTTGCGAATGTTTTTGGGCTTTGTAGGAACGGTAGGTAGAGACTCTTAATCTGTTAGAAATGTTAGAAAGAAATCCGTTGGGAGTTTACGTAATACGCTTCAGTTGTAATAATTAACAAATAGAATTAAGGTTCAAGGTGTATGTTCCCAATTCCGTGAAGTGTATCGAAGTAAGTTGTTGAAAGTTGTTGTCGTAGTTGTTGTCTGGAAGGTTTGTTGTTGTTGTCGATGTTGTTTTCGATACTCTCCAAGCAGGGAATTGGGGGCCTTTTTATATCATTTTTGATGGTCACATGAGGTTACTACCCCCTGTTCAATTTGTGAAGGTTTAGTCTCTGTGTCCTTATCAGTGTGTTTCCTTATCAGTGGGGAAAACCAATATTGAAGTTTACTTAACCCCTGTCTGTGGTTTTAACAAGGAAAGCGGTGGAGCCTGTGTTGAGTCTTCCAGGTCAGCTGAGGAGCTCACAAAGAATGTGTCATTTATTAGTCATGATTTGTCATGATTTGTCATGATTTGTCATGATTTTTAGTGAATTGTTTTAATGGGTCATTCTTTTTCACTCATGATGGGTATCTGCGATGTCCCACCACTTTAATTTTCCTAACAGTATCATCTTATGAGCTTCAACGAGACGGGTTGAGTAGTATCTATTCGGTAGCTAGACTCTAGAGTTGAGTGCAGTTAATGAACTGCAACAATATGAGCTGCTGAGCAGTGAGTGTTGGGTGTAGAAGTATCTCTAGTCTTTATTGTTGAGTGGAGTATCATCTTACGGTATGACTTGCAACAATACTAGGAGAAGCTGTGAGTGATGTAACAGGAGTACCAGCAATTGTATCTGGAGTCTTAAGTGACATTACGGTGGTGTCTCTCTGAACTCTAGTCTCTAGTTCAGTGTCTCCAGTCTATAGCATTAGCAGTTTCAAGTCTCTACTTGCTCAGTATGGTGTCTTTAGCTCAAGTATCCCTACCATGTCTGATATCCTTACGAGGATGTAATACCGGCTCTTGTGTGTACTATTCCCAGCATCTCCAGGGTCTCATGGTATTGGTGTGTCTAGTTACTCTACTTGTAGTACTCCAGTATTTGTAGCTCAAGTATCTCTAGTTGCAAGCAGTCTTACCAAAGCAATACTTGGCTGTACTATCTCCAATATCCCTTACTAAAGGTACTAACTGTAGTGTCTGGTATTTGCTATTTCCACTTCAGTCCTAATTCTAGTGCAATTCTGCTTACTCACTTCAACAGCTCCTCCTCGTCACCTCACCTGCTCAATAACTTTTCCACTTTCAGTAATCTTCCCTACAAGTACCTTGCTCAGGCAGTAGCAAGTGGGCAGGTGGAGGACTTAGAGGGTGAACTAACAGAGATATTTGGGTGATAAATATAAGAGATATTGGTATCATTGTATTCTCCCCGTTCAGACGAACAATTTGAACTACTTCTTATTACTCCACCATATCTCCTCATCTCAATAATCACCTCTACTCTCTCTCAGACCTCCACCTTCACTATCCAAAGCCACGAACCACCACCGAACTTTTAGCAAGGCTTGCTACGGCTATCTTTAGCAACCGCGTACTCTCTCCAGACCGTTAGAACCCTGGCAGCCTTTCAGGTCAGGCATAGACGTCGATCGACATGGATACGAGCAACCGCATGTCGATTTGATTTAGCAAGGATTAAAAGGAAAAGGAAAGAAAAAGAAAAAGAAAAACCGGGAAATAAAGGATCCGAAAAAGAAGCCGAACATACAAAAAGCGGGATTATTCGAATAATTGCTTGCCAACAGAACAATTATCTACTACCCCATAAAATCACCTGATATTCACCCCTATCTGCTCAGCCTCGAATTCAACAGATTTCAAGTCCAACAGAAAGATATTATTGACAAGACCTAGAGAATTATCCACACCATGCGTTATTATCGCGATGTTATAGCCCCTGCTTAAAAGTCGTGCGACGAAAGTGCTCAAAATAGTAGGCTGGGTGGTGTGATTAGTAATCAGGGTTGTGTATTATGTAATAACCTTAAATGATAAAATAGTAGTCGTGATTAGTAATCAACTTAATAAGCAAATGGCTGAAATATCACTTTCTCACTGTCTACAACCAGATTTCAACCTCTGTTTCATCCAAACCATGCTGTATTTCTGCTCTAGTATACAATATATAAATAACTATTCTATCTGGCGGAGAATTGGACTGTGTTAGTTTGATTGAAGTTGTGAGGCGTTTGAACGAAAGGTGTGAGACCTTAGTGTGTAAATGAGGTATGGGATGATTGAGAGGTGAGGTGTGAGTGGTATAAGACGCCTGAGTGATTGGGGCGACAAGTGAGGCGTCAGTCAGGTTCTAACTAAGTGAATCAGACAATCAGACTTGGTGAACAAGATAGTAAGTCAGACAGTCAGTCAGACAAAAGATCAGGCAATGAATCAGAATGAATCAGACAAGAGAATCAGACATTGCCAGGCATAGTCATCAGAAACAAACATTAGACAATGGTGCTGTTCTTCGTCCACTTTCAAGGCCGATGAACTTGACAAACAAGATTAGGGCATCATGTCTGAAAATGAGCATCTGAATGATTAGACAGGAGAGGTCAATCAGGAATCATTCTCCTAGAAGCAGTGAATCATGTGATCTCATCCACTTGATCAACCAAGAACAGTATGATCAACTGAAGAACAGATAGATGAGAATCGGCTTCAAAGGCAAAAGTCTTCTTAACTGAAGTTCCACCTTTATCTGATTATCAAACTCCTGTAGCTTAATCTCTTCGTTCACCGAACTGTCCATCTCATGACTTGATGCCTATCTTTTTAAGGCACCCTTTGAAGGTCATCCAGCTCTCTGTCGTTTGTCTGTCGTCACCTGCTGTTGTCGTCACCTGTTATTGTCGTCACCTCTCATTATCGTCACCAGCTCTTGTCGTCCACGTGAAATCCTCTCGCCATCACCTTCCTCTTATTGTCGCCACTTGGTATCTCCCTTGTCTCTGTCATCAGCTTCCCCTCAGCAACACCACCCATGTCGTGAGTAACACAAACACAAACACCCTCATTTTTTCCCCTCTTCTACTCACCAGTGTAGTTGGCCCGCTCCTTGTAGAGTACTCGGTGACCGCACTCCTTGCATCGCACCGGATCGTTTCGCTGAAGCACCACCTTGGACGAGCAGTTGGCACACAGGTACTTGACGGCGTACGACTTGTTGTTGGCCACGCCGGAGGCCGAGGCAGACAGGTTCTGCGAGTCCAGCGAGGGCGAAAACGATTCCTTGTTCATGATGCCGTGTGTGTGTTGTGACGATAAAACTGAAGAAGACTGATGGCGAAAATTCCTGCATCTGCATCAAAAAGTTTAAATGTTTTGCCAGAAAAACCTTGTTAGTAAGCAGGAGGGGGGGTGGTGAATAATGAGTCGTAGAGTGGAAGTTGGAGGGAAAGAAATGTGCCAAAACGTCAGGGTGGTGTTGACTGTTGTATTTGACGGTGTTTTTTCGATTATGTAAGCAATTTGGGAATGTTTGGAGACTTTTGGTTATGAGTGGTATATTGAGTGTTGATAGGGATTATGATTGGGAAGACGGTGAGATTTTAAAGTCTTCAAAAGTCGACTTTTTGAAGGGGGAAAGGAAATAAAAGTTGGAATTGTTGCAAATCAGCTTCAAAAAATCGGCGTATTTGCTCATATTTCTTTTTCCTTCAATGACGGGCTGCTTTGAAGACCCATCTTCTCTCACGTTAAGGTTTGATAGTTGTGAAATAATGAAGGAGAACCGTTTGTGGAGTGTCAAAGAAGGATGCATCACTATTTGAAGTCTGAGACCTTCAGAAGTTGTGTTTAAGAAGCGTAGGAAGACCTTTTTGAGCATTTAAATAGTCCTGCAACTGGTTTCCAAGTCTCTCAAAACATTTAACTGCATTTCAAGCTGATATGAATGGTCCTGCTTATTCCTTCAAATAAGGTTTCCAAATCGTAAGAATATTTTTGGGACCCGTTTTTAGAGTGCTTCTGAGTTCAACCTCCAACGTTTGACGATGTTGTTGATAAGGTAACAACTTGACAACTCTAACGTCACCCGAAAAGCTATACAATAAGGCTGATACAAGTAAAGTAGGCTGATACAAGTGATAGCAAGTACCCAAATCATCTTCTAGGAAAATATCAGTACACAGATAACCTCTCCTCTACGAAGTATGACGATGCTGAGTCGTTTCAACTCATCATCGCTGGATAGGTCAAAACAAGGACAGAACCTCAAAATTCCTTAGTCAACAGGCAATCTTGTCCCAGAACTTGAAAATCGAGGCTTGAGGAACGAGAAATATAGCTCAGAGACTAAGAGCAGTACATACTGCATCCAACACAATGTACCAAAGAAGTTAGCCAGAACACAGATATCTTCACCAGTTAACTCTAAATCTATATGCTTTGTCTTTCTCAATTGAGACCTATCTGACCTACTTGCCAAAAATTGCCCGTTGTTTTACCCTGTAGAGAACAGCAGGTTGCTTTTTGGTTTCTAGCTGGAGAAAGCCTATCGATGTTTCTCAGAACATGCCTAGGTTCAGGATGAAATGAAGCTCGACTAAGATCAAACGTTGGAGTTTTTAAAGCTGCGTGAATTCTACAGCGTTTTTGAGATCTCTGCTATGAACATAGGAGGTCAAAGATTTGAAAATGCTTGTCCAGATTCCACTATCTTCTGTCCATAGTATTTATGACAAGAGGGGGAACATTGACCAGATATCTGAACAGCTGGAGCTTTCCAGAATGTCAAACTTCATCGCTAATTATCTCTCTACGTATCATGCTACAAGTACATCTTTTTCAACCATTAATAACATCCATTAAATAAGTTAACTGCCAACCATCGATTAACACTTGCAAGACTCGCAAGAACACTTGGAGCAAGAGCAGGAGTTGGTGGGCTTGTCAGCTGGCTTGGAGCAGCAGCAGTTGTTGACGAGATTGTGCTGGGAAAAGGTCTTGGACTTGTGCTTGCCCTGGATGATAGAAGCTCCGAAAAGTGCGCTAGTGAATTCCATTGTAGGGGTGTGTGTGTGTGTAAGAAGTGTGAGTGTTTGTGTGAGTGGATGATAAAGATAAAAAACAGGACCCTTTCACCCCTATTTATATCAATCCTCAACTTCTCTACAGAGTTCCAAGATCTGATAAAGTTGTATTCAGCCGTAGCACAATGCACGCTTCTGCATAACAAACGGCACTAATCTCGCAAACTATGAGGTTGACAAAGAAAGAGGCGCGGCTGTAGCATAATGATCTCATCCGAAAAACCGGTTTAACAATGTCTTTGTATGAGAAGAGTGTGAGAAGACGAAGAATGTTTTGTCAAAGGATCTTATTGGAGACCACAAGAGAAGTACAAGTACGATACCGGTAGTAACAAACTAGCAATATTGAGAAACAGATACGTGATTCAAAATGGTAGCTGCTCCATTTTCGCCACATCTTCCTTCTCCATCATTCTAGATCAGTTCGTAGATCTTCTTCTCACATTCCATCGGAGTCCGAACAGAGCCAACCTGCCTCAATTTAGCACCAAAATCGGACTCCGAAAGCTAAAAATACACGCTAAACTCGCCACTCTTATCCGATCTTCCAAATTCCACCTAAAATTCCTTTGTTAGACCCCTTTTTCTCTTCCTCCATATTCGAGCGGTTTATGCTGCTAAGGTTCAAGATTGTATGCAAGGTGCGAGATTATCGCTGCGGCTGAAAACCAACAACCTTATATCTGGATTTCTAATCAGATGGCGGAATGTACTCGAAAAAAGGAGGAAAAAAAGGGGAACATAAATAGTACCAAAATTCCGGTCATTTTCATCATCAAACACATACACACACACACTCACAAGAGACACATATCTCTCTTTCTCTCTCACACACACACATCTCTCACATTTCAAACATGGAATTCGCATCTACTTTCTTTGGAGCTTCTCTCATCTCCAACTCTACCAAGTCTGTCAACAAGCACAACTTGGTCAACAACTGCTGCTGCTCTACCAAGACCAGCATGCCTTCCACTTGTGCCTGTTCCAAGTGCGGCTGCAGCACTTGTAAGTGCTAATTATGTAAATTAATTTATTGATTTATAAGAAAAAGAAATAAAAAAAGATCTGCTCGTATTCCTATGCAAGTAAGTCTAGTGCCGGTAGAGGTGCACTACACACAGTACTGAGCACTTGTATCCAATAGAAGAGCTCCATCGATTAATGGGATTCGAATTCTACCAGCTTTTTGAGAATATAACAATGTCTAAGCTCGTGACAAGTCTATCGTCAGATTCACAGCTTACTGTACAGCAGTCAGTTAGAGAAAACATTCATCAACATTTAGAAACTTAACAAATCCAATGATACAGACCATTCTATTGAATCAGCAAACCACACAGTCTACATGATCTCAAACAAACCAATATGGACACAAGTTCTTGAATCCACTGCCAGGTGCATGTTCAAAGTCCAAGGTGATCTGTGGCGTTTCTTACCTCTTTATCGTGCACGAAGTCGTGAAACTTCTACGCTTCGCTTAACATCAGCTCTGGAGGCTCGATCAATAAGCCGATGTTGACAGTGCTGGCATTCAGGCTTGGAAGGTATCGTCATGGTTAGTCAGGGTTATGGATTTGTGCCATAAAGTACCCTGAATTTAAGCTATAGACACAAACAGCTGCCATAAAGTACCAGAGAATTAAGCTATAGCCAAGTCTCGCCATAAACTACTGATAAATTAAGCTGTAGACACAAACGTCTGCCATAAAGTACTGTACCTATAATTTAAGCTATAGACCCAAAGCGGTGCCTTAAAGTGTGATGTATTTACTATGAACTGAAAGCTGTCAGAAGCAGTTGCAACAAACGGACAGTTCATGAACATGCACGAACCACGGTAATGAGCACATACTCGTGTTGCTTTGTGCGAGTAGCTGATACAAATTGACTCTCTTACGATCACAATTGACTCTCTTAGACAATCACCCAGTATTGTATACTGGTAGTCTTACTCCACATCTACTGTACACTCTCTTTTCAGTAGAATACAATATATACCAAATAAAACTACATGCACGTGGCCACAAAGAGTGCGGTGGCCACCCCCAATTCCCCAACTCCCCAATCCTCCCCTCCTTCTCTATTTCTCCTGGTTGTTGCAAAAGTCGATAAACTTCTTCTTGTGCAGGACACCGACAAACTGGCCGTCTTCAACAACACAGATCTGCCTTACTCCGAGCTTGGAAAACATCATTTGCACGAGCGTCAGTGGAGAGTGCACGTCCAGAGCCAACGGGGCTCGATCCACAAACTGCGTCAGATCAGTCGCCTCAAACGGCAACAGTCCGTCTTCACAGGCGCTTGAATTGGACGACTCCTCCGGGTCAGTCTCACACGTTTCCCTTGCCTTCACTCCAACATAGTAGTGGTGGAACTTGGTGATGTCCACGTCCTTGACTGACACCGTGCACACAATGGAGTCCAGGGAAGACGGAGGCACCACAGCTGGAGGAACAGTAGGAGGAACAGGCAGACTGAGCTTCAAGCCTGTCGTCTCGTTTGGCGGCGGAGAGCCAGGAGACGGTTCCCCTCCTTCAGCTACAACTACACCAGCCACTTCCTCGTACCACTGGCTGATTCTGTCCAGAGCCACCTCCAGCTCTAGGGCAGGCAACAGTCCAACAACATTGTCCTTGCGAACCAGCGGAATCGAGCCGTCAATGCCGTTGCGCACCTGCACCTGGGCCAGCATCTCCTTCAGCTGGCCCACAGTCACCTTGGCACTTCCGTCCTCGTCTCCCTCGTCCATATCGATGCACAGCTTTCTGGGAAAGTGGGAAACAAGGTCAGCGAGCGAGGAGTCAAACGCCAGCGTCTTCCGGTTGTCCAGGAACGGGTAGTCGTTCTTCTTGATCTGCAGCTCGTACACAGACTTGGGCTCGATCAGATTGGCGACCCAGTTGGCAACGAGAATGGCAATGGAAAAGGGAAGAACGTAGTCCAGGGACCCGGTGAGCTCGAACAGGATGACTGCCAGAGTCACATTCATCCGCGTCACGCCGGCCATGAACGCTCCTGCTCCAATCATCGCATAAGTGCCGGGAGTAATGCACTGAAGAGCTCCTCCAGGACACGTAGCGAGTGTGCCGAGGAAGGGGGTGGTCAGGAGAGACAAAACCCCGCTTTGCTTCTCGTTCAGCATCTGGTGGTAGAGAAGTTGTGTGCCAAGACCCAGAACACGTCCAAACAAAGCGCCAATGATCATGGAAGGGACATAGATACCTGCAGGTACTTTAATGCCAAAAGTGATACACGTGAGGAAGATTTTGAGCACCAAAACCCAGGAGAGAGCTTTAGCCACCCCGGGAATCTCACTGATAGAAGTGGGACACAGTTTGCTGAGATCTGGATTGTCAGGGTCACAGGGAGATGCAAGCTGGAAGAGAAGTTCAGCGACTGATTGACGAGTAAAGGGACTGGAAAAGGATGTGAGACCGGTGATCAGCGTCACTACCAGAACTTCAATCGTATGGTGGCCAAAGAAAATCTTGCCGGGAGCTCTGACTTTTTGAGGCCACCAGGCGCTAAACTTGCAGAATAGAGCGCCAAAAATACCTCCACAGATGCCCAAGATGATAAAGACGAGAATCTCCGGAGAATGCCAGTCCTGTGTGTACTTTACCTCAAACAGAACAATCTTGCCCGTCTTGTAGGGGTCCAGCAGTTTCAGAAAAAGGGCAGACGTCATGGCACAGAAAAAGACACGGAAGAGCTGTGCAGGCATGAACATGTAGGAAACCTCTTCTAGGGAGAACAGGACACCACCCAGGGGAGATCCAAACGCTAGAGCTACACCTGCAGACGCAGCAGCAGCCAGAATCTGTCGTCTTCGCAAATCGTTATGGGAAAACTTTGTGAACAAACGGCAAGCAATGTTTCCCACACAAGTAGCTAGATGGACGTAAGGGCCTTCTTTTCCAAGACACAGACCGGAAGAAACAGCCAGAACAAGACCCACAGACTTGTAGACGAGCGTGTGGGTGCCTAGGAAACGTCGGATGACGAAACCGGACAGAATCGTCTTCACTTCAGCCACTCCACTGCCGTAAGCAGTATAAAAGACTCTCGGTTTGTTGTCTTTGAGGGAAATCGGTGAAGAAGTCTTTGTTCTGAGAGTCAGTCTCACTGCTAGAAACGCCAAAAGCAGCATGATGGAAAGATAGGCCAGAAAGTTGATATGGTGGGCATTCAGGAACGGCAAAAAGTGTTCCGCACTGGCCAAATTACTCCACAGCATCCATTCGCCCTTACACTCGCCTCTGGGACTCAGCCAGGACGAAGAGCAGTATCCGAATTTGAAATCAAACAGCGTCTCTTCCACTCTATCGATTGAGTAAGCGATCAGAGCAAAAGAAGCCGCAATCACCGAAATCAAAATCCAGTCTTGGAGGGAATCGAACGAACGAATAAGACGGCCTCTGAAACCCGGAATCGACTGGATATACTTGACTCTTGACGAGTCGTTGATGGTATCCCTAACCCAGTCGACAGTGGTGAAATCGTCGTAAAACCGTCGTTCCGGACCGGTCTCCGACATCATCGACTGGATGCCGACACGTGACTGCATGAACTGCGAGGCTTTGTGCACGATTCCGTGGCCAGACGGTAACTTGAGGGTAGGAGGGTTAGGGAACTCTACCGATCCGTACCCAAATGTCTGGCCTCCATAATCGCTCTGCGACATTAAAGGCTGCGTGTCTGCATCTCCCCACAACATGCGAGTGTCGTCACAGTCGCTGTCTTCGTTGTCGGTGAAGTAGGACGACTGTTTTCGCTGGATCTTGGGCGATCTGAGCGAAAAGTTGCCGAGGTGGAACCGGGAAGCAAGTCGTTTTGTGCCACTACTAACTGCTCGTAACGAGTTGTGTTGATGGTGGTTTTTTGACTTGAGAACCGGACTCTGAGGTTGAGACTGTGTTTGTGGCTGTTTCAGTTGAGCTCTGGTACTTGGACGTCGTTTTCGTTTCACTGACCCTGTCGTGGAACCATCTTCCGAGTCGTTTGTGTCATTACTTTCCCAGTTGGAAGTACTTGTGGTCACTGTCTGTTCGCTTTGAAACCGTCGAAACAGCGGTTTTTTGATCTTGTTGAGCCGCGGATTCTGCGGTCTGCAATCCGAATCTGTCACGTCCGAGTCGTGGTGGTCCGTCAGATGCGTTTCGCTGTCCATTTTGCGGTGAAATGAGTGTAATATGGGCTGCTGAAGCTGAGGAGGACAGGTTTGATTAGGCAAAAGTCAGATGTCCAGGGCGTTAAAGATAACTTTATGCACCTCAAATGTTGATAGAGGGAGGGAGGGTAAAAGGAGATGCTGATTGAGAAAATGAGAACAGGACAAGAACAATAAATGGAAGAGTTCTCCAAAGATTGAATGAGCTAACTCACAAAAACCACTAACCACACCTCTTCTCCTTAGCTACGCATCATCTGACAGACTAACAGAACCCTAACGGCTTAGATGTAACGTAAACAACGAGACGGAGGTGTATTATCTGGGGAACCAGACATGCTGCAGAAAAGGGGGAAATGCAGGGGCTATAAGGGGAGGCAACTAATATGTCTGGCTTAGTCATCTTGAATATTTAGTCAATTTTCGCCTCTCAAAATCACACCCCTCCTCCTTCCAATGACGTCATGTTTACAAACTATAACACTGATAAGCCATTGTGTGGGGAACTAGCGTGAGGTTTGATAGGTGAGGAATGAGAGGAATGTGGATGACGTGAGTGATGCACATAAACACAAGTCACGTGATAAGAAGAGGTACCTATTGAGATCCAGTTATTTGAACTCAAGCAACGTGTCTTCATGAGTACCAAGTAGTGGTATGCTCTTCGCTCATATACTTTCCCTGTCTCAGACTATTTTAGAACGCGATCAAGGAGTCCAAAAGGTGGGGAAGGGGTTAAGGAAATTGCGAGAGAAAATTATGAACAAGTGATGCAAAAGTGATGCAAAAATTATTCACAATCTGGGGAGGCAAAATTGGTAATAATTTGTCTACAATGCAAGTACGCGTAGTTGGATAGATGTAACAGATACCAGGTTATCGTGTCTTTGGTGGCTGCTGTCGATCACATCATAGGTGGTTCAGATTGTTTACTTCTGGAGATTAAATTGATAGGAAGATTAAAACCGCAATAGAGGTCGGATGGGGAAGTGAAACATACCGGGATGGTCGCACAGACAGGGCCTGCACGGGGATGTACTTATTTTGACCCTGTGACCTGTATTACGGGACTTGGATGGTTTTGGAGATTGGGGGTGTGAGGGAACGGAAGTGGGTGATAAAGAAGGAGTTATGAGAGGAACGTTTGAAAGGGGACTTATGGGGGCACTGAAACGTGGTAAAAATTGTGTTTTGCATTTATCTATTATTGCACGTGCTCTACTGAGTGGTTTTAGAAGGGTTGTTATTTACTTATCTATGCCAACTAACTTTGATTATTTTAGTAGGGAATTAGTGGACAGAATTTTCAAGGATCGAAAACCAGACCTAAAAGATGAGTTATTCTAGAAGTGTAAGTTTCAGTTGCTTCAACAGTTCATTAGGCAGGTCTCTTGATTGTTTTTGAAACTATCTTCCAGCCAGATCTCACGTTTACAACGATACAACCCATTTCATAAAAGTAGCCATATAACACAGTTGAGCGGCTGAAATTAGACTCTCATGTTACATACTGTCTATATTTACCACTTCGAACACCTCCCAACCTTCCACCTCATCTCACTCTCCCTCAAATCGCCAAAAACCATTTTTTGTTTACATAAGCAGTGATACGATGGTAGTGGCCACATTCTCCACTTCTGGAACCGTCGGTTGTGTAGTGTAGTGGTCATCACGTCAGATTTTGATTGCTGCAATTGACTTTCTGAGAACCCCAGTTCGAACCCGGGCACGACCTTCTTTTTTTTCTCATATTGCGAGTATGAATTTTTGCGAAAAACTAAATGAAGTCAATGACGGGCGCTTGGAGAGCTCTAAATTATTTTTTTTGAACCAATATACTCACTACCTGAGCTGTTTTACGTCATTGATGAATTAGCATGATGTTGACTTTCAAAGACTGTCTCTCTGTCTTGATGAAGAGGTGAAACCTATATAGAGACTCAGGATGGGATCCACTACATCTTTAATTGATAAGATATACTCTCAGAATGTTTATCCCCTTGCTATTATTCGAATCAATGCCCCACCAAGTCTACAAGCACCACCATACCCTGCTAGTCTCCTCACTCAAACATCCAAATCAATAACTGTCAATCTATTCTTTTTGTGTATCCTCATACGAGATACCGTTTCTTATGTATGTTATCTAAGATGACGTTTACCTCAAGTCCTATCCATCTCATTATCAATAGGGTGTGAGTGTAAGTGAACATCCAACTGGACATCAAAGTGATCACCTTAGAGTTCAAAGCCCAAAGATCTCAAACCCTCACAGACTATGCTGCACAGATCATCAAATACTCCTCGAACTTCTCTTTGCTCAACCCCTCAGAGAATTATAATGCTCTCCAAGCCCGTAGCTATGCTTATAATAAACCAATTTCAGCTCCTCTTTCGTGCCCTCCTCGTTCACTCGATGAACAGGACGTCCGCTCATGAGCACAGAAATAGGACAATCATACACTCTAGCAAGCGCCAGAATCTCCAAATCTCCACCCCAAATCGCCGTCTCCTCCAGCTCCTTTGTGTACGAGTCCACATCTTTGATAGACATGGTCGCCTCGTCGAACAGAAACGGAATATAACTGTTTCTGTCTCGTCTGATTTCAGCAGCACATTTAGTTCTCAGCGTCTGAACGTCAACATCCACCTCATGTCGAACAGCCAGCTGGTCAGCAATGGACGAATACAGACAATGGCCGTCCGGAACAATATCATGGACAGTGGTTCCGTTCAGCTTCGTCAACGAATCAATGTTTTCCATCTCAATCTTTCTCAGATCAGGCTGCAGAGCTGCCTCCGACAAAGCCTCCTGTCTGATAGCTTCCTGCTCTGCGGCTTTTCGAGCAGCCCGCTCCTTCTGCCGGTTCTTCTTGGGCTTGGGACCCGAGGAAACTTGACTTCCCTGAGGTTCGGCAGCTACAGGACCCTTCTTTTTCTTGATGGAAGCCTCCTCCTGCTCTTTGGCTAATTCAAGCTGAGCAAGCAGTTTTTCAGGCGAAAACTCGTCTTCCTCGTCTTCCTCGGTAGCGTCTGCTGATGCCTCAGGCTTGGAATCACCTGATCCTCCGTTATTCAGCTCATCAATCTCCTTCTGATGACGTTCCTTGAGTTCTCGCTCTTTGTCTTCACACTGCTTCGTCACCTCCTTCTTCTTCTTCTTGTCGCCCGAGACTTGCTTTTTGAGGGTGGTGAGTTCGCCAGCAAGGTCCTTCTTTTCCTTTCTGTGTCGTGCAAGTAGTTCTTCCATGGTGTTAGTGGTGGTGATGAAGAGATGGAGAAGGTGGTTGACACACTTCTATGCATGTCAGAACTTTATGCGAGTTGAGGTAAGAGGTCAAGAAAAAGAAAGTTACTGGGTCACGTGACTTAAAATGGTATGGATATGGTGTCACGTGATCAAGGATGTGATTCCTTCAACAATTTTTCAAATCGACCGAATACTTCGGTCACCAGAATGACTCCTCTTGAGAACTCTACTGATTGGACTGTCTTATTGACACACGTGCTGTGCGTTTAACAAGAGTTTTTAGTTGGGAGTTGTTGGAGGGAAGAGGTGGTCTTAAGCTAAAGTGAAGTAGAGCCTAAGTAACGAAACAGCAAGCTCAGTAAGAAATATTTGTGAAGTGACTGAGAGTGATTTTCAACAGATGCTGAAGAGAAGAGAAAATCTGCAAGAGGGATCTGTTAAACAATGACATTTTCTGTAACAATGAGTCTTGTTGGTGTTCTAATAGACAGGTGAAAGGAAGCATACAGACATATTGCAGAGTGTTCCATCAAGAGGTTATAGCTACTGAAAATGAAAGATGATCTGAAGAGTTAGCCCAAGTGCTTTCTATGTCACAGTAATGTATTATGTTGCACCATTCGTTCTATAGCAGGCACAACAGACACTGCGTAGACTGTATTAAAGTACACCTTATACCATGACTGAGTAGGACTCTGCCTTTGCCTCTCTTTCAAAGAGTGCCGCTATACCTGTCTCTATCTATTAGATCCAGCTCCTTACTCAGCTGACAGAGTGTATCGTATACCTGAGTACACTCCAAATACCATAATACTATGATTCCAGTACTTCTAAGCCATCTCATAAAGTTGTTATGGCTATATACATATTTACCGCCTAATCGGCTAGACCGCAGACAAACCCTTATCAATTGTCAACACCGAACCCGTCTGCTCTTCTGAAGCTGCCAAATACAACACAGCATCAGCCACTGACTCAGCAGACACGTAGTTTTCCTTGCCCACACCTTGGAGAGGCGACACAAAACCGTTCTGGACAGTCACATTCTGAGTCATGTCTGTTTCCACCAATCCAGGACACACACAGTTGACTCTGATTCCTCTGGCTCCTACTTCAACAGCCAGAGCCTTGGTGAAGCCCACAAGACCTGCTTTTGCGGCACTATACACCGTAGATCCGCCTGTAAGGCCACGTAGTCCCAAAACTGAAGAAATGTTGACTATACATCCCGATTTGCGTTTCATCCAGGGTCGCATGGCATACTGGCTCATTTTGATTGCTCCTGTGAGATTGGTGGAAATTATATCGTCCACGTTCTTTGTGGTCATGAGGAGCGACGTTTGTGTGATTCCAGCGCAGTTTACCAGCAAATCCACAGACTTGAAGTCGATATCTGGCTGAGAAGATGCAGAAGCAATATCGTAAGATCTCGTGCTGTGTTCAAGCTGTGACGAATCTTTCTGGTTCTGTGTAGCACCCATAACCCTGGGAAGCTCTCCAAGTGCCTTTTGGAGCTTCTGCTCGTCTCTGGCAAGCAGGATCACTCGAACTCCGTTGGTTGCGAGCTTCTTGGCAATAACCAGCCCGATTCCTCCCGATCCGCCGGTGATCAGGGCGGTTTTCCCCGTCAGCGATGATGTGCTGATCGAGTACTGTCTAATGAGGGGTTTTGCCGCTCGATTGAGGGTTAGTAAGGGTCTGAACATGTGTGGTTGTGAGGAAGAGAGTGGTGAAATGGAAGAGGTTGAAGTAAGATGCATTTTGGAGTAAGGTTTATGGGGTAGAGATTGGGGAAGATGGGGGTGTTGATTAGTGAGGATATTTGTATAACACCTGAGCGAGAAGAAGCGCTCGATTATATTAAATAGGTGCTATTGTCAGATTGACTACTTTTTCATATAGTGTTGCCATACAAAAAGTGCCAGTAACAGATACTTTTCTCACTCCACCAATGTCAACTAACTTACTTGACAGCAACTCCCAATTTAGGAAGAAAGGGTGTTGATTACTAGAGATATTTGTATGGGACATGAGCTGGAAAAAACTACCATTGACAATTACGAGGCGTCATTACCAGATCTACAACTCCATATACTACTGTTACCACACAAATAGTATCACAAAATGACACTTTCTTCCATCTCTCTAAGTCAACTAACTTACTTGGCTGAAACTCCCAATTTGGGGAGAAAGGGATGTCATGAACTGGAGATATTTGTGTGGCAACCATACTCGGAAAAGCTACCAGTGATATAACAGAGACATACTTAATAAATCTTCAGCTTTCAATTATACCATTGCCACACAAAAAGTGCCACAAAACGACACCTCTTACCCTTCCTCAAGGTCAACTAAATTACTTAGACCGTCCCTCCCAACTGAACCTTGGTGGCATAGGAGGAGAAAACAGAACGATATAAAAGGTGGAGAAATAATGGTAGGTACAAACTCAAGGAGCTGAATATAAGCAGTTTGACAGCAAATCATCAGTTTTCCACTTTCCATTCAATTCTTACATAATCACACCTCTTTGTGTCCCCTTATTTAAACTCACCTCTGTTTTGTGTCCTTGCCTTAATTTACTTAACCTGTACATACTCCCTCCCTCCTCATGATCCGCACCAACTTGTCGAAAACCTGGTTTGCGTCTTCTCGCCTGATTCGGATCGCCACGTCGCCACTATTGATACCCGCCCGAATGATCATCAGCGGCACCTTCATGTACCCCTTCATGGGGATCTACTACTTTTTCACCCACCCCATTTTGTGGGCCTATCTGTTCACCATCTTTTTGCCGCAGATAGTGCTGACCATGGTGGTGTTCTTCTTCATGTACCTCTTCTTCTACCCGATCTCTGCGGCCTTTGCGTTCCTGTTCAACGGACCCACGGGTCTGTTCACTGCTTGGATTGCGCTACTACAGCAGTCCACTGTGATTGCTGGTATCCTAGGAGACATGTTCTTGTTGCCAACTCCAATGAAGATGTTGTTTGACAGTGTGAGTATACAGAAGTGACGAGGAGGATGTGATACCGAAGAGGATGTGATATCAGTGATGTCTTGGGGGTTGTAATACAGCTCATCCGTGACATTGCAACTTCGAAGTAACAGGAGACGAAGAGCTTGGTTTAACCGCATATTGAGTCTGAATCAGATCCTGTTCATAAACATGAGATTCTTAGGGTATCTGATGTTGGATGTGCGTCTTCCTTCAAATGGCATATTAGACATCAGGTACCTGTACTCCGAATCATGCGATAACTCTGGATTCTTCTTCCATGACTCATTTTACACCTCAGATACCTTTGATACCTTTCAGATTTCTCTCAGATATCTTTCAGAGACCTGTCAGATACGATTTGATACCTGTCAGACATCTCTCAGATAACTTTCAGATACCTCCCGAATACCATTTGATACCTCTCTGATACCATGGCTAGCCTCTTCATACCCCCACTAACTCAGATCATGTCCCGTGAAGGACTGGACGACATTGTCGTTGCAGGTAAACAGAAGCGACCTACGCCCGTGCCTCCACCTCAAACCAGAGTCAAGGTGCTCCTCAAACATCTGCCTCTCACTCTGGTGTTTCCCACGTGGCTGGTTCGACTCACAGTCACCGTTCTTTTGCATTTTATTCCCATCATCGGTCCGTTTGTGGCTATCCTTGTGAATGCCCCCCGACGAGGACGAAACGCTCACGCTCGGTACTTTGAGCTCAAGATGATGCCCAAGGCCGACGTGGAGCAGTTTACACGGGTGAGACGGGGCCAGTACCTTGGTTTTGGTATGGTTGCCGGTGCCCTAGAGTCCATTCCCTTCCTTGGGCTCCTTTTTGCGTTCACCAACTGCACTGGTGGCGCTCTGTGGGCCGTAGCCATTGAGAGACGAATGCGAGATACTGCGCGGCCTTCTCTCAACAATGCGCGTGCTCGGGCTCAGCAGATGATGATTGGGTAGTTGATGCGAGATTGCTGGATGCTTGTCACATAATTAATTTATTGCTTTAGATAAGGAGGGGGTGGCATACGGTATTAGCAGTACCAGTTCTGTCCTCGCAGGCTGGGTGAGTAGAACTTATCTAATAGTGAAGCTAGTGTCTCTGTTAGGCGATATACTTGCCATTGGCCGTTTCGTATCGTGGACTAAGAGTGCGCAGTGTAAACATCAATACGCTTAGGCTAGAGATGTAGTCTGCAGTGTCCCGGAAGTACATTAGGAAAATCACTGATATCCGAGTGAATGGAAAAGGCATTGTAATGAAGAAATGGCAATTGAGATCAGCATTATCTCGAAAAATTACTTCCGGTATGATGAGTTCTTTCTCCACCAGTATGAAGCTCTAACTTCTTGTATGGTATATATACCGGTAACGTACTGGTAGTTAGTGTACCGGTACTGTAGTGTAGTTCTGCAACTGTTTCACTAGCGCCATCACATCCGGATAAATCAGTTAACGCCTTCTCATCCCACGGGCAGCTAATGTGACACTAAGTTCTGAGAGTATTATCTGATGATCTATAGCTTCGATCGGCCCGTGAAAGAAGAAGGAAGACATGAGTGAACTTGTCTGACGATGAAACCAATTAGGATGTGTGACAGTGAGAAAAGATCGTTTCTGAGATGATAGAATCAAAGTCAATTGAGCTCTGAGAGCTACTGAGAAGATTTCCCACAAGTCACTGATCAACTAACCTCAGCTGTTCCTCTATCGTCCAATATATGCACCTCCACCGTGATATGCCAATGTGTTGTACCTGCACTGTTTCACACGTGCAAACTTCCAGCTCCGTGATTCACCCTCTGCGCCCAATTGTGTCTAAATCTCTCGAGCCATGTCTCACGGACATAAAAGATTGATCTGATAATTCTGAGTTTGAGCTTGAGTTAGGTGGTGGGGAGGGAAGAGAAGGATGTAAGAGAGTCAATTAAAATGAAGCAAGAAAGTCACCAGTGAGCAAACCGATGAATGTGAAGCAGTTGATGGGCTTTCGGAATCAGTTTCAAAAAAAAACCAGATCCATTGTTCTACTTGTTTCCCCCCTCCACTTCATCTGATAACAACGCCAAGAGATGAAATAGATTAGACCGCATAGAGGTTAACCGTGAGGCACTAACCAGACAAAGAACCTAGCGATTGACAAATTAGTCCGAAAACGGACGCCAGAACTCAATTGCCCTTGGAGGAAGAAAGCTGGTTTCAATTGTTCTTATATAAAGCACAACGTAGCCTTCTCATAACATATAACTTCCGCCATCTCCTTTCCGATGAAATTCTCCACCCTCATCACCTCCTGTTTGGTTCCCCTCGTTCTGGCCCAAAACTCCACCGCTCACAACGGTACCGTCCCTTCTGACAACTCCAAGACGACCATTGTAGTCACCAATGACGACTCTTGGGCTTCAGCCAACATTCGTGCTTTCTACAACGAACTGAAGAAAGAAGGATACAACGTGTTCATGTTTGCTCCTGCTCTTCAACAGTCAGGCACCGGAGGAACCTTCAACCTGCCTAAAAACGCTACTCTTGCCAAAGGAGCCGAGTGGTTGTCTGCTCCTGTTGGAGCTCCTTCTTGGGGTCGAGATGAACAAGATGATCACATCTGGTACTTTGACGGCACTCCTGGAGCAGCCATCTCGTTTGGATTCGACTACGCACTGCCGAAATTCCACCCCAACGTGTCTGTGGACCTGGTTGTGTCTGGACCGAATAAAGGATGGAACCTCGGTCCGTTTGTCTACACTCTGTCTGGAACTGAAGGAGCCATGTACACTTCTGTGCTCCGAGGCGTTCCTGCGGTTGCTTTTTCGGGCAACAACGACCATACCTATTACGCTAACGCTTCCAAATCAGACACTGCTGCTCACAACATCTACGCCAAAGCGTCCACTGCCATTGTCAAGAATCTCATCAACAACGCCAAAGGAAGACCTACCATCTTACCCATTGGTGTGGGAATTTCCGTCAACCTGCCTAATGTTGGTGATATCGATCCTTCCGGAAAATGTGTCGATCCAAAGCCCATTTTCACTCGTCAGACAGGACGAGGAGCTGCCACTTATAAACTCGTGTTCAACGAGACGACGGGCGTTTTTGACGAAGACGAGAACCTCAAAACTCCCGCTCTGCGAGCCTGCTTTAATGGAGACTGTTTTCTGCCAGACGAAACGGACGTGGTCTCCAACTGGGGCTGCTACTCTTCTATTTCTGTCGTCACTGCTGACTACGACGCTCCTGCTGGCGTGGCTGCTGAGGTGCAGTATTTGAACAGAGGACTGGTCAAGTTTGCCCCAACGGGATATGGCTCTTTTTCTCCTGGAAAGTAAGCGCCAGGTGGTGATAGCTTTTAGATTCTATACTAATGATTGATGATTGAGATAAGAGATGCAAAAGTAGTCTGTAGTAGGAGTTAGTACTAGGGTACTGTCTGGTAGCTACAGTCTTGAAGCTGTACACCATATTCAGTAAGTACAGTCTTGTGACTATGGTACTCATATCTACATTCCCTTCATCCACTCATATTCACATTCTCCATGCTTGGACTGTAGTAAGAGTTGAGTCTATGGTATTCTCAGTAGATCAGTTCATCTTGAATAGCTACATATCATTTTCAATCGCTACAAATCATCTCCAATAGCTACAGTTCACGTTCAATATCTACAACTTCACTCATGATATTCTTACTTACATTTTCTCATCCATTCACGTCTGATAAACAGGAGGAGCATCCCCATTGAGGTTCAACGCCACCTTGGTCTTAAACCTCACGTCATAATACTTTGCCTTGTTATTTTCCCAAAACTGAAACCTCAGAGTTGTCGATACCAGATGCGACACAGGGTACGGATGCTGGGGAGAAGTCGATGAATTGAGAGGCAGGTTTTTGACGGTTAGCGAGTAATCGAGGGTTTTGGGCGGGTTCTGGTCCCTCAAAAGGGAATACGTGCTTGTAGTTGACCCTGTCTGTTGAGTCAGGACAACTTCTACACCTTTCAGTTTGATTGCGTTTTTCTCCGGCAAATAGTCCTGCAACGGAGTCACGTGCATTTTGAGGTTGATGACGTCGTTGACAAGTTTCGAATGCTGCAGTTGGAGCGTCACATCGGCTCTTTGGGGCCACAGATAGCGAGCACCCGTGTCTGTGTCTGTGTCGCTCTGTGGAGCGTTTCTCAAAATCGTCAACGGCAACAAAGCCGAGACTTTATGTGGTTTTTTGAGAAACCTGCTCTTTGGTTTCGCCACGTACGACACGCGTATCGAGTACGACAGGTATCCATGCACAGATTCCGGCGTGGAATTCTTTATCGGAATGCAGACGTCTCTGAGAGTCGAACCCACCATGTCGGGCATATGGGTGCCTGGACTGAGAACCTGGGCCGACCAAATTGTGGTGGACTGCGTTCCTGAGCCGAGGGGGCATTTCTGGACAAGTTCGATCGTCAGCGGTTCCTCCAGCTGCAGCAGATCCGTGTCTGTGGTCTTTATCGCTGGGTAAAATGGCGTCGATTCGAGTGCTAGTTGCTGGATCGCCTGGGAGAAGGAAGGGAGTTCGTCCTGCGCCTGCGGAGGAGTATGGAGGCCTTCGAGGGTACTATCGTCGAGTTCCGCGTCGCCCAAATACGGCAACAGCGCCTTGGAGTTGGTGAGCACAAACATCAAGTGTGGTTGGAGATAAGAGATGGTTGATAGTTCACCCTTGGGTGCGGTGTTTAACTGTCTTACTAAGTGCGGCTGTGCTAAGGCGGTGAACGGAGATTTATATAAAGATGTGAATATGGGGGAATGAGGCACGGCGCACAACGAGATTTCACTGAGTCACTCGGAAACCCGTTTCCTGACTCACATGAACGGAGATGATAAGTCTACTTAGGAAGGGGGGGGACGAGAGATATGGCTATAGTTTGGGTTACAGAGGTGGTGGAGGGATAATGAGGGTATGGTTGTGATCAGCGAGAAAAGGGGAGTAAGATGATATATACATCTTGCTGTAAATCCGGTTTTATCACCCTCAACTTCAGATACCCCCCATTCCTAAGTCCGCCCATTAAAGTTCGTCATGTACAACGATGAGGATAGCGTTGAGAGGTGCAGGTGTCATGTCGGAGGTACGCCGCTTGAAAATATTGACTTTGAAGAAAAAAAGGGGAAACGGTTTTGAGGGGGTTCTGAGAAAGCTGGCGGTCCAAAAGTCTCGGTGTATGCTAAAAACGGCTGTCTGACTACATTCCAACTTTTTCTACCCCGATTACTCCCCTAAATGGCTCAATATCCTTGTTCTCTCCTACCTCGGCAATTGATCGGATGCACATGATCGTCTTGGCACATACAAGGAGGCGGGAAACAAGAGCGATTGGTAAAAAGTGTTGTTTATGGGGTTAGGAGGGGTTGTGTGGATGTGGTTTGAGGACGAAAACGTGACGTTATTGTACTTGTAACTGTGAGTTCATTGAGGGCTCATCATACACACCTTGGTCTGTCCTCATACCTTCCCACATATCTCGTGCACCCCACTCAGGGCGGCTAGAGACGGCATACATGTCGAATGCCGATCCAGCCTGTTTGATGTGTGTATGAACTCGGTGTTTGACCAAGCTACTTGTAGTTGTCGTATTATCGTGGTGTGGGTATGTCAGTCATAGCTAGATGTTAAGTTAGACTATGAGGAGTGAGAGGGTGGTAACAAGATAGAGACACAGGGTAATTACGTAAGACAGTTGAAAATGTGAAAACAATGATATGTTACAACTCCAGCTTTTACTTCCAGAGCAACCACACCAATTACCCGCCATCTTGTTTACTTACATGAGTCATGCCTCCTGGGGTAGAATGGACACAAGTCAGATGATGCTTGGCGTCTTGGCGGTTGTAGAGACGGATGATAGGTAGTTTGGTGTTCCCAGTGATATATTGATAGGTCGTTTTTCATGACATTGGAGGTGAGTACAGAAAGTAAGCACCAGAGGAGATGGGATTCAGCCAAAACAAGCATGGTGGTTACTCTAAAGCATGATGGACCCACAGATCATGTCTTCTTACCTCATGACCTTCTAACTATCTTGTTTAACGAGGGGTTAGTCTTGGCTCCTCTAGTCCTCATACAAGGGTATGGAGAGATGATCAGATGATACATTTAGTTTTCGACAGAGAAATGCAATCAATTTGAAAAGGTCTCCAAGTTGCTCGTATTCATAAATTTCTTTCAAAGTGCCTTCAATGCTTCAGGTAGACACTCCAATCCTCATGACAAAAACTGTCAATCAAATATGAAGACACTCATCACAAAAGCACCAGCAGTGCTTAAAGATCATCTAACAGTGCATCTGAAGCACCCCATTGATCTCAACTATGTCAATATCTCTCCTCAACGTCTTTGTATCGCCTATAAACATCAAATTACTTACTAAGCACTCCTTCTTCGAGTTCCGATGTGACCACTATGAGTATCCTGGATACACAAGAAGAACCTCATGATGGCTGACTAGAACAACAAGTAACAAGGCCAGACTGTTCAAAAAGTCCACAATCAAAATTCTTTGTTCAAGGAATTTCGGTTTCTCTACTCCTTCTCACGCCTCACAAACTCTAAACCAATTAAAGCCTCTGATATCGGTATTTTTTGCCCTGCGATTTTCGGTGACTTCTCACACCCCATTCTGGACATTTGACCATGGGGTTACCCGGACGTGGAGAACTCGCTTGGCTAATATGCCGGATAACACCAGAACAGGACACTCTTGTAAGGAAAGTGCCACCAGACTTTTAGATTAGTTATCAACATTGCGAGTTTGACTACATCTGTCTAATCATCTCCTCTCTAGGACCAAATGAACCCCAAAAATAAACCCCTAGCCGACTTTTCCTTCTTCAACAAAGTTTCAACAACATTGTCAACTAACTCCAAATAACTAATTATCTGCAATCATTTTCTTCAGGATGTCTTCAAAGACAATCTCTACTAAAGTCACGTGAACACCAAAAGACGCCATCTCAATTTCGTCTCAGTTTCACTTCAGTTTTACCTCAGTTCACTTCTAACCAACACCTTAACTAAATGAACTAAACAGCTTCAACCACAACACCCTCAAAAGCTACCCTAACCCCACCGCCAGGATTTGCCCCAAAGTTCTCGGGTTTGATGACTAAAACCTGATGACTAAGCAAAACCTGTATTTTCAGAAAATAACAAAACGCTTCTAAAAGCGTCAGACAGGGTCTTCAAGCTTTTACGGCAGTGTTGATTGACTGTACCGTTCCCTCTTATGGTGACAAATCCAACTCATGGCGATAAGCTGCAACAATGTCTCAGGAGTCTCGAGATCGAATAAAAAGCAAGTGGCACGGCTGGATAGCAATGGAGATGTGGAGGGGGGTGGAAATGAGCAAGGGAAGGGATGTGACTCAATTGTCTCGGATTTGGGTAGATATGAATGTCTAATGTGTAAATGGTGTTTTAGTCCCAGATGTGTGCTTCCCAGAACAATGATGATAGAATGACAATAAGGAGAATATGGGGCTCTTTTCTATGCTGTGAATATGCCCTTCTACTGTGATATATCTACTACTCTTCTTTAAAACCCAACCTGTATTCTATTCTATAATGCAAAATAAGCCTCTCAGCGACCCTGTTAAGGTCCAGCGGCGTGCTTCTTTCCCTCCTCCTTAGCGGGAGCCTTGACCTCCTCCTCTTCGTCGACAGGCACGTGTCGTCGGCTCTTGGCGAGCTTGGCCATCACAAATCGTCGCTTATCCTTGGGCAGGCAGCAAATAGCAATGGGGATCTTGAGATCATCAGGGATGGACTGGTGCTTCTTGGAGCCAAAGTGGAAGGTGGCATCCAGCGAGTTGAGCCACTCTTCTCGGGACAGTCGCTCGGGCTTGACGACAATCTCGTCGTCCTCGTCGTGGGCCTTGGGGGTCTCCTCGACAGCGGCAGCAGCCTCATGGTGCTCAGGGGCCTCGTCCTTGGAGTGGTCGAAGGACTCCTCCTCGGAAGAGTGAGCAGAGTGCATGGATTCAACGTCAGACATTGTAAATGGAGTGTTTGTGTGTGTTTGTGTTTGTGGTGTTTGTGAGTGTCAGAAAACTGATGTCGAAATATGGACGGCTACAGCTGGTATTTATATTCTTGAGCGACTTTCCACGAGAGCTCTCTTCTAGCGTGATGCACTCAACGTCTATACTTTATCGGTGCATGATAGGAACTTTGGAATGAAGCTGGGAAGTTTATTTCGTCCGAAAAAATCACCAAACCGTAAATCGAACATCCGACATTCTCCCAACGCGGGTTCGAACCTCCGAGACTGCCGATTTAGGACGCTTAACACCTTACTCAGGAATGTCCGAATTTACAGCCAATGGGAGGAGAGGGCTTTTTCGGATTTGAAGGGAGGGCAAGTAGAGGGGAAATCAACGATATGGACGAAAAGCGAACATTTTTCACTCTTTAAAATCCCAATTAGATCAAAATCACGTGTTAACTACAATGTCGTTCTCAGAATTCCAACATCTCTTTTATTCGTCATTTTACGGACATGTTGTTCACCTCCTCACCATCTGAAAAACCCAATCATGACAAACTCTCTTGGGGCCACTTGACACCAGCTCTCGTGAACTCTCCACAAGCCCTTCTAAAAGTAAATACCGGACCTGCCGGACCTGACGTGCTAGCCAAGGCTTATTAGCCCCATTAACGGGAATGCGGAAAAAGGGGCTTGTAGAAGGGCTACGTTTCACATTTGTAGATCTGAGGAGGGTATGATAAGAATGGCAAGTAAAAAGATCAATCAGGGAATGTACAAGTATACAAAACAAAAACATAACCAATAATATATGGCTACAAATGCCATTTACTCAACTACAATTCTACTTCTTCCTTGTTTTACATCATGGATATCATTAATTACATGCTTTCTTTCTTGGTCAACACTTTCCTCCTCGATACGGGGTCACGCACCAGCTCACTTATTAGCGTTTTGGTCGTGTCGTCGGAACAGCGACGTGAGCTTGCTGAAGAGGCCAGCCAGCAGCACCTCGTAGAGCCACACAAAAATGCCCCGGTGGTCGCTCACGGCCTTGTGGGTGGAGGGTGCAGGAGCAGCAGCTTCAGCCTCGGTCTCGTTGATTGAGCCGTAGGACACGTTTCGAGCTCGGACTCCATCAGACTGAGTCTTGGGAAGAGCCTCAGCAACAGGCTCAACCTGCTTAACGGGCTCAGCAGGCTCAGCAGCAACGACAGGCTCAACTGCCTTCTGAACAGGCTCAACTGCAACAACCTCAATCGGCTCCGAAGGCTCGGCACACACAGGCTCAGCAGGCAAAGGTTCAAGCTCAGGCTCGGTCACAGGCTCAATCTCCGACTGCGCAGTAACCATGCGCTCGGAAACGGCAGACGAGGGCCGCTCAGCAGCCGCAGAACCGTCAGCCTCGGGCTTGAGAGCCTTGTTGACAACAGCAGCGGCTCCTGCAGCCAGAGCAGCGCCGGCAGCCACGGCAGCGACTTTAGCGGTGGAAGACTGAGACTCGGCCTCCTCGGCAACAGCTTCCTCAGTCACAGGCTCAACCTCAGGCTCCGTCTTGACAACCACAGACTTGCTCACGGGCTGGACTGAAATGGGGAGGGGAGAGGAGGTGGGTGAGGTGAGTTCCTCGGAAGGTGAGGTGGCAGGCTCCTTGGAAGTCTCAGGGACAGGCCCCGAAGCAGGTTCCTCAGGAGCAACCTCTTCGGAAACCTCAGCAGGCTCCTCGACGACCTCCTCAGTAGCCTCGACCTCAGTAGCCTCGACAGCCTCAGTAGCCTCCTCACTCGCCTCAACCTCAGCAGCCTCCTCAACAGCCTCGGACTGCACAGGAGTCTCCTCGACTTCAGCAGCCTTCTCAGCAGCTGCCTCAGCAACCTCCTCAGCAACCTCAGTGGGCTCAACCTCAGCAGTCTCAGTGGTCTGAATGGGCTCAACTTCAGCAACCTGCTCAGCCTCCTCAACCTCAGGTTCGACCTCCCTGGCCTCAACCTCCTTGGCCAGGTCAACAGTCTCGGGCTGAGTAAGGTCAACGACGTCAGCAGGCTCAGCGGACTCAGAGACGTCAACGGACTTCTCAACGACCTCATCAACGACCTCAGGCTCAGCAGCTTCAGTCTCGACCTCGGTCTCCACCTCCTGAGTAGGCTCCTCAGAGATGGCCTCAGTGACAACTTCAGAGACAGCCTCAGGCTCAGCGACAGCCTCCTCCGCCACCTCAGGCTCAGGAACAGTCTCCTCGACCTCAACAGGCTCGGAAACCACCTCAACCTCAGCAGCTTCAGGTTCAGCGACAGGCTCAACCTCAGGCGCAACCACAGGCTCGACAGACTTCTCGACCACCTCGAGCACAGGCTCAGACTCCTCGACGGCCTCAGTCTCGACAGGACCCCCGACGACCTCTTCAACGGGCTCTTCGGCAGCCTCCTCGACAGCCTCCTCGACAGCCTCGACGGTCTCAGCAGGAGTCTCAACCTCAACAGGCTCAGAGAAGGCTTCAACTGAGGTCTCAGTAGTCTCCTTGGCAACCACCTCAGCCTTGGTCTCCTCAGCAACCTCTTCAGAGACAGTCTCAGGCTCAGTCTCGACAGTGGGTTCCTCGACGGTAGGCTCTTCGACAACAGGCTCAGAGACCTCCTCAGTGACTTCAGCTTCGATGGCAGACTCCTCAACAGCCTTAGTCTCAACCTCGACCTCGGTAGTCTCAGGAGCGACTTCCTCAGCAACCTCCTCAGTGGCAGGCTCCTCAATCACTTCGGTCTCCGCAATAGGCTCCTTACAAGGCTCAGCTTCGGTAGTCTCCTGAGCCGAAGACTCCTCCTTGGACTCCTCAACCTCAGGCTCAGCAGACTCCGTAGCCTTCTCGACCACCTCAGAGACCTGCTCAGTGGTGGGCTCTTGAGAAGCCTCCTCGACAACCTCAGCAACCTCAGCCTCCTCAACAGACTCAGGCTCTTCAGTGACAATCTCCTTGGCGACCTCAGAGACAGTCTCGGGCTCAGTCTCAGGCGTAGTCTCGGAGACCTCAGAAACCTCAGAGATCTCGTCGGCCTCCTCGGCAACTTCAGAGACTTCAACGACAGCCTCCTCGACCTCAGGAACCTCAGGTTCAGAGGTAGCCTCAACTTCAGCCTCAGGCTCAACGACCTCAACTGACTCAGTAACCTCAGACTCGGTAGGAGTAGGCTCAGAAACCTCCTCAGTGGAGACGGGCTCCTCGGCCTCCTCAGCCTCTTCAGTCTCAGCTTCAACTTCAGCCTTGGTCTCTGTCTCGACCTCAGCTTCAGTCTCGGCTTCAGGCTCAGCTTCAGGCTCAACCCCCTTGACCTCCTCAGTCACAGGCTCCTCAGCGGTCTCAACCTCAGCCTCGGCAGACTTGGAAACCACCTCGAGAGGCTCAGCCTCCTTGGCAATTCCAGTCTCAGAAGACTCGACAGGAGCTTCAGTCTCGACTTCAGGCTCGATCTCAGAAGACTCAACAGGCTCCTCCTCAGTCTCCTTGGTTTCAGTAGGCTCAGAAGTTTCAGTAGACTCCTCAATAAGGTCAGCCTTATCCTCAGGCTTGACTTCAGAGTCTTCAGTCTCAACCTTGTCTTCAAGCTCAGTTTCCTCAACCTCCTTGGTACCTTCAGCCTTGGTGGAAACAGCAGCAATTTCCTCAGAGATGGGCTCTTCAGAAACAGGTTCCTGCTTAGTAACAGGCTCTGAAACGGCCTCGGTTTCAGAAACAGGCTCAGAAGGTTCCTGTTCTTTTTCCTGCTTAATAACAACCTCCTTATGCTCCATTCCACTGGAGATAAGCTCATCGAGATCGTCAAACTCTCCATCGACCTTGGACAGATCCATAACTCCCGCCTGGTCAACCACAACCCACCGAGGGTCGTCTACGGCAGAAGTGGACTCCGAGGAAGCCGTGGGAGGAGGCGTGAAATCGTGGGACGAGCTCTGCGACTCAGACTCCCCGCCGCTCTTCTGAGCAGCAGCCTTGGCCTTCTTTTTCGCCTTTTTTTTCTGGTTCTTCTTGCGCTTGGCAGCCGCAGCTGAGGACTCCGACTCGGTGATGACGTGGTTGACCACACCGTCTGCAGTAGTCACAGTGGCGTTGTTGTCCTTCTCGCTCAGCAGCCACTCGCCGTCCACAATGAACTTGTACATGTACTGCACACCTGCCTCAGGGTCAAACTCGTACGTGTACTTGTGGTCCTCAGTCTTGGTCATGTTCTCGGGCTTCCAGTCGCTGAAATCGCCCGCCACCTGGACACTTTCAGGGGTCTCCAGACTCTCGTAGGTGATGATCATTGTGTGTGTGTAGAAATGATGACTTTTGTGTGCGTTTGTTTTGTCAAAATTCCTGTTTTCAACGGTTGTCGTTTTTTCAATTTTCCTCTTCCCTTCTTTTTGCCTTGTCACAACACCAACCAGGTCAGATCAAATCAATCTATATATATCCCCTCCTTTTCCAATCCAGATATTTTGCCCATGCAGGTCTACTGTACAGTGCGAGAACAAGGAGGGTGTTTGGCACGGCTAACTTGGTCACCTGACTTGAACCGCTCTCAAAAATACATGCACTTTTTTTGCCACATATTCCCTCTCCTCCTCACCACCAGCTTCTCCACCTCATCTATACCTCTTCACCCCTATCTCGTATATCGTGAACCGTTTCCCCGGTAACCTTGTGAGGAACTTAAAAATAAGCAAATAGGGTTGGGGATAAGACTGAGGGGGATGGTGAATAAAATGAGATTGTAGTTGCTCCACAGCGTCAAGCTTTTGCCAGACTGCTGTTCTGAGGTCAATTAACTCATCCTCAAAATCTCAGCCACTTCGACCGGTTATTACCACCTGTTTGCGTCGCCATCTGGCTAGGTAGCCAAAACCTTAATCTCAACCTTACTTTGCCACTATTATCACAGCTTAGTGCGGTGAAAAAATATTCGCCTGAAAGAAAGTCGTCACTTGACCTTTTAAAATTGCCTAGATTGAGGTGGTCAATAAATGTCCTTCAGATGGAGTGTCCATGTGGTGGCTATGTAGGACCGTTCAACCACTTTGAGAGCCCCAAAAGATTGCTCACACAAATCCGACTGGTTTGTGCGCATGTGCATGCCACAATGCGTTTAGTGGCGCTGTACAGTGCAATTGGTGTGTATCGCACCGAGGTCGGTGTGAAAGTGCCTGGAGGTTTTAGGGGAAATTCTGCTGGGGTAGCGAGGATAAGGTTTAGAATGGGGGATTATTTTACAAGGGCTGCAAATGGGGTGAAATTATAAGGTTTTGAATGGGGGAATATTCTACTAGCACTGCAAATGGGGTGGAGGATGTGTGGAGTCTAGATTTGTCAAGTACTTTGAAGGGTTTACCAATGAGGATCATTGAAGCGATCAAAACATGACTATTGTTAATTCGGCACTGTATAAAAGACTGGTTACCTCATATACAATTCCGACGTCTGCTTTTCTACCGCTAAAATCCCAACTATAAGCCAAGTAATCTAAAGCCTTGGGAAATTTCTGACCTGCGAATTGCTCAGGGTTGAACTACTTACACGGGCAAGTTGAATATCTATGGCTCATATACACTGTTTGAGGCACCACCTCCAACTTTTTCCGACTCTCTAGCTTGCCCCTAACCTCAAAAACTAGCCCCCAGCTGACTTTGGAGCTGAACTAAACGCTAAGTAAACTGCAGTCGGGAATTGGGAAATGTACAAAATTCATGAGACAGTGAGTTGACTTGACACAGGATCTACAGTGACTCTAGACGAGGTGTTAGAGAGTGAAGCTGTAAGAACACAGGACACATTGAACAAGACAGCTTGTGATAATCCTTACCTACTGGTGGTATTTGCAGCATGGTACTTGTATATACGGTAGTTAGTACATTGCTTCACAATCATACAGAACCCATAGGCTATTACATTGACTATCATTCGACTGATTATTGTACACTTATCGGATTGATTGTTAGAGATTAGAACGATGCACCTCACTACATCCCTTCCACTGCCTTAATTCTCACATCTAATGTATTAATCTGTATAGGTCTAATCCACAGCACTGTCTACTTGTCTGTGGTGTATCTGGAGGAGGCTGTAAGGTGAAACGTGAGTAGTGATTAGGAGAGTTCTCTTGAGACATTCGCTTCGAGTAAAAAGCTTCAAAGCATCCACTTAGAACACTAGCCTGGAACATGAGCCTTGACTTAGTTCACTCGAAACATTCGCTTCGCTCATGTTTCACATCTTATAACTCAACTCCCACCCAGGCTCAACATCCGCAACCAAATTCCCCTTCAACTTCTCAATCTCACCCTTACTAAACCCGCAGTTATCCATGATCCATTTCTCCGCACCTCCAAACTTGTTCTCCAACAAATCCAAGGCCTGCATCATACTGTCATACCGAGAAGACAGCATATTAGCCATCTTTTCAGCCATGGCAGGATCACTCCATTCAGCTCGCTCAGTCGACAGAGCCTCAATCAGCCGAGGAACAGCTTCTCTCAGTCCAAACGTGGTCAGCTCGTACTCTCGAGAAATGGTATCGTGATCCAGTCCCAGAAGACGCAGAACAAGAGCGCAGAAGACTCCTGTTCGATCCTTACCAGCGGTACAATGCACAATCATGGGAGTACCGGGGTTTTCAAGCAAAAATCGCAACGGTTTCTCGTATGAGGGACCTCCAACGGTCAGGATCTCATCATAGGCCCGTTTGAAACCCTCAATGGGGTCCAGGAAGTTGCGGTATCGCTCAGCAAGAGCCTCAGGAGACAAATCCTTGCTCTTGAAAACGGGAGTGTGAATTCTCTCAGTTCCATCGACCTTTCCAAAACCGTTTCGGGTGACTTCAATTTCAGATCGGAAATCAAAAACAGCCTTGATTCCAAGCTGGTTAATGGTAGCCACACCAGCAGGAGTCACAGACCGCAAATCAGCACATCTATAGAGAATTCCCTGGACAATGGACGTCTTGGCATCAAGCTGGAACCCTCCATAGTCTCGAAAGTTGTCAATTCCATCGACCTCCTTAAAACGAGTAACAGTACCGATATTGGCCATATCGTTGAGAGCACGGGCATGAAAGGCGTCCGATTTGAGCCAGTCAATGATGATTTTCGTCACCCGGGGATTGTAGTTGACCTTTTTGGGCCGTTTTCCAGGCTCAGCTCCAGGTTCAGCGGGTAACTCGTCACCGTAGAAATTATGATCCGCATCCCTAATGATGGTCAGATGATGCCGAGGCTGCAGAGCGTTGGCAAAGTGGCCAGCGTCTTCGACATTAACGACCTGGTCACGTGACCCAAACACAGTCAGAGTGTGTCCTCCCGCCTGTTTGTACGCCTTGCAGTGACCAGGGATGTCCGTGTTGGCAATCGACGTGGGCTCCTCGATGCTCACCAGCATCTTTGTGTATTTGCCCTCAAAGTTTTCCACCGATCGGTACTGTTTGTGTTCCTTCCACGTGTACCCGTACCCCTCTCTGAGCTTGTCCCAGATTTCGTGGGTTTTGAAACGGCCTGAGCAGTTGACAAACGCAGGCAAAACCATGTCACCTCCGCTTCCAATGAACTTTTTGGCGTTGATTCCGTTATGGAACCACTCCATGGCCGCCAAACAGCCTCTCGAATGGGCTACAAGCGCACAAACAGTGAGTCCCCGCTTCTGAAGCCACGTGACAGCTGCCTCAATATCTTCAGCGTCTCGCTTGATAGTTCGAATCGGCTTGGTGACCTTATATTCAGGCCAATTGACGTCCTTCAGCTTGTGGTGATCGTCCTCGGTGGACTCGCCACATCCGCGGAAATCCAGCCGGAACGTCCACATGCCGTTGTCGCCGGGCAACTCCTGGCCAAGCATACGCTGGTAGCAGTAGTCTTTGTGTCCTCCTTGACCATGGAGAATGAGCACAACCTTGGGAGGGAACACGGTCTTGAAATTCGGGTTGTCCACGGCCGAAGGAGGCTCCGCGAGGACTCCAACGAGTTCGGCGCCCTTGGTTCCCACGGGAATTGTGTGTTTTGTCTCGGAAACCATTGAATCGAGCAAGAGTGGTGGGGAAGTTTCAAGTGGGGAACATGCGTATATATATGAGCCCAAAGTTCAACGGTGAAAAGTGGGGGGAAGTGGGGTGGTGCAATAAAGGTGCTGGATAAATGAAAGCCGGATAGAAATGCTAATTCAAGGTCAGGGAATTGATCCATGTAATTTTCAGCCCTCCTCCTCTTCCACGTCACCCACAATTCAACCCCCCTCTTTCAACCTCGGCTACATAAAGTTCAATGATGATGTAATCGACTGTTGGGTGGAAAGCGTCTAATTTGGACCGTAGTGGGGCTACAGACATGGGAGAGGTACCGTTTTAGTCGGAAAAGACAGGAGAGTCGGTATAGCCATTTTTCACCCCGCTAGCTCCTTTTTCCATCATCACAACGTCTCCCCAATACTCAACTGAATAGGGTTGTGTTTGGAAGCAGTAACAGTGCAGTGAGAGAAGGAGTTGTCCGTGAAGGAATGTTGTAGATAGAGAGGTTTATGTAACCAGTTATCTGTTACCTCTTGTCCAAGTTTTTCACGTCTTCTTCTGTACACATTCTGTTCAACAAAATATTCCTCCCAACAACTTTACTTGGCTAGGCTGAGTAAGCGCTGACTAATCAGAATGACTAATCATAGTTGGGCTTAGTAATCACATATTCCGGCAATTAATTAAGACACGACCAAAAGTCGAAAATTCAAGAAGAGTACCATTTTGTAGCCCTCAATTCGGTGACCAGTTCTGTGCTACTCCCGTCCCTCTACCACCTTTTCATCACCCGCAAGGATCATATCATTAACTCAGTTCTCTACTCACGCGAACTTAATTTACACGCGTCGCGATTTCATCTTCATCACTCACAACACTCAACTAACATCGCTTTATCATGCCCCGACCTGTCCGAAAACGTGTGGCGGTAGCTACGGACGAGAACTCGGTTGTTGCGCAAAAATCAGCTCAACAGAATGTCTCCAAAGCCGATATTCGAACACCTTTGTCTACCATCACTAATACCCAGGTTTCCAGCACCCCAGTTCGATCGTCTTCTCGACACAGAAAGCCTGTGGTGTACACTGAGGTTTTTGAGGATCACGTGAGCGACGAGCTGAGCGACGATTCCCCTAATTCCTCTCAAACCGACCAGATTGAGCACGATCTGATGCTTCTTCCAGAAGTAAGAAAGCGACCCAGAGAAGATGACGAGGAGGAAGAAGAGGAAGAAGAGGAGGAGGAAGAGGAGGATCACGTGAGTCATAAGTCACGTGAGTCGGACAAGGAGCGCGCGGCTAAATTGAAGCTCTTTGAGCAGGAGCAGGCTGCCAAGTTTGCTGAAATCGACGACTTTGAGCTGCATTTCGAAGAAGTTGCCGAGGATAGTTTTGACAAGAGTATGAGTGAGGTGAGCGAGGGTAGTCAGGGGGAGGTTGAACTGGCTGATATTCTGGGAGGTCAAGAGGAGGATTAGTCGTTTGTAATGTAATTTATTGGTGTGGTTATGGTAATACAAGTAGCGATGCGATAGTCTCTGGAGTACTCAGTTATATATCTTCATACCTGTCATTATTTACTGTGTATCAATATACCTATAATTATCGAATTTCAATTTGTTGTGTGTCGCTGACTAAGGCTTTAACCTTATTTTCCCAGTAGTTTATGGGCTATATTTAAGGTTATCCAACAAACACAAAGAGAAAAAACACACTCCCCATTACTTCATGCATAAAAGCGACACAGATAGTTCAGTATTTATCAGAACTTTTTGGGAGCTAGATCAAAATGAAGAGCAGCCTCTGGGCAATGTACCCAAACCTCCTCTTGATAGATTACCCTGGATCTGAGAGTGAGGTGCTAAATGCCTCAACTTTCTCAACAAGAAAGTACAGAATAGCTTAAATGTCACGTGTAGCTTACGTAAGAATGTGGGGTACTTTATGGGAATCAAATTAAGGTTACTCAACAAGCACAAACACACATCTGACTATTTTGTGCATCAAAGACACACAACTACTTCAATAATAGGTCAAACACGATGAGAGTTTCACTAAAAAGAAGCGACTCTGGAGATTCGAATGAAGTCTTCGGAAAGGAAAACTTGTGATCTGAGAATGCTGTGTTAAATGCCTCAACTGCCCTGACAGAATGGTGGATAATGGCTTATGTGACTGTCACGTATGACATGCTTACTAGCCATTGCTAGAGGGAATGAGTGCCTGGTTTACACTTTAATTCGCTTATGTGGAGAGGTATAGGACCAGAGATTTGAATGAAACAGACCATCGAGCCCTTACTATCTAAACTTGAACGTCTTTGAAGATCGTGAGCTTCATTCTGACCTCTTGTGTCCTATCGTTCTCTTCTTACACTTCCTAGGCATGTGGCATCCCCAACAAAACTGATGAAGAATCTCTACATATCTTCCACTACAGCTTCCACCTACAATTACGGCTCATAAGTGTTGAACAGATTTGAGCCAACCTTAAATTTTGGAGTCAGAATTGGGGTTTTAGGAGATATAAAAAGCTGAATATAGAAGTGAGTAAAATAGTAAGTACATCACTATGATCTACGAGCTCTTCTCGTCTGATTGGTACTATTTTTTCATAGGATTTGTAAGAGGAATGTAGCTCTAGGACGCTAGCTATATTATGAGGCTCAAAGGCACCCCCCGTCAGTCATCAGGCTCTAAAATGAGAACGAGTGGTACCAGTCGAGATCTGGAAGCTTTCAGGACATCTCAAAAGATATGGGTATAGACTGTTTCAATTTGGGTGCCCCACGGGATATCCTGAGGAAGTCACGTGCGTTTTATCGCTTGATCATTGACAGAGGGTATATGCATGTCAATTAGGAACCCCAAAAGAAAAACAGGTCCTCAAGGGCCACAAACTCCAAATCTAATGAGAAAAAACAAGACAGTCGAGCTGAGAAAAGGCAGGAGAATAAGACGACATATTTCTTTCTCGATAAGTCCGTGTGGTTCATCTCTGACACGTCTTCAAAGATAGTCCCAATTTTTGAGATTTGAAATTAAAGTTCACGTGTTCAATACTTTTGCAACCTAGCTGTAGTTACTGTATCCTCCAAGTTTGAAGAGGACAAAGGTGCTCGTTTTTATACTGGTACATACTCAATTTGATCGATATTTCAGTGTCCCTTCAGACAACTATTAACCACCTACGGGCTCCTGATGAACACGTTTTTTAGGCCTCCCACATCCACCTTGACCAGCGCAATGTCAAACACTCGGCAATCGAATGACAAAGTAAATCGAATAAGATTCTGCAGATCATTCAGGCTACAAGTCGATTTTCCGCTCAGTTCAACGTCTCTATACCTTGAGGTGTGTTAGCTTCAGACACAGAGCAGCATAAGAAGCGCTGAACAGCAAGAGATACGACGTCTGCACATGAGAGCTGTGCAGTACCGTACGTGCTGATGCAACAAAGATGGAGCTATTGTTCTTCAGTCATCTAACGCCTTTCGTGACTTTCTCCTCAATTGTTCACCAATTCACTAACTCAGCATTATGTCGAAGGTCGTCATTGAGCCACCTTCGCCCCACCCGAAGGCTAAGAGATCTGTCCCGTAGCTCAAGCTTTGTGGCTCCCATTCAATGCGACATTGGCAGTTCTGTAGCTAGCTATACGCTCAGCGCTAGGCTAAAGTGTATGTGCCTCATAAAGTGAAATCACCGGCTAAACCACCCTCACTCTCACCGCCCTGCCAAGAACTAACGGCCTGGCTGCTCATGAACCTACTGCATCCACGGCACCACAAGGACCCTGCTTGACTCGGAGGCTAACTTTCAGCGTAGTATTGCGGAGTGGGGGGAGTGGGGGTATGACAACTACAGTAGGAGGAGATATGGAGAAGAACACATGAAGAAAATGCCATTTTGACATCATTTTGATACCATTTCGATACCAAACAGAGATATATGATGGTTTTTACTCCCCCTCTCCCTCTACATTAACCACCGTGACTACCTGTGATAAACTCGGCGATCCCCTTGAATCTCGAAGCTTACCGAGTCCGGCGGCTAAGGTGGAGGAGGTTATTGAGTGAGGAATGTAAGGATACAAGCTGTGAAGTTGAAATACTGGGAAGTCACAAATACCGTTTCTGTGGTTTGCTATGGTACACATACTGATGTAGTACATTGGTTCTAGGTACCAGTCTCCCATCACTACCACAGATCGATAAGCAACCATGACGATCCCCGGACCCGCTGTGCGTGCATATTGATCCAATTGTTCTGCACAGCTAGGTTTGGACGTATTGGTTTGGCAAAGTCCTTCCGTGGAGACAGCTATGTTGAACAACAGCCATGTTGACAAGATATTCCGTTACAATGACGTTCCTCAGACATTCTCAATGGCTGAATGAGTGTTCTATCAACCATCAAACGACTGCACTTCTCGAGAAGCACAGATCTTGCCATCCAATATCTACCGCCGATCAGTACATCCACTTAAAGTCTATCCCTCGTCGAGGTCAAGGTATAGACGGCTCATTGATCTGAAATAGTATAAGTACCTACCAGTCTGTCTACCTCCAGACATCAACCACAAACCACTTTTTGACATGCTCTTCAGCAACCTCCTTCTCGCTACTGTGGCTGCCGCTGGCGTAGTCCACGTTCCTCTGCAGGCTCGAGAACTCACCCCCGAGATTGCCGCTCATCTCGCTAAGCGAGGCGTCGACCATGACATCCAGCACATGGGCTACCAGTTCTACGAGGCCGAGCTGGACATCGGCACTCCTCCTCAGAAAGTCCGAGCCTGTTTCGACACCGGTTCTCCTCTTCTCTGGGTGCCTGGCTCCAACTCCACCAAATGTGTCGAGGGCCACTGTCGATCCTCCTACGACGTGACCAAGTCATCCACGTGGAAGTACCTGCGATGGTCGTACAACTGGGGCGGCATCGGTAACTGGGGCAACGAAACCGTCTCCTACGCCGGCCAGACGCTCAAAAACTTCCAGGTCTGGGTCTCCAAGGGCTCGCAGAACCTCCAGTTCGACATTGGCATTTTTGGCCAGTCCGGCGATGACGACCCGACTGCCAGCTTTGTGCAGGGTCTGGCTGACTCGGGCAAAATTCCTCGAGCTGTTTACTCGCTCAACTCCGAGCAGCCCATCTACTGGCGAAACAAGCCGACTGAGGGCACCGTCAACAACGTGTACTACGGCGGTTTTGACCGGGCCAAGTACGAGGGTCCTCTGACTGAGATCAAGGTCGATCACCATGGAGGATACGCTATGCCTCTGGGTGGATGGGAGATCAACGGTAAGAGAGTCAAGACTCTTAGAGACCACCAGATTGTGCTGGACACTGGAGGAGTTGCCCTGCAGCTGCCCAACTCGACTCTTGGGGAGCTTTCCACTGCCTTTGGAGGCAACGGCAAGTGGGTGAACGGATACTACCAGATTCCTTGTGGAGCTCAGCCCAAGATCACCTACCTGTTTGGATACACCAAGATTGAGGTTGAGCTCGGTCACTACGTGCTGCCTGCTCCTGGAGGAGGCTGTCATCTCGAGGGAGTCAATGTGGCCAAGGACGACCAGCAGATCATGCTCACCGGTCCTCCTCTGATTTCCAAGGCCCTGGTTATCTACGACAACACCAGGGATACTATCACTATTGGAAAAGCCAAGTACACTTCCGAGTCGGATGTTGTTGAGCTGACCGGAGATGTTCCTGGAACTGTCAAGTACGAGGATTGGGTTGCTGGCAAGCCTCTTCCTGAGTGGGCGGTGCAGTCGTCTGTGCAGTCTTCCTCTTCTACCTCTTCTGCTTCGTCTTCCACTTCTTCTACCCACTCTTCTGTGGCTTCTACTTCTTCCGTGCACTCTTCTTCTGCCGTGCACTCTACTTCTTCTACCCATTCTTCCGTTGCTCCTTCTACTCACTCTTCCGTTGCTTCTACTCACTCTTCTGTTACTCCTTCTACTTCTTCTATTGTCTCTACTCCCCACTCCTCCACTCTCGCTGTCAAGACCACTTCTACTCAGCAGCCTGCTCCTGAGTCTACTCCCCCCCCTCAGCCCACCGACAACCAGTGGTGCGACTTCTTTGGCATCTTCTGCGTCGAGGTTGACTACGAGTAGGGCATTTAGCTTCGGTCTAACAAATGTCCAAGTAATGAATTAACTCTTTGACGACAAAGCTTAAGTAATGTATCAACTGACAACAAAGTTTCAAGTAATACATCAACTATCTGACAAATCTCCAAGTAATATATCAACTATCTGACAACCTTCCCAATCAGTGTTTCAAGTGGTGATAAATGGACATACTATCGGGCTCTCGTGCCTGTTTGCAGAGTGGATTCATGAGGTGATTATAAAGAAGTGTCCAAATAGATCAGTTGTATATGTCAAGTGTCTATTGTCCAGGTCCTCCCTTAGGTACCAAACCTTAACACAAATAAACTATCCAATTTGGGGAATTATTCTGCTGTAGTAGGACCCCTCCAGTGACACCCCTCAAACAACACTGTGTCCTCATCCTTCCTATTTGGGAATAGACTTTGGGAAGAGTGATGACGTAATCAACAACTGGCGAGATGGGGGTGTGAGATGTCGTTGAATAGACCTGATTTTGAGTGGAAAGTGATGATAGAAGATTTTGTGGCTCTTTGATAGACTCCCTGTAAGTCCATTTCTGTTTTTGAGAAAAAATGGAGTTTGAAGTATGTGCTTCTTGCTCAAGTAGTGCTCAAGTAAATAGATAGTAGTATTGTTAAGATAGTGCTACGATGTTTCAAGGACTTCCGATCAATTTACAGGAGCAGTAAGGCTTGCGGTCACCACAGAACCCGACTATAGTGCCTCCCATAGACAATCCGACCAACAATTTCACCTTCTTCACTTCCAATACTTTGTTCCTCAGACCTAATGATATCTGGGTGTCAAGGTGTCTTGTGGACTTACGTCAAGATAACACCTCAGTTGGTTTGATACCTTTAGTCTTCGTCTACTCTTGTAAATATTAAATCTCATTAACAACATAAATAACTTTGACATAACCTCCTACTCCTTCTGATACCGCTTGAAATACTCATTGTCCACCTTCAGACAAAACTTCTCAGGACCTCCCGTCTTGCACTCTGTCAGCTCCACCAAGTCCCGATCGTATCCCCACACGAACGCCACCTTGTTTCCTCTTGAGTCGTAGCCAAACGTACATTCGGCATTGGGCATGTCTCTTCCAATGGTCTGGATAGCCATATGAACAGCTTCATCGAGATGGGGGTAAGAAGCAGCCTCGATTTCGCCAGCATTCGACTCTGTCAGACGCAGAAACAGGTCGGTAGTGAGAGGAAGACGGTAGAGTGAGTAATCCCCGTCGTTCCACACCTTAAGAGCTTCTTCGTAGACGGTGTGAATCATATCTCCAAACGGAATATCATCTTTAGGCCAGTACTTGAATCTGGGGTTGTTGTTGGGAGGCTGGAAGTCCAGACAGGCTACAGCAGACACATCGTCGTCTCCGTTGTACGAAAAGTGAAAGTCTGACTTTGCCATACCTCTAGGAGTATCAGACATATCTCCAAAAGTGAACGATCCGTCGTTTTCGTCGCAGTTTTCGGCCATCTTGATGAATCCGGTCATGAACGTGACCATTCCAAGGGTAGCAACAAGCGCCAGAAGAGCAACTACAGCGCAGATGGCTCGAGAGGTGGAGCATGTTCGGGACTTGGCCTTGGGTTCTTGGGATTCGAGGAGAGGTTGCTCAATGGGGAGCTTTTCGTAATCAGACATGGCAGGATGTGGTTTCTGATAGCTACGAAGAAGGTATAGAACAGGACATAGCTAATCCAGGTGAACTCCAATCCAGTGTAGGTTTAGAGTGATAAGGCGTGAGCGATTTACAGTAAGATAGAGGGGGGGAAATGGAAAAACAAATCTTCAAAAACAACTAATAGCTGCGACTATTTTCATGTCTTTATCTGCCATTAGTCATCGAAATATCCCTTGGTTTGTCTGCCGTATTCAGTGCATCTTCAATGTCTCTCAATGCACAGCCCACAGCTCAAGGTTTAAAGCTGAGGACAAGAGGGGACGGTGAATTTTGTGGAAATTTAGGGAAAGTGGAGAAAATTGGAACAAAGTGTGGGAAGCTGACAATAGAATAGATTCAATAGTAAATCTTTGGTCCTGCTTTTTATTCGTCTCTATCTGTCAAACTAGTGCAAATATAGCCCCCACCTCCTGCTCCCCTATGACATCTGACTCAGTTACAGTTTAGATATCTATTTCAAGACATGGAGGTGTTGATATCATGTATGTACTAGGTAAACGATGGCACTTTTTGGTATCTGAAGGTATTGATGGGTGGCTTAGTCTCACATATTCTGAAAACATAATGTCTTCAGTTCATCAAGGCTGTCAATCCATCTTGACCTGTTAGTTGAGGACAACATTCACCTAGGGGTTAGTTTATGAGGTTCCCGAGACAATTAAGAAATGAAAGTTATATATCTTGGGATAGCTAGAGTATACATCTGTACCCAGTGCTGCTTTGACCCATGTCTCGTAGCCTGCTATCTCTTCCTGAAGACCTGCTCTTCTACATCATTACTTACCATCTTAACAAAGTTCCAACCCCAATTATTGGAGATTTACTTAAAGATTTTTGACTCCTTCACCAAGGCATCCACTTCTATAAATAGGTGGACGAGACATTGCTTGGAAGTTGTCCAATCGATTAAATGAGAAAGTTCGAGTACTTGATTGCTGTAGCTGGAATGAACCATACCTATGGTTACAGGTAGAGTGTGTGAGTCTTGTTTGTCACAATTGACTTCTTGTAAGTGCATTTTCTGCATTTCTTTCACCATCTTACATGCGGCTAAGAGTGAATTGTCTGAGGACCATGTTTGTCTTTTGAAAGATAATACTATTATTAGCATGAGGTCATGGTGCTCAGATGAATTTAAACAGGATTCCAAATACGAAATGTATAAGTACGACCTACAACATTGGTTTCCATTGTGTTTATTAAGAGTATAAAAGGAATGACGAGTACCTCTTCTTGCTGCTTCTGTGGGTTCATAAGAGTGTGTTTTGGGTGTTTAATATGATAACCTACACCTGACTTAACTGAAACACACCCTGACCAGACACTCAGCTAGTCAGTATGACTCTTCCTGCTCTCTCCGAGCACTCATCAGAAGCCCCGTCGTTACTTGACAGAAGGTAAGTCAGCGGCTTTCTCTATGAATTCTCGTTAAACAACCAACTATTGCTCATATTTCATCCAAATTGGCTGAAAACCGACCACTAGAATCTTCAGTACTGTGATCTAGGCGCCCTTGACCTTGAAGCTCTTTACCAACCTCTTCATGAATTTCTGTAGCATTGTTCTCTCATAAAACCACCCTAAAGTTCTTATCTCATCATGTCCTGCATAATCGACGCAGTATAGACGGTGAAGAAATGTGAAGAGTTTGGAGATAAGCGAATGAATCTAGAAGATTGTTGTGTTGAGATCGCGTCTACTCTGACGGTATATGGAAGCTAGTGCAATACGGCCGTTTATTATTTGGATTTTTCATCGTTATGTTGATCAACGTACAGCACTCATAGTGGGAGAGTTCTTCCTGTGCGCACCCTATACCTTTATAAGGTCTTCACCAGTCTCAACTTCGTTCAAGTCACTTAATCAAGACCAGCTCGATGAATAGGGTTATGCGGCTGAACGGGTTTGTGTCTATAGCTCAAAAACCAGGTACCGGTACTTTATGGCACGGGTTTTTGGGTATCGCTTAATTTGCCGGTACTTTATGGCATAATTATCGGTACTTTATGGCACGGGTTTGTGGCTATAGCTTATTTTACGGGTAGTTTATGGCACAAAATGGCTATAGCTTATTTTCCAGGTACTTTATGGGGTCGGTTTGTGGTTATAGCTTATTTCACTGGTAGTTTATGGCAAGTATTCTATGACCATAACCTTCATACGAACCTGTTGAAGCTTGAATGCCAGCATCATCCACCACGGTTGATTGTCGATCAAGCCTCCAAAGCTGATGTGAGACTATGCATGTCTTGTGGGGGGTAGACACAACACTTCCTGAACGAATAAGAAGTGATGATAACTGCCTTGACTTGGAGTGACACCTGGCACTTGACTCATAACTTGTGTCCATGCTGTATGTGGTTCGTGAGTTGATGGATGGTTCGTCAAGTGAAGGAGTGAGTGGAGACAAAAAGGATCACTTAAGTTTTCGTTATCCTCTATGACTTAAGGTCCGCAGGCCTGGTCATCAACAGTGATGGAGATACTTCCCGGGGCATCATCCCACGTCGGTATCATCTTGTTGGGTTGTATCATGCCAGGTGTGTTTCACGATGTCGTCAGGCCGAGGTGAGGTGTAGGTTGGTGATGAGAGGAGAAGGGTGAAGACAAGACTTTGGCAGTACCAGAGGGAGGAAACAGAAGAGATGAAGACAAGGATGATAAGGGTGGGTCTTCTGAAGCAGAAGCCTGAGAAGGTTACCAAACCAAAGAGAACCCAAGCATGACAAGCTACCAAGGTGACTATCCCCAAAAATCTCAAACAGTATGAAACTCCATGGCTTCGCACTTTAGACGTGGGACACTTGGATGAAGTGCCAAGTTTCAGTGGACACTGTCATGTAAAGGCAGTTGGTAGAACGTCAAGCGAAGCACTTGGGTCAAATAGAGATAGACAATGAAAGAAGGTAGCTTCGCCAGAAACTGAAATAATGGTAAACGTTGATTGTCAAATAGCATCGACTAGAACTTCAAACAACTCATAAGGTCACCCAGGAACACCTGTACCTGATCACTCAAGAGTTATAGAGAAAGCAACATCACCAGAATCTGAAGACCGTGAGCACTTGAGTGTTAGAAACATGGACATTGTGTGCGTTCTGCTGACTGCAACTTCAAGCAAAAGACTCAGAGGTCTGTTAAAAAGACTGTGTATGGTGTCTCAGTCGTCCCAGAATGTAGGAAGCAATAACATCAACAAGGAGAGATTATTCGATTGTCAGCATTCCACTGTCAAGTAACATCGATATCGCAAGACAGAACACATCTCAAAATAGCTTCCTGTTCCGTCTTTTCACACCGGAGGAGAACTCGGCAAATCCACCGTACTTCCGCCAAAATCCGGCGAACTGGGCAACTCCACCTGACTATGTCTCACTCTCGTCCAGCGTTCAAACACCTGCCGTAGTGACGTCACCCCTCGCTCCTGCTCGGTGGCAATGATGGGTATCACGTGATCCAGATCCATGCCCGGCACGTGGATATCCAGGGCAGGGGTCTTTTGAAACGCCAATAATGAATACAACCGCTGATTGATCAGATGAGCGTCTATAGGTAACAGCGCATCTTTACACAACGAAGGCACATAGAGATGGGTGATTGGTGGATCTCCAGACTTGGGGTTCATCGGCGTGCATTTGCTCAAAAAGACGATCTTCAGCGACTGCAAATGACGGTAATCGGCAGCGGAAAGATGTCCACTTTCCTGAGTCCATTGTTTGGCTAGTTGGCTTCTGGGTCCTCCGTATCCTACAACGGAAGAGGGGGGTATAGATAGGAGGTATGAGCGGAGGGGCATGTCACGTGACATAACGAATAGAGACGGTTCCAAGTGTTGATGATGATACTTGTAAGAGAGTTCGTCAACGCGATGGAGGAGTGAGGTGCAGGTGGGATGCATTGGGAAAGTTTAACAGGTGACAAGAGGAATGGAGGTGATGTGTTACGTGTATTTGCACGATGATTGGTGATGTTTTTGATGATATCTTTGGATTTCAGATATCGTCTTCTTGGTGACTTTGTGGTATACTGTACTTGCTCAGTTTTGGGCTTTCCTTTAGTCATCTTAGTTAGGCTATTTCGAGGAAGGCGAAATGAAGGGTAAGAAGATAAGGTGGTGAAAAAGACTTGGAATGATTGGTTTTTTTTTATACTTATTCCACTTTAGAAGCCTCTACTGTAGTACCTTCACCTTGTTTCTAACATCTAACTTACTTGATAGGTACAGTACTTGTATGAATTGTGATCTATGTTTGTTGATAGTTGTCTGTAGACATAGCTCTCTATATGCTTCAAAACAGTATTGGAGAGCTCAGGAGAACTTCAGGGAGCCCGTATTGACTGATTGAATGGCTCAATTCACTTTTGCTAGCTTAGCGTATCTCAATCATCTGCTTTGGAGACTCACAAAACTTGACGGGAAGCTTAACTGGAGTAAGAAAAGGATAGTTGAGATAGGTGTTTCTGAACCCTCATATCTCAGAATAAACGTACTACACATATAGCTGTTGACCATTTCTTTGCTAAGCACTAGCACACGTACTACTCACAGAACCGATTTTCCCGCCTCCACCATCCCGGGAACACCAAATAGGGACCCCCAGCACACTTTTCTTTCAACTAATGTCCCAACTAGCTAACTGTAATGTTAACTAGGTCAAATGTGCAGTAACAAGACTCAACATTGACGTCAAGTTAGAGACATTATCAGACAGAACAACTTCTGAGAGTTACATCAGCATTCCCGCTTACTAAGCAGAGGCAAAATGAACCTTGAAAACACACCCCAAACACTCCTACCCAGCAAACCCCGTCAACCACTTCATTTCACTGTCTCAAATATTCTTATTTTTTCTGCCAATTTTTTCCAACTCTCATCTTTTTTTCTAAAAATACACGTCATTGTCAATAAGGTTTGAAGCTACATGAGCCTAAGAAATGTCGAGGTAAAAAAGCACACGGCCCATAAACCTGGAAATACCGTGGTGGCGGTTTTTGCCAGTAAAAAGTAGTTGATATCACGTGATCAACCGCCTTTGTCTCCCTCGCAACTCCGGAAAGGTCACGTGACGGAAACTCTGTTTATTTTAAACACGCATCACATGCTCTCCTGCATATCGAGAGCTTGCACTCAACACTGTGACGAGACTCGAGGCGACGGGAAAACTCATACGAGACGATTTGATATCACGTGACTGAATACGGTAATCACGTGACCGAAAACGCGAGACACAGACGACTTTTCTTACAGCATCAGACTCACTTCATTTCGTCTTTCTTCACCTGCAAACATCGCATACGACATACACGTGAAGCACGAAAAAAGCGTTGAGAGAGACGATAAAGGGATATCGCTTGACGTCGATTTGACTGTGTTTGTGTGAGAATCATCATTTTCTGCTTTTTCTGGTTTTTTTCAGATTTTCCAGATTTTCCAGATTTTTCGGCATCTAGATCATCAGTCGACATACCATTGATTCAGTTTCAGGATTTGAACAACAAATTCGGAACTTTTGGGTCTTATCTGAAGTCTCAACGTTACTACTTCAGTTGACCAGTTCAGTGACGTTAGTGAACTACTTCAGTTAACTTGTTTGGGTACTTTTTGGTTAACTACTCTTGTTGACTTCTCCACTGATTTTGTTCAGTCATCACCTGCCTTCAGGTAACTACTGTTGTTAACTTCTCAACTAATTTGTTGACTTCTCACCTCCACCATGGCCCCATCTAAACGAAGATACGGCGTTGTTGTTGACGCCGGCTCCTCCGGCTCCCGAGTGTTCATCTACTCGTGGGAAGACGCACTGTTGCAGCAGAAAAACCTGGGCCAACTGACCCTACTCGAACAAAACAGCGTCACCAAGCTGCACTCGGAAAAAGAATGGAAAAAGAAGATCTTTCCGGGCGTCAGCAGTTTTGCGGGGAGATCACGTGACGAACTGTGGAGCGAGCACGTGAAACCGCTCGTTGATCACGTGATGGACCATGTCCCCAAATCGGCTATTCCTTCGACTCCCATATTCTTTTTGGCTACTGCTGGAATGCGGTTATTGGACGAACCTGTTAGGGAGAATCTGTTGAATACCGTTTGTGACCTGCTGTCGACGAATACGGGCTTCTACCTTGGATCTGGAGGCTGTACCAAGCGTCCTAATGTGGAAATCATCGATGGAGAGGTGGAGGGATTGTATGGGTGGTTGGGGTTGAATTATTTGGCGGGGAGTCTGGTGAGCAGAATCGAGGAGTCAGGGTCACGTGACCTACCTACTCTCAGATCACGTGACGAACTAGCTGACATCAAAAGTCCGCATGACGAGTCTCGGTTGTCCACTTCCTCCACTCTCGGTTTCATGGACATGGGAGGAGCTTCTGCACAGATTGCGTTTGTTCCCAACGCTACAGAGACTGCCAGGCATTTGGATGATCTTTACCAAGTCCGTTTACGAAGTGTCAACGGCCAACTTCAAGAGTGGAATGTGTTTGTTTCGACATGGCTAGGTTTTGGAGCTAATGAGGCTCGTAGACGGTACCTAGAGACGCTTCCTGCTGTTGAAGGTACTATTACCGACCCTTGCTTGATGAAAGGTCTATCTATGAGTTATGGAAATGACTTTACTGTTGTTGGATCAGGCGATTTCACCAAATGTATGGCTAATGCCTCTCCTCTATTGATGAAACATCTGCCCTGTACTGACCATCCATGTCTGTTCAACGGTGTTCATGCTCCTGCCTTGGACTTTTCTGTGACCAAGTTCATCGGTATTTCCGAGTACTGGTACACTTCTGCTGACATTTTCGGACTCCGAGAAGAAGACTACAATTTCCACGTGTTCAGCCAAAAGACGCAGGAGTACTGTTCACGTGACTGGGAGGATATCGTTGCTGAGAGCGAAGAGGGCGGTTTTAACAAGATATCACGTGATAAACTGCAAGTCGCCTGTTTCAAAGCCACCTGGGTGCTGACTATTCTTCATGAGGGTTTTGGAGTGCCTATCGGTCCTATCATTGGAGAAGAGTCTGAGGAGTCGACAGAAACACCCTTCGTTTCCCCCTTCAAGAGTCTGGAGACTTTTGACGACCAGGAACTGTCCTGGACACTGGGAAAGATGGTATTATACTCTTCTTCGCAAGTTCCTCCTGCTAAAAACTCGGACGATAGAGAAGTCGGTGTGGGTTATGTTCCTAGTATGCTGGGAGGTAAAACGATAGTGATTCCAGGAGGAGAAGGAAGGACGACTGAGGATGTGGGTTTGTTGACGCTACCGCTGGTGTTTCTGCTGGTTATCGCTTTTGGAGTGGTGTACTTTCTTCTGGGCAAAACCAAAGTCACGGGAGGTATCATGAACCAGTTTTCCAGACTCACACAACGACTGCGCTGGAAAAAGACGTTTGAAAGCGTGGATCTCGAAAGTGGCCCGTTTGTGCCTCCCACATGTCGATCTTCCTCGGCTCTGGACTTGTCTGAAATGAGAAGCAACACTCCACGACTGCAGACGTCCCAGTCAAGTGTCAACATTCCCACAACAGGACGGTTCAAGGGTGTAGGCATGAGCAGTAGAGCTCCGAGCAGGAGTTCGTCAGCTACGAGGTTGGCCTAGCGATAGAAGGCGGTTTTTTTGACTCTTACTTGAAGAGGGAACATCTCTTTTCTTAACTAAAACAGGAGTTCCATCGCTACTGTCTTCGTGACTAGACTGGTTACATCATTGTATATACTGACATAGAGGGTCAATGGTAATAAATGATAGATGTATCAAAGTGGCTTGACATGTGTGGCATTAAACTATATGAAAAGCTGGCTCATATTGGTATGCACTTGAAGGACATGCAATGACGTGTAAGAAAGTAGTGTACCAAACAGCATACAGGACATAACTAAACTTCAAGTGTCTGTTACGGTACTGTACTGTACCTTCTCTCGTAGGTCATATTACTTCAAATTACACTCAGCTCAGACTAAGTCTCTAATCTACCAAAGATAGCCTACCGGTACCAGTACTCTCAACTACAAGACATCCACAGTGTCGTTTTTCAAAAACCATTAACTACATACTCTTGTAATCACTTTCCTCCCGCTACTCTCTTTCCGTACTCTTTGATGCACTTTTTCACGTGCTCATTTATCAGAGTCGGAGGATACGGAACGTGGCAAATGGGACAGTCGGGGTTGGCCATGGTGTGATGGCGTGGTGACTGAGCGAAAGGTGATGACTGAGCGAAAGGTGATGACTAAGCTTGATGACTAAGTCGATGACTAAGCCAATGTCTCCAGTACCAAATTCGGTACCTGCGTATGTGTAATAAATCCATTCGCGTCTTCTGTGGCAATATATAACCCCTTGGTGCGCCCCATTGTACAAATAGTTGAGCTGTCAGGTATCTTCTGTCTTTGTGCTTTGTGCCCCAAAGTATTGTCCCATGTTTGACGAGTCGTTGATATGGGGCGTGAGAAGCGGTTGACAAGGGGTGGCTGGTGCATAACCACTTGGGAAGTGATGTATCAGATATTGCTCAGTATTCTAATCTCTATGACATCACCAAGAAGATGAGTCTCTTTGTTGATAGATATACGTCAAATGTTACAATGGAAGTGTCTGAAGTGAAAGAAAGAGACTTTGGACGTTATGACCGTTATTTAAAAACACTACACGTTTTATCTGGACTTTCACGACTTACTAATGATGACATAGGCCCTCTTAATAAAGCTAACTAAATAATAGACTTTCCTCACTAAAGGTAACTAACAACTGAACTGTTCTGTCTCTCGAATACCCTCCCAAATCGACCCAAAAAAGGAGGAAATTTTGGATTTAAGCATATAAGTCATTTCGTTTGTGTCTGATAACCTCTTTGGTCACCACAACCACCCCAAATCATCACTTATTCAACCTCCCATATGGCCTGATCCACTCGCATAATCCAAACTCTAAAAGTTTCAGTTTGATATTTTTCAAAACCGAATTTTTCAAAACTTCACATTCGCACAAAATCGCCAAAAATGCAGCCTCCGAAAAAACGAAAGCTGGACAACACTCTTGTGACTACGCCGCATCCGCTGGAGATCCGTCCGGAAGGAAACGTGCTCTTGCTCACAAATGAGGAGCGAAACAGAGCATACCAGACCAGAAAAAACAGTCTGGGATCTTTGGCAGTCCTTCCTGACACGCTGCTGTACTCGATTGTCGGGGAAATTGGCGACGCGGAGTCTGTGCGCAATTTCGGCTTTGCCTCGAAATTCGCCTACGCTTTTGCATGGCAGGACGAGCTGTGGAAGGAGCTGTTTGTGGAGGACGAACGACAGATCAAGGAGTGGAAGGGAACATGGAGAAGAAGCTACTGGGGGCTGTCACGTGACCAGGAGGCCAAAATCCGCACTTCGATCATCGAACCGGGCATTTCCACGTCTTCTGGAGACTCTGTCAAGACGTATTTGTACTCTGATCTGCTATATCGTCCCTTCCAGTGCTCTCAGGTCGACTTTGAATCGTACATCAAGAGAGGTCTTAGTCAGCTGAAAAAACACACGAATCTGGATATTGAGCGGATTAGTAAACCGTTGACCGAGGAGGAGTTCCAGAACAAGTCTGATCAACCGTTTATTCTCACCGAAGAGTACCCCAGAGGAGACGGGAATGAGAAGTGCAGCTGGACAGAGTCACGTGACCTGTTCAGTGTGGCGAAGCTCGTGGAGAAGTTTGGTCACGTGATTTTCCGCCAGGAGTGTGTTGACTGGCCTCTTTCTGTGTATGAAGGATATATGAAGGACAATGTTGACGAGTCTCCTCTTTATTTGTTTGATTGTCGGTCTCAAGTTATGAAGGGTAAAGTTGAGGGTGATGAAACAGGGAAACCTTTTCGGAACACTTATATTGACCCTTATATCCCTTCCGTGTTCAAAACTGACCTGTTTACTCTCTGCGGTTCAGCTCGTCCTGATTACTCATGGATGATTATTGGACCTCGAAACTCGGGTTCTACGTTCCACAAAGATCCGAATTCTACATGTGCCTGGAACTCCATCCTCAAGGGTGCCAAGTACTGGGTCATGTTCCCTCCCAGTGTGACACCTCCTGGAATTTATACTGATGGAGAGGAATCTGAAGTCACTTCTCCTTGTTCTCTGGCTGAGTGGTTCCTAGGAGGATTTTACAATGATGTGGTTATGGAGGGTCTTAGTCAGGATCCCAGCAGTACAGCAACTCCCCCTTTTCTGCATGGAATGTGCCAGGAAGGAGAGACTATGTATGTTCCTGCAGGATGGTGGCATATGGTGGTCAATGTATGTGATGCTGAGTGTGTGGCTGTGACTCAGAACTTCATTCCTCGAGGACGGAAGCTCGTGGAAGCTCTCAAGTTTCTGAGAGACAAACCTGACCAGATTTCGGGCTTCCAGTGCGAAAAAGTGGCTGAGTGGGGTAAAGAACTAGGTGTGCCTGATGCTCCTATTTATGACCTGTTTGTCAAGGTATTAGAGGATTCTGAGTACAAGGGAGATTTGGAGAATGCATTGGAAAAGCTGCCAAAGAAGAAGGAAGAGAAGAAGAATGTATGGCAGGAGTTGACGGAGGATAAGGATGTTGGGTTTAGTTTCGGGTTTGCCTAGCGAGCAACGAGCTGGAGAGCGTAGCTCGACTGCGAGTTGGAGATTTGTTCCAGAAGCTGGCTTTTTCAACATTCCACGTGTATATAATTAACGACTGTACAATATCGAAAATTCAAAAGTGAGCAGAATTGTCTGAAAATTTGTGGTGTGAGTAAACTGTGTACGGAGATTCCTAAAATGTGCTCAGGTTCTGGCTGACATTACTGGTCATGGTTTTGTGTGATGTTCAGGTATTGGGCGTTCTGTGCGCGATTTAAGCTATAAATTATATGGCCAACAAATAGTAAGAATAAGTATAACAAAAAAATGGAATAAGTATAACAAAAAAATGGAATAAGTATAACAAAAAACTCAAATAGTTGGGCATTTTGTTGACTTCAGGTGAAATGAGGGAAACGAGAAAAATGGAATAATGAATGAAAACTGAATGAATTCAAGGCCATGTGGTGTTTCTGGAAGAGTCTTTGTCTGTTTGTTTTCCCCTCTTCCCTTTTCAGGGTCACAAAATCTGCTCAAAATTCGACCATAAATTCAGCATATGCCTCCCGTTAAGACCCCATAAGAAAGTGACATTGAGGTGATCCATAAGACCATATTTTGCGTGAAAACCCACGAATTCAGGCCAGACACAGTCATTTGGCTTGAAAAGGGCGAATGAAACGTCCCCAATGTTTCCAATCGTTCATCTCCCCCACAAAATGAACAATTCCCACTTCTGGTGTAACATCAAGGTGCACACTAATTTGTAGGTAGCGTCACATCGACATGAACGATATGATAGATCTGAAAAACTGGGCTAGTTATGATATATCGGATTTGTAGCATGTTGAATCAGGAAGTGGAGCACTCAATTGATCCCACACTATCTGCCACTTTTTTATCCACGTGTGAGACATGTTTCGAAGGTGCATGTCAGGGGCAGACGTTGAGATAGAGATTGGATCGTCTATCTACGAACACTCCAATTGAACTAATGCACCATGGGAGAGTGATGATTTAGTTGAAATATTTGTAGCTCATCAATTAGAAGAAGACCACTCTCCTCTTTTCTTAATGCCTTGAGCAGTTTCTACAACCTCGTATCTCTGAGACAGAGGGGAATCCCGTGAATAGTTATCAGCTCAATGGCTCATAAGCAGAAGCTGACAGCTCAATGGATATAAAAAGACAGGTCATGGCTTCACGATTTGTACAATAATTTGTCCATAGCCACTGCTCTGTGGGACATACCATGATACAGTACATACCGGTATCTCAATTGAACACTCACTCCTTCTGAGATCGAGATCAGTAGACACTCTTACAGAACTTCAGAAATCGTAGCTGCCTTTAGTACACACTAACTGCTTCGCAGTTCGTGGAGTAGACTCACTACTTCAAAGATCGTACTATACACTCACTGCTTCGCAGCTCGTGCAGCTCGTGGAGTAGACTCACTGCTTCGCAGCTCGTATTGTACGGCACTCACTGCTACGCAGCTCGTGCAGCTCGTCATGAATCATTAATTTATACTATACAACTACATAATCGTGCAGATTCCGCAGCACTTGCTCTTCTCCTCCTTAGTGTCCTTGGCCGGGTTAGTCTTCTTGGCTCCGGCAGCCTTCTCTGTAGTGGCAGGCTTGGAAGCAGCTGCTGTGGGCTTAGCGGTAGTAGTACCGGTAGCAGCACCAGTCGCTCCAGTAGCACCAGCAGCGCTCTTCTCGGTTGTAGGAGCGCCGGTGGCAGCAGTGGTGCCTGTGTTTGTGGCGGTAGCAGCGTCTGCAGGAGCAGCAGGGGCGTTGGTAGCTCCTCCTGCAGTTCCAGCAGTTCCAGCAGCAACAGCACCTGCTCCCACAGCTCCAGCACCAACGCCAGCAGCAGCAGCAGCCTCTCCTCCGGTGACGTCATTGCCGGGAGCTCCTCCAGCCTTGGGATCGAGGGTCTTCTGCTGGGTGGTTCCGTTAGTAGCAGCTCCAAGGGCTCCTCCCTCAGCCTTGATCAGCACCTCGGTGAAGACCTTGCCCTGGGTAAAGGCGATTTTCTCCTCGAGAGGCGAGGGTGTTCGCGAGCCGTCCGAGTCGGCAAAGGTGCCTGCTCCCCAGGGAGAACCTCCATGGACCTCCTCGAGATTGGTCTGCTCGGCAAAGGTGTCCTTGTAGCCCAGAGGCACGTAGTTCATGCCGTGGTGGACATAAATCGAGAGCGTGTTTCGGGGCAGAACCTCCTGTCCACCGCCCTGGGTGCCGCTGCTGACGAATTGGCCCACGTACTTGCCGTGAAGCCCTCCATTGGCCCACAGACCTCCGGTAGCGTCCCAGAAGGTCTTCCATTGAGCAGGGAAAGAGCCGAATCGGGAGGGAATTCCAAACAGAAAGCCGTCGTAGCCGGTCAGGACCTCGACGTCTGCGGGCGTCAGAACCTTGAAGTCGTGAGGCTGACCGGGGGCCTTCATGTACTTGAGAATCTCCTCGGAAAGGGTTTCCTCGACCTGGTAGAGGTCGACCTGGCCTCCGGCGGCCTTGACTCCCTCGGCCTCCTTGCGGGCCAGCTCGGCAATGTGGCCGTACGTGGAGTAGATGAGAATGGCGATTTTGGGCATCGTAAACGTTGACTGTCGAGAGGCTTTTCGTCGACCGACAATCTCCAGTGTCTTTATGTTGCTGGGCTGGGAGCTTATTCGGATTTAAACTTCTGATTACCAGCACATTACCAATAGTACAAAAAGCTTAAATGGAGAGTGACAATGAGGTGATGGATGAGAAATTGACGGCTCAACTTGACATGCAAGGATTGTGATTAGCGAGACCTGGTTTCTGACAAGTCCTTCTTGGCATGCTGAGTAAGCGATAAGAGTGCGGCTTTGTGTTTGTCATGTGACTTTCAAGCACGGATAGTTACCTTGGGTATCCGCCTCATAGTTTGGGTGTAATGTGTAAACCTCTATCGTGTCTATTCAGGGTTGCAAGTCTGACGAATACTGACATGAGGTTACACATACGAGCCGTTTGGAACTCTCCGTGTTCAAACTCTGTCTGAACTCTCTCTTACTCACCATTTCAGCGATTTACTAATCCGACGATATTACTAATTCTGCTCAGCCTCATCCAGCCTACATGGGGTTGCATGATGAGATACGAGGGTGCTGGTACCATCTATCTCTGGCTTATCACCAAAATAGTCAAGTCCAGCCTTGACGTCTGGCCTGACGTCTCGTACAGCTGCCATATCGGGTAAATACCACAAGCCGTTACCGTTATCTAGATATCAAGATACTGTCAGCTATTCACCTCTTCACCAAACCTCTTCACTTCAAACCTTCTTCGGGCTGACTACAGATTTGGTCATGATGATAATAGCAGGTGGGAGTCAGCGCTCCAACTGCAACGTTAGCCAGGCTAATGGCGTAATCGAAGCCACCGGGGATTAGGAGAGTGGGGAAGTAGTGTAGGAGAGTGAAAAAAAACAAAGAAGAAAACGACAGGAATTTCATCCAAAAAACCACTCCTCCGGATTATCATCGGATCAATTGTGAGACAGACGTATAGCTGCACACCACAGTACATCTCAGCACAATAGACCGATTACTAAGTCATAAGTCGACATTTTTCTTTTTAATTCCAAGGGCTTTTCTTTTGTCGCCATTTATCACCCGCTAATGCACCTTTAGTCAGTAGTGCTAAGAGACGGCCCAAACGGGATATGGGGGTTGAGTTTATTTTGCCGTCCAACGTGTCACCGAGATGGAGTACTTGGAGGGGGGAATAATAAAGATACAGAGAAACGGAGATCGGGAACGTATTCAGCTTGCGATTACGAGCAGATTCATACCCCTAACATCCACATTCGTCAACTTTTCACCCAACTCTCCTCCCCCCCCAAATGCAACCCAACCTAACCACCAATAATTGGTAATAACACAAACGTCACCGGCGAGGAAAGACATATATAGACGTGCTGTCACCCAGAATGACCGCCATCAAATAACCACTCTCTTCTGCAATGGTCAAGATCGCTATCATCTACTACTCCACCTGGGGTCACGTTCGAACTCTGGCCGAGGCCATCAAGCGAGGTATTGTCGCTGCTGGAGGCCAGGCTGACATTTTCCGAATCCCCGAGACCCTCGACGAGGCCACCCTCAAGGCTCTGCATGCTCCTGGTCCTGCCAACGACCCCGTCATGACACCCGAGATCCTGTCCACCTACGACGCCTTCCTGTTTGGCGTTCCTACCCGGTTTGGTAACATGCCTGCCCAGTGGAAGTCCTTCTGGGACGCTACCGGCGGTCTGTGGGCCTCTGGAGCTCTCCACGGCAAGTACGCGGGCTTCTTTGTGTCCACCGGAACCCCCGGAGGAGGCCAGGAGGTGACTGTGCTCAACTGCCTGTCGGTCGTGGCCCACCACGGTCTGATTTACGTGCCTCTGGGCTACAAGAACACGTTTGCGCTGCAGACCAACCTCACGGAGGTCCACGGCGGCTCTCCCTGGGGAGCTGGAGCCTACGCTGCTTCGGACGGCTCTCGACAGCCTTCCAAGCTCGAGCTCGACATGCACGAGGGCCAGGGCAAGGCTTTCTACGAGACCGTTGCCAAGGTCAAGTTTTAGCATATTAACGGGATGTGAATGAATTATGAGTATACTAAGAGACTGTAGACAAACGTATAGGACCAATTGAATGATTTTATGAGTACAAAGGGACTGTAGACAGAACTCTCGATCTTCAAAGATGAGCTGTTTCAATTGTCGTATTCTACAGATGATGGCCTCATTCTAAATAGCCAGTTGCCTGATAACGTAGTCATATTTAGGCCTCAATCGTCACCCTTCAAGGTCTACTTCTATTCTATGGAATTTGTCTCACATGTACGACACCTGTAAACTCCTTAATCTGTGATGCAGAGGGCTCATACCATTAGATGACTAAATATTACCAATTAGTCTCCTCAACTGGACTATCTTCCTTCTCGAAATAATAACCGTTCCCTAGAAAACAGGGCTAGTCTAATTTCCAAAGCTCACAAGTTCGAAACTGAAAACCTCGGCTAACCATTGTCTCGGAATACGAGCCAAGTCCATAATGTTTCACAACACGCCATGGTATTTATAGATTGTGAGACAGTGGGACAGAGTTGAGATGAGATGCTGAAAACAGCACTATGAGGGACGCTGAAATGTGTTCATAATTAACCATTATATCATCTCCAATAACGTCCCACACTTCATTCCATCTCCCAACAATTTTATGCCGCTTTCAAGTTCCGGCTGACTAAGCGCTTAGTCAGCGCTTACTAAGCACGCCGCATTAAATCAGAGTTCCGACTTTGCTCCGAACGTTGACTTTTGGAGACACAGGAGTTGGTGAGGTAGGAGTTAGACAGCGGGATTTGACAGCTGGCCAATGAGAAGAGACAATTGGACTTTTCGTGATCTAATTTTTCTTCCAAATTTTTTTTCTCAATTTTTCTCAATTTTTCTGTAATTCCACTCCTCAAGTTCACTCCACAATTCTGCATGCACCCCAACCATTCGTGAACTTTATGATCAAGGCGGAGGTAGTCAATGGGGTGAATTTCAAGGGTTTGTGGAGGTTCAAAACAAAAATTGTATTCAAACCGCAATTCTGAACACATCTAAGTACTCAGATTTCAGCCATCTCATCTAGTTCATCCACAAATTATCCCCCCTTCCCCTGGTTAGGGTAACTCAATCTGCTTATCCAGTTTTAAATTTCGCAGACAGCAAGATAGCTCTTCACCTTACTACACCATGCTACGATCTCGAACTGCTCAATTGGCGCGATCCGGGTTTGGATCCCGGGTTTTCGGAGTCCGGTACAACTCTGTGGGTCGAGCTTTTGTGTTTTCTCAGACCGGTGAGCCTCAGGACGTGATCCAGGTGCTTGAGTACCCTCTTGAGAAGCCCCTCGAGTCCCAGGTTTTGCTCAAATCGCTGGGTTTCACCATCAACCCTGCCGATATCAACCAATTGGAGGGTGTTTATCCCTCTGTTCCTCCTAAAACCGTCCAGATCAACAACGAAGACGCTGCTATTGGCGGTAATGAGGGTCTTTTCCAGGTGGTTGATCCAGGTGCCAAGTCTGGACTTGAAAAGGGAGACTGGGTGCTTCCTCGAAAGACGTGTTTTGGCACGTGGCGCTCCCATGCCCTGGTTGAGGCTGACACCGTTGTGAAGATTGACAATACCGATCTTACCAAGGTGCAGGCTACCACTGTCTCTGTGAACCCTTCTACTGCCTACGAGATGCTCAAGGATCTCCAGGAAGGCGACTGGTTCATCCAGAACGGCGGAAATAGCGGAGTTGGTCGAGCAGCCATTCAAATTGGCAAACTGCGAGGTCTCAAGAGCATTTCCGTCGTCAGAGATAGACCTGATCTGGACGAGCTCAAAAAGGAGCTGACTGATCTAGGAGCCACCCACGTGATCACCGAGGAGGAGGCCTCGGACAAGCTGTTTTCCAAGCAGATCAAGTCGTGGACTGGCGGAAAAATCAAGCTGGCTCTCAACTGTATTGGTGGAAAGAGCGCCACGTCTATTATGCGACAGCTGGGAGCTGGAGGAACCATTGTCACGTATGGAGGCATGTCCAAGAAGCCCCTGACGTTCCCCACGGGTCCCTTCATCTTCAAAGATATCACTGCCAAGGGTTATTGGTTGACTCGATGGGCCGATAAGCATCCCGAGGAGAAAGCCAAGACCATCGAAAACATCTTCAAGTTCTACCGAGAAAAGAAGTTTGTTGCTCCCCCTGTCAATATCTGGACTCTGGACTTTAGCAAGGGCAACGATGTGGTTCTGTCCGAGTTCCTGGACGCTCTAGGAAAGGCCCAGAAGGGAGGAGGTAAGAAGCAGCTGGTTCAGTGGGTTGAATACTAGTTAGGTCAACTGTGGAGACTGAACAAGCAATGCTCAAAGACCGAGGTTGTGAATGATGATGCTACATGGGACAATTATGGATCCTTGTCAGACCTCCATCATACCTCACAGATATACATAGATATAAATTAAATGACTTATTGAGATCGTGGTTGGGGGGACTTGGTATGGTGTGCAAAGCTAATGCTGGTACATACCGATGCTGGTATGGAATTGTATGCCATTGGTGTAGGTATAGGTGTCTAAGGTGTCGTTGTCTCTGAAGTTGAAGGTATGACCTTACACCATTGTCAGAGTACATGATATTATTATGTCTATCCCAAGCGTTCGATTCATCTATATCAAAAACATATCTCACTTTTCATTTTTCAATAATCGTCACTCTTGAACCTGCCATAAAACTCGTTGCTTCAGAACAGGTTTAGACTTCAAGTAGGATGTCAACTAACTCCCAACTGGAGGGAGTGTGTTAACCATAGTAGAAGTCGAACAGATGGCTCAAAGTGCCTCAAAAGTTATTGAAAAGCAAAAAACAAAGGACTAGCCACTCATTGATATACCGCAAAGAAACCACACATATATTTCACCACTACTTCTCCTCTTCTCTGTACTTTCTGGGACTTTCCAGTATTATTCCTCCCTCCAACTAACTCTAACTCCACGTGCATGATCTACACTTTAACACCACATCCATCTTGACCATATCTCACACCCCAACCACACTCTCCAAAACGCCCTTGCTGGACCCAAAAACGCCCATTTTTTTGCTAAAACCACTAAACTAACCTACACAAACACCCCCATCGACTTCTCCAGCCCCAAATCCCATCCCTTCATCCCACACAACGACATGGATAGAGCCTCAACTCCAGTCCCTACTCCAACTCTACCTAGCCGCCAAAACACCCCCTTGCACGGGAAACTCTTTGGACACACGTCCTCGTCGTCTGTGTCATCCCTGGGCAACACAAAAACAACTCATATCTCCCACGACTCAAGTAGTGACAGCAGTGACAGCAGTGACGATACTAACGCATCCACCAGCATCTACTACGAGTCTGAGAACGATACAAGAGGAAGGAATCCCACACCAGTGCTGCCCACGCTGCTCAGAAGACGATCTTCACTAAGTGCTTCGTCCAGTAGAAGGTCAAGCATCTCGGAAGTCGGCTTTGCAAAAAGCCCGACCATGGAAGAATGGCCAGGTGCAGGTGGAGGGGCGAGAAGTAGGAGACCGAGCTTACTAAGCACGCCCTCACGTGACCAGTTAGTGCAGCCGAGCCCACGTGACCTGTCACGTGACCCGTTCCTTGCGCGGCTGAACACCACTGGCGAACCATTGCATCCCGGCCTCCGTCGGGACTCATTCTCACGAGGTGACTTCCCTGCCCCACGTGACTCCAACTCGCCGTTTGCGTCACGTGACTCGCACTCGCCGTTCCACTCACGTGACAACTTCCACTCACGTGAGCCGCCCATCACTCCATCCATCGGCTCTCCCTCTCTGGCAGCCACTTCCCCTGCTGAGTCGCCCCTCCTGCCTGAAATGGCGATCCGCATGGTTTCCAATAACCGCAAGAATATGAAGCCTAAACCGAAATCGTTCCTGCGAATATCACGTGATTTGGTCGAGGAAAACGCTCCCCTGGATTCAGAGATGCGTCATGAGTCTGCCATCACGTGCGCTCTTCGAGAAGATGCAGTTGAGGAGAGCGGCATGTCCCGTGACGCTGTTTTGCCTGCCCGGGATGTTCCCTACCCTAATTACATTGACTATTTTGAGCATGTGATTGACGAGCATTCGGACTCGGATACTGCTCGGCCGAAGCGGAAACGGGTGGCTGGAGATTATGACCCGGTGCTCAAAAGACGGGCCGTTTCTCCCGGCCTGAGCTCTCCAATCATGTCTGCTAGTCCAACGGGAGCCAAGAGGAGTAATAGGCAGGTGCAGGATACGAGTGAGGAGATTCAGAGGATGACCTTGTAAAGACGCGGTCTCGAAGAGAAACCGGTACTTGGAAGTACTGACTTGACTAGCATTGATTATTGATATATTTATAAGCCCTGGTGGCTCTAACATTGCATTTATTATGGAGGGTGTACGTAGCTGTTTTGAGTAGGTGGAGTAAACAGGACGTACTGTAGTTAGATGGTGGCTGTGTATCCAATCAGGTTGCATCTTTGACTGTGTAATTGAACAGCTTAGAAACATCTTACCGTACGGATAGTTATGTCTATTACAGGTTGTATGCTCCTTGCGTATACATCCATCCAGAATAAATCAGACTATAACAGTGCAATACATACCTAGACGCCATGACATCAGGTTGTATCTCTGGCTCTAGAGTTCAATAGCTTACACCATAGCCATGTCTACAGGTTCACCCAACAAAGATTCATTCAGACTAATTAGTACCATGCGGTATACAAACCATGCATCATCCACTCCCTACAACTTGGCCTTGAGCTTGTCCTCGTTGAGGATATTCTTGGTGAACCGCAGCTGATCGACCCAGCACTTCTTGGCCAACTTTCTAAAGTAGAACGCATGGAAAGCGTGCACTTCTCCAGGGTAATACTCCGCCTCCGCAATCGCCCCGTGCTTTTTCAAGGCAGGAATCAGCCGTTTAGTATCGTAGATCAACACATCCTTAGTTCCACAGGTTCCAAAGTATGCAGGTAGAGGTCTAGCGGGCTCGACATCCGACTCGAAAATGAGCAGCGGGTTCGCCAGCTCCGTAGCCTTGTCACCCACATTAGCCGACGCCTCTTCTCCGACGTATCCAAACGCCACCTCTTCCAGTCGGTCAGCTACCCATGTGGGAATCTTTGCCAGACGGGAGAACCGGTCAGGATCAGATACCTGCAGCACTCCACAGGCAGGAAGCACGACCTTGGGCACGACGCCGGTATTGAAGACCATCTGGGCGTAGGGTTCGGGACGCGCATACGTGGCACAGATGGACAGAGCAGTCACCAGATTGGCCCCGGCACTTTCGCCTGCAAACACCAGCTGAGAGACATCACCTCCATACTCGGCAATGTTGTCAATGACCCACTTGAAGGCGTAGCAGGAGTCCTCAAGAGCCGCAGGGAAGGGGCATTCCGGAGCCAGACGGTAGTTGATGTTTGCTACAACGTATCCTCTTCGAGCAAACGCCAAGGCCATGATCCAGTGGGTATCTTTCGACAGGATTCGAAAGGCGCCTCCATGGATGTACAGAACCACGGGGAGCGGTCCGTCTCGCTTGATGGGCCGGTAGATGTCCAGCAGGTGGAATTTCGACTTCTCGGGAGGCGTGGTGTCGAAGTATCGGATGTCGGAGAGAACCTCAACTCCGTGTTTTTTGGGGTCGGCCTGTGGGTGCAGTTTTCCAGCTGCAGACAATCCCTCGAAGAAGGATCGCATCGCCCATTTTCCGACCGCCTTTCGGGCCTCTGTGAAAGCTTCCATCGTGTAGAGAAGGAGTAGTGTGGTGTTGACAGCGTTGAAAGAATCGAGTTGTATCGGAATGGACCTGCAGAACGCGGAGTGCACTGCATATGATTGTGCGAGTGAGGAGGGGTAACTACATACTCAGAGAGGTTCGTTTTTGATGAAGTGGAAGTTCCGATCTGAAGAAAAAGGGTGCCATTTTCTCCGCCGCTTTTTGCTGATTCCGATGGTACTGCCCACTTCTCTGCACCTTGCTCCCTTCTTCATCAGGACACATTTCTTCGAGCCACCGTTCACTTTCACACTCGCATTTAAGCTTTGTACCCCACATGGAAACGATGGTGTCAAAAAATCCATTTATGATAGATGGATGACGTTGTTAGTGGCAAGTAAGAGAGCGTTGGAGGTGGTTGTTCTTGGCGTCACGTGACAGTATTATAGATGTTGATTTGGTCACGTGATCACAAACCGATCTCAATCATTTTGCTACCCCCACTCTGTTTACACAAAGAACTTCGCGATTAGTAATCGTTCTTTTGGGGCTGTTTTACGAGAAGCAGCAAGGGTGGATGGGGTGATAGAAGCTGATTGGGTAGTGATTGGGTGGTGATTGGGTGGTGATTGGGTGGTGATTGGGCTAATTGAGACTGACTAAACCTGACTAAATCTGACTGCTATTTAGGCTGATACTTCTGTCCCAGTTATGTGGCTTGGCTAGTCTTAGCTACGTTGATAGACGTGTAGCTGAGATCAGAGGGATGATAGAGATATAACTAGCCCTGGTACTTCGAACACCCTATAAGCAAATTGGCAGTGTTGTTACGGCATACTTTGGAATAAGGTGATCTATCAAAGGGAGATGAGTCAACTGGAAGCTTAACTGGAGTAAGAAAGGTGTAGTTGACAGTGGGGTTTTAAAAAGCCCATATCTCAGAATAATAGTACTACACATACAGCTTTTGATAATATATTTGCTAGGAACTGTTATTTGAAGTACTCATTAAAACATTTCTTACACTTATATCTATCCGGGAATACCGATTAGGGACCCCCAGCATGTTTTCTTTTCCACTAATGTCCCAAGTAGCTCAACTATAATGTTAACGAGGTGGGCTGGTGAGTTGGTGATGTCGCCGAGATAATCTATTTGGGTGGAAAGTGTTCATTAATAGCTTGGTCTCACTATGTATGAGTCATTAGTGCTCCTTGGATATCATCAGGATGGAACTCTGGCAATGGGAAAGAGTGTTTTGAAGATAGTGACTACAAGAAGTGCTACAAAAATGGCTTTCGACAAAAAAGGAGATCTCAGCAAGTAACCCTGACTAACCCTGTTGTTAGCTTAAAGAGATCTGGATAACCCTCCTGGGAATATTCCGTCGAAATGACCTAAAGCCCTGTGCTAAAGGACGTCCACTTATGCAAAGGATATACATCAGACAGTCAGTTAGTCACGATTTTGACAGTCCTGAGTTATATGCACTTCCAAAATCAATTACTTTAGTACAGTACTTGTACTCTTCACCATCTTTAATGCTCATGAATTGCTATTTTTATGACTTTTGAATCTCAATGAATCTCAACATCGTAACCTCAACCTCCTCAGTTTCCCACCACCTGCAGCTTGTTAATGTCCACCTTTAGCTCTCCCTTCTTCAGTCTCTCGAGATAGTCCGAATCGCACACAATCACCACCATCTTCTGGTTGGCAGTCTTCTCAACCACGACATCCTTACCAGCAGGAACGTAGTTTCGTAGCGACGCGTGCTTTCTGTGCAGCAGAAACTTGTAGTCTTCGAAAATGAGAGCCGTGAAGTACACGACTCGATGCAGAGAGTCAGCCACACCTGTAGCTTCCAGCAGTCTGTCTGTGGACCCTGGCAGACGACTCTTTTGAGCCTCCAGTTTGGCTCCACTCTTGAGATGCAGTCTCTGAAGAACAGTGCCTCTGAATCCCACCACCTTGATCATCAGCGGTTCAGGAATGAGCATTCGGACAGTAAAAGTCGTGGTATCGTCACTCCATAGACGTACCAGAGCTCCTATTGCGCGACTGGCGTTCTCAGACGTTCCTGTGACATACAAGACCCGATCTGAACGGCCCTTGAACGACGACAGACTCAGTTTCACGTCCAGCGACGTTTCCAGCCGTCGCACCGTCTCTCCTTTTCTAGCCAGAACAGTGTTGGCCTCTTCAGCGGTAACCAGAAAGCGCAGAGCCACTTGCATTTTGTGTGCCCATGGATGGAGAGCTGGAGGAGTATATATACAGCTAGGAGCTCCAACGTCTGGCCCACTAGCTCGACGGATACCATACCTTGCCGAAGCATGTCCAAAACCGTATCTGTGGAGGCAACTAGAGGTAGATGATCTACAGTATAACGGAGATCAACGTGATCAACGAGATATACAAAGAGATGCTATAAATGAGATGAAATTATGACATCGGTGAGACCACAAAATCGGATGAAATACAGAGCCTGATCATCGAATATTCATTCATTTTCCCACTCACCTCTCCTCCCTGCTAAAAATAACGCCTCCTGTATTTACAACGTGGGTCTTTGCAGGGCCCTTGACCCGATGCGGAAGTGTCTGTAGCCGCTTCTCGAACACGGGTGGGGAGATAAAGAGGCAAATACGTGGTACTATATGGGTGAAGTGATGAGTCTTTGGAGTTTTCAGGTATTTATTTTCTTTTTTATTGCAATTATTCTCTCATATTACTCCTTCAGCACTTACTGTACTCCCTCCAAAATCCTCTGCACCCCAGTATTCAGGCACAGGAACAACCACCCCTGAGGTTGGAGATTTAATTTCCTTGGCACAAAGACGCTTGAATCGGGATTAGCGCGCTTTTAGCTCCCGCTATAGCTGCCGTAGTGCGCCAGTAGGTTCAACAAGGGTCCAATGAACTACAGAATACCGGGACGTTACAGTGAAGGAGGAGAAGAGGTGGTGGTTCAGAAGGGGTCCGAAAGAGATCCTCAAGCACAGGGGAATCGGTTTGCCATGTTTTTGCGTCCCCACAAAACCCACATCCCCCCTGTCTATCTTCTTGTTCGTTTCCGGATTGGGAAACAAGCACATATTATGTCAAGTAGCGGAAGATAAACAAGCCCTGACAGAGGGTTCTGAGAGCGGGTGGAGATAAGTCACCGCCCAAGGGATGCCAAGCCGTTTGTGCTTAGATAGTGGTGATGTACATGGTGGTGGTGGATGTGAAAGTCGTAGATTCGAGGAAAATATGGGCTAGAAAATGGGCAAATTCAAGTAAATATTATGGGCAAGAGTGCCCAAAGAGGTAGTGGAACTTCGAGAGAGTGGGGAAACTAAAGTAATTCTGTGATCGTTTTTCTTGGGCATTTCTTTCAACACCCAAGTTGTCTCCAACTGAATGTAGAGTAGCACCGATAAGACCCTGACAATTGTGACAGATAATTTCCACAATAATTTCCACAATAACACCCGCAGATAACATCATCGAAACTCGTCAGACCCGTGCACGCTTTAGTCCAAAATCTACAGTGTTTCACGTGTTCATGTGTACTAATGGCACTGAACCAAGTAACACAAAGAGAAGGATCTAGATACTTGGACTCTCAGTCACGTGACAAACCACCTTCCCTAACCACCTTCCAAAACCACATTCCGCATCCATAATACGAGAGACAGATGTCTCCAACCTGCAGCGATGAGTGTCAACATTGAGCATGTAAACAAACATTGCAGACAAGAGGACGTGACCGTGTTTGAGAAATGGCCCTATTCGGTTGTTGGAGATGTTTTGGAGGAATTGAGTGATATCTACAGGGTATCAAAGGCGTCGATGTAGATTTTCAGAATAAGCTTCTGGAATGGGAAATAATTTGGAGGAACCGTTTAGGGTGTGTCCAGTAATAAGGTTTTGATAGTAACATTATTCAGAGGAACCGTTTAGGGAGTGTTGAAGAGAACAGGTCTTTCAAATAAGATTTGAGATCGTAAAATCGTAAAACAGTTTGAAAGAACCGTCTAGGGAGTGTTTAAGATAAGAGGTATGGTATGTGGGTCAATGGGGTGGGTAAGAAGATGAAAAAAAACATTATCTTGCTAAATATGCCTCAAGAAGTGTACCTCTCAAGTCATAATACAAAAATCCATATTCCTTGACCCAATAATTGAGTCTTCCACAACCCACCCCCCAGCATCACGATGACTAAGAAAAAAACTCTCCAAATACAAAAAGAATGCTCCTAGATCTCTCCAGGACACTGCGAATTCTGTGGATCGAACACAGGACCTCCAGATCACTAGTTAGACCGAATCTCTTCAGTCTGGCGCTCTCCCAACTGAGCTAAATCCGCGGCGATGGGTTCGGGGGTGAAGAGAAGTGTTGTGAGCTGATTAATGGGTCACGTGACCGGAAAATACCTCCATCAAAAAGATCTGGTCCCTAGCAGGATCGAACTGCTGATCTTCGCGTTGCAAAGAGATGCTATTATCTTATTAGCACGACGCCTTAACCAACTGGGCCAAGGGACCGGTTGGTGACCCAGGGAGGGTTGAGAGTATAGAACGGGAGTTTTGTGACTTGAAACCGGGAAAACTTGGCTGTTTGAGACCTTTAAGAGGTCTCAGTGAGGTCTACCAACTTCTGTTGTTCATGGAAATCCTGTAATGTCTTGTTTCCTACCAGTTTGGGTGGGAACTGATGCAGTGAGAGATGCGAGCTTTGTGGACTATATGGGAAAAGGTAGACTTGAAGGAGTTTATAAACGTGGTCTGAGGTGTCCATTGACTCGGAATTTGAACTTCTAAAATTATTCATATCGTCTCTAGATAGCTATACACTGCTGAGTGCTATCCTGTCCTAACCACTGAAACGTTTTCTACCATTCTTACTCACATCAAGTGCCATAGAACCGTACAGTAGTGGAATGGAAGCAACTGAAGAGCTCCAATGACATAACCCTTATCTCTGTGTCTTCTCTGGTCAATCAATGATGGTATTATTGTCTATAACTTGTCATGCTCAGTCTTCTCTATCTAAGTGCTCTAGAGCCCTGTCATTCACGTTCACCCCCTCTCAGACAAAATGCTTCACATCACCATCCAACCTCCTCCACAACTCCTCACCCTTTTCTCCTCTTCTACCGTCATCAACATCCTTTCTTAGATGTCCTTTCAAGCCCCATGGAATGAGGTGCTCCCCATCTTGCACTCCAGGTTCAAGCAGAGCTGCTAGCTCAGTGTACGCTCCATACTTGGACGGATACAGCACGTAGTCGAGACACTGTCTGAACGTTTCTGTCTTGTGTCTGACGATATTGGACTTGAGGTTACCGGGGTCGAGAGAAACAGACACCACTCCTGAATCGGGATGGTTTTTTGACCACAAGTAGGCCTGGTATGCGTTTCCGACCTTGGACTGCGAGTACAGCTGGAGATCACTCGGTTTGCTCTTTTCGTGGTTGATATCTTCAAAATTGATACCTCCAGGCTTGTCAAAGAAGATGACTGCTGAAGAAGACACCCAGACGATTCTGACAGACCCAGGAGGCGATATCTGGGCTGTTTTGATGACTGTAGCGTCCAGACACTTCATCAGAGCATGGTGACCGACTACATTTGTTCCCCATTGGTACTCATGTCCCTGGGGAGTGAGAGACCAGGGTTTGAAGGCAATACCAGCATTGAGAATGACTCCGTTGATTTCGGGATATGTTTGCACAATGTACCTGCCAGCTGAAGAGATGGTAGACAAGTCAGCTAGGTCAGCTTCAACAAAGTCGAAGGACTGTTTAGAGAGTTCTTGGAGTACAGTTTCAGCCTGCTCTCTGTTTCTTCCCACTAGAACGACAAAAGCCCCTTTTTCAATGAGCAGTTTTGTGGCTGCCAGACCGACTCCAGAGTGACCGCCAGTGATGACAAACGTCTTTCCAGACAGATCGGGGTAATCTTTCTCAGTAAAGTGAGGCTGAGGTGTCCACAGGTTTCGCAGAGCCTGAACTACTTCAGTGAGGTAGTGTCGGGACATGTCCGGAAGGTGGTGTTAACAAGAACCACAAATGGTCATTTGAAACGCAATTGAGTTGCAATTCACAAACACGGATGTCTCACCGAGAAGGTGGGCGAGATTGAAGGTGGAGAAGGTAAAAGAAGGGGTTCAAAGGTGGATGACGTCATCGTGAAAAAGGAAAAGAAAAACATAGCTCCACAGACACATATGACGCTTCTCAGTAGTTCCAACCCTCACCATCTTCTCTATGTCCTATTCTCCACCCTCTTCATCTCATCAAACTCTACCCATTGAGATAAGCATAGATCGCCAATGAGAGCCAAAGACACTAGGGTATCGAAGTGAGTGAAAGTGTATCTGAGAGGGTATCTTTGTGGTTCATGAGTCACGTGATTCACGAAATCGTGCACATGACAGTGTCAAAATGATTATTCAATTCAAGTTCACACCAGCTGGTGTGTCATTAAGGTTTAGACTTGGGTGAATAATCCGCTGGGGCTGTAAATGGAGTGACCAAACAGACAGTGTTGAAAGGTGGTAGTATGGCAAGAAACAAGGCATAAAACTCTTCAATACTATTCTAGAGTTGCTCAAGACACTATGCCACCGTTTCTCCTGTTCTATAATGGCATGTCACAGTGAGGTATGACGCCCCAAAGGCCTGAAGTATTGGCTTAACTGAATGCAGAAAGCTAAAGTAATACCAAGTAATATGCTAATGTTTGAGCATGCCTCTTGACCTATAGAAATGCTACAGAGAGCGGGGAAAAGGTAATGGATCTTGTCGGCTAGCCAAGCGTGATAAATCCAACGCGTCTCTACAGGACTGAGCTACCTCCACCCTGGCTATACAACACACTCCACCATACACCAAAACTGCACTCAAACTTTTGTCCTCAGTACTACAGTCACATCCGCCTGACTTTTCCCATTCGAACGATACCACACACTGTAGCTATCATCTGTTTATTCGCTTTTTTATCTCGTCCTCACCACTCACCCTCTCAATTTCCACCTCCCACCGAATAAACTTTCACCACCTTAACCTCAATACACCAACCAGATCAACACATCTCCTCCACTCCACACAATGCTAGCTCGACAATTCTCCAAGATCTCTGCGCGTCACGCATCCAATCTGTCGCTCGAGAACGCCGGTCCGCTGATGAGCGGTCTGGCCAGAGTCGTGCAGCCCGACAAGAAGGAGAAAGTGTCGCCGATCCAGGTCAAGGGTCTCAAACGGTTCTGGGAAGAACTCGCCGTCAAGGAGCTTGAGGGTGGCGATATCACTGTGACGCTCGGCGGCAAGTCGCTGCGAACCATGGGCCAGCACGATCTCATCCTGCCTGCTTCCAAGAAACCGCTGGCTCATCTTCTCAAACACGAGTGGATGGTGCTGCCCTCTCTCAAGCTCAAGAACCACTCTGTGCCTCTGACGTCGCTGGTGTCACGTGCTATCGACATTGCCAAGTCGCCTGCGGTTCGGGACGCGGCCATCAAGGATATCATGCCTTATATCGACACTGACGCTCTGCTCATCTTTGAGCCTTCAGAGAGCTACCAGGGACGTCTGCGAGCCGCTCAGGAAAACGACTTCCGACCGGTCATTGCCGAGGCAGAAAAGTTCTGGGGAGTTACCCTCAAGTCCATGGACTCGGACGAGGGACTGATGGGCAACAGACAGGCGGCCGAAGACAAGGAGGCTGTGAGACAGTGGGCATACACTCTGTCTCCCTGGCAACTGGCTGCCCTTGAACGAGCGACTCTCACGTCCAAATCCTTCATCTGCGGAGCCTTCCTCATCTCTGGAAAGCTTACTCCTACCCAGGTGGCTGAACTGGTTGGCCTGGAGACAAAGTTCCAGGTCGAGCGATGGGGCGAAGTGGAGGATACTCATGATGTCGACTTTTGCGACGTCCGACGGCATCTGGCGTCCTGTTCGTTGCTCGCTAGAATGTAGGGGGGAGGTGATTGGTTAGAATGACGACGTTCGTCGAGATACATGTATATATGACAAATGAGTGACGGTTGAGAGAGAGGGGGTGGTAGACTGTGGTTGTGATGTATGTACTGTACCGTAGTGTCTTGATTCGATCATTTCTGGAAGTTCTCGCACTGTAAAAGATTGGAAGACATGGAGTGCTTACATAAACTGATTTTGAGGTGATCCTTTCGTTCCTTCTTTCTGATGAAATTAGAAAGGAGCTTGTACTCCACAGGTGTCGGAAGTGGAGCTTGACGTTTGTATTAGCTATTATGAAGTACACCACAGCTAGTTACTGTATAAGCATACCAATTGTAGAGAGAATAGTGCTTAACAGTTTGTAAATATACCCCAGCCCAAGTATTTCCAGACATGTTCTCTTCTTGAATCCTGATATTTGTCGCTCCAGAACTTAGCCTAAAGGTTGGTGTGATATATCGTCCATTTGTCACATCTTTATTGCAAGATAATCACCAAAAAATGAAAATAAATGGAGTCTCTTCACAACTGTCATTTCGAATTACTTCTGCCAATTGAAACTCTCCTTTTTCAGTCTTGCACTGTTACTAGGTATTGAGGCTGCAGAAGCTTCATTTCGACCTAACAATTATGCAAGTAAATCTATTCCTTCTGTTAGCTATTTTGTGAGAAATATGACAGACCAAACTTACACGTACAGGGAGTTCACAGTGAGCTCGAGTTCTCGCCATTAGCTTGGATATTTCATCACACAGTCGTACAGTCGCGATTCTATTGTTAGCTACCAAAACTTGTCATTTCCCACCCTTTGAGTCTTGAGGCTGACCTCAAATAAACTCCTCGTACCTTATTCCTATCTGAACTTTATATTCTTCGAAGATATAAGCGAGACTTGAACCTCCTATCTCCTCTTCATGGACATTCATACTTTCAAGTTCACCAGTTTGGAGCTGGAGCAGCTCGTTCGAAACTTCTTCGTCCTCGAAGGCGAGGGAAACCAGCTTTTGTGGTACATTGACAACTTTGAGGCAATGATGGAACGAGATCGACAGATCAAGTGCCCCAAATTGCAGACACCCGCTACTCTTGGGGCTATTGAAGACGCATTTCAGAATTTCAGAATCGCCTTTGTGGATCTCAGCTATGAATGGATAAAAAAATGCGACTATGCCATCGACAGAGTTTCTCAACAACTGGAAGTTCTCGAGATGATGAGACTGAGGCTGAAGCAACTTTGGAAAGATGTTGAAGATGAACAGGAAACAATAATGTTCTTGCACATTGAAGACCGAATTAAAGATTCCATTAAAAGCTTCAAAGCAGTTCAAGTCGAACCGCTCAAGTTGTATCCCTTGTATCAGAGACACCTTGTCAACCTCCTCCAAGATCAAAGTGAACAAGTCAAGGCAAGGTTTGCTCCTAAAAAAGAACTCATCAAAATCAGAAGTCAGGTTTACCGTCATCCTACTGTTTTAGTCAACTCACGAAGACCGTTTCGAGTTGCAGGGTTTACTGATGTTCCTCTGGAGGTTCAGTTCATGATTTTTGCCCATTGTGATGCTGCTACATCTCAAGCTCTCCGTCAGCTCAACTCTCAATGGCATCATGCTTACCATTCTCATACTGAATTTCACTGGATGACTGTAATGATGTCACACAACCCTTGGTTCCAGCCTTCTAGTTTTGGAGTGGAAAAATGGGAACAGTGTGTTTCTACACATGGTCAGAGACTCAACACCTGGCAGAGGTTTTCTTCACTTGACGAAATCAGGGTCTCTCAAAGATTGCCGACAATTAGGAAGCAAACAGCCATTGGACTCAAAAAAAAAGCTTTTCCAAGTCTTGTCTATCCTCTGTTCAAAAAAAACCTTCCACATATTTGCTTCATCAAACCAGATGCTAACATCAAGGCACGTAAGACTGAGACCTGGTTCACAGTGAAAGCTCGTTGGAAAAACACAGATCCTACTGAAGTTTCCATTGCTCTTCCTCGAGGAACGCTTCTGGAACATTTCGTCGAGGAAGGAGTGCGTCTGAACCATCATTGGATCCAGATCATCCTCCAGAACCGCGTTTCTTATGTTCTTCCTCGAGAAAACCCCCATTTCAAATACGGCGTATCTTTCATATGGAGTGAATATCAGCAGCATAAACTAGAAGGCGTGTTTCTGATGAGCAAAGTAGTGGGAAGCACCGGAAACACCAATTCAACCAGACAGTTTTCTATTGCCAATTTTGAAACCAAGAAGTTTGTTCATATCTGTACAGGAACAAGAAGTTTCCCAGTAGCTTTCTACAACGGTTTGATCTGGTGGAGTATCGATGGAATTCTTGTTCCTACCCTTGTGGACCTGAAATCTCCGAAGAAAATGTACTACTTGTACGATCCACGGAAAACTCGTATCTTTCTTCCGAGTATTTCCACTTTTACAGGGCAAGGTGACAGCACAATTGGATGTGGACATTTGCTCGTTTATGCCTCAAGCGAGAAAGTGACCATTGTGGATATCATCTCTGGTTACCACCATTACATTTTCCCTCCTGATGGATCACGTTTGAGCATTGACAAGTCTACTGTGCTTGGGTTTGGTGCCGATCTCGATTTCAAAGCTCTGTGGGTGCACGATAAGAAGAAGGAGGAAGAGGAACCGGAGATGTGCGTTGTGGGGTGACCTGGAGGAGTGCTTCCACGTTTGTAGTAATTGGATATAATAAATGGACTTGGTCTTGGTGTATACTTTGTAACAGTACCGGTATTCTAGACTTCTACCACCGGTAGTATTTCCATCTCTAGACCTCATTCTGTATCATCAATTGGAGATTCGGTCAATTGCCGACATGTAGGTCTCGGCTCATATGTGGCATGGATTGAAAAATAATACTGTTAGGTTGGAACACCTTTGAAGAGGATCAGATCAGAAACTTTGGTGATAGACAGTACACAGAAACAAAGATAGCTGTTCTTAACCAAATACAGTGAGTTACCAGTAGTATCGCTTCATCTACTGATATGATCAGCCACGATCTTGTCTCAAGTGCTTCTCAGCTCTCAGGCTTCATTGTAAAGACACCACGTCATCATCTGTTAGAGTTGGATTTTGGGGCACATTGATATTTTACGGACGTGATACAAGTAACAATTACATGCCCGATTTAGTCAAAAAAGGCGACCTGAAACCGGGCTGGATCTAGATCAGCCCTAGATCTCTATATTATCTTTTTTCTGTTGGGTAGCACTTCCACGATGCAGGCGTGTTCTGGAGTACAGATTTGGAGTATTCTGGTCAATCTCGTCACTTCATGTACTTGGCGTTGGGGAAAGATGTATAGTCTTGGCAATGCTGTGAGACTCTTCCGTCGATTAGCGATAATTTTCTTGAGGTGCACTTCTCACGCCATGTTACCGGGTTCTAGACTGATGGAAAAAGGAAAGAAGACTGTGAGTGTACACTTTTCGGAGAATCACTGCCTCAAAAGATGCCCCAAAAAGAGAATCTTATCAATCTAAAAACATGCTCTTTAACAGCCACTTATTGAAGTCTAACATAACGTCAAAAGAACGATTACGAGCCCTCGTATTGTATGAGGTCCCACCCCTGCAACGTGAGCGGATACGAGGTGCTACAGAAGTTCACCGTTCTACGAGCGCATGGTGGTACTCAATCTATGTTGCATGTTGAGATATACGACTAACACAATCTGGACAAAAACCTCAACGGCTAGACCATCATTTCCGATTCAGACACCGCAACATCTCCCACCACATCACCTGTTGTTTCGGCGAATATACCCGATTGGTGAAGCAGTAGCGAAGTGCATGACCGGAAATAACAGCCAAAAAAACGGAAATCAAAGACTGCCCTTACAGCCACGTCTGGCGTTCTATGCAGGTCCAGTGTGGACTGAAAACTGTTGGTGGTGGTAGGAGGCCATCAGTAGTAAACCTGGAACTCACCAAGTCAGTCAGGGTTAGTCAGGGTTGGTCAAGGCTAGGTATCAATCGTCTAAGCAACTGATCACCTCAGCAATTCACCTCTGTCATTTCTTTTGCCTTCCCTCACCTCACAGTCTTGGCTCAAGGCACAGTGGTTTCTTTTTCCTGACTGATCTGGACTCGTATTTTGAAGATTGATCTCCGCAGTGGGTATATAAAGCAGTCAATATCACTGATTCACTCTTCAGTAACTACCACCACCACTACCACTACCACTACCACCACCACTCTTCTCACCATGCAGTTCTTCTCCCTTGCTCTTCTTGCTTCTGTGGCTTTTGCCCAGAAGCGTGTCACAGTGACTGCCACCGCTACTGCCACCATCACCGCCTTCACCCAGGAAGCTTGTCCTCCTCCTGCTCCTACCGAGATCGTTATTGTCCACGAGACTGTGAAGGGCTTCCTCTGCTACGAAGAGGACGACGAGGACATTGACACTGAGGACTACGATCCCTCTCCCTATGCTCCTATCGATCTCGCTGCACGAAACGCCGATTCCGACGTTGTCACCACCACCATCACCGAGTTTGCTACCCATCTGGTCACCAAGACCTGTGACGACGGATCTCCTCGACCCACCGAGACCGTCACCAACTACGAGACTGTGATCCATCAGCTCTTCCTGTGCGAGGGAGACGACGCTGAGAACCCTGCCACCACCGCTGCTATCCCTGAGGCCACTACTCTTGCAGCCAAGCTGATCTAGATGGAGTGACGTCAGACGGTTTTCTGAAACAGAACTAGTTCTGTGCAGTTTTTTTCCGTAGTAATGATGATTAAGAATGTTTTCTGAGTACTTGTAGAGAGGAGTTCATGAGTCAATATTCACTAAATATGTACATTATGCAGGAACCGATGAGGTTAGAACCTTGGGTGTGGTTGATCGAGATCAGTATGAATATGAGGTTCAGGAGGAAGTCTGATCACTAGTACTCAGAAGTTTATACTGCTAGAGTCCAGACATGATATCCTTTTGAAGAAACCAACATTTCGTAACAATTTTCTGTTGTTCAATGAGGCAACTCTATACAGTCCTCTGGATACCCCTGCATTGTGGGGACAATTGTGAAAAAATAACAAACCGGTTGTTTACATCTCTTAGGGAAGATACTGTGTTTTCACATAACGCATTATTACGGATGTAGCCGCTCTTTCTGGTACTTCTTCATCAGTCACAAAATCATCCTTTAAGACCCATCCCTGCTTACAAGAAGTAAGGTCATCAAATACCTCAGATCAGAAGTGATCGTTCAAGCTCAGGGGGATGGGCAAGAACTCCAGATCTATTGGTAGATCGAAAGTTCTAGGGAGTTAGGATTGACGGGAATTGCATTTTGGGGGTTTATTTCGACTTAATGTGTTCTAAGGAACCAATACTATTCACAGAAGTACTTCAGTGGTCTGATCTTTCTATCTACTCAACCACATCTGACAGACTGTCTCACAGCAACTCTTGTCATCACACCACCTCCCATTGGCCATCATGGTTTCTCGGGTATGTCTTAGTCCCCGGCCTGAGACGACGATCTGACGCAGGGTTCAGCGCTTAGAAGAAAAGCAACAGCGCCGTTTCCCCTCTTGATCGATAGAGTTGAAGCGGCACTGAGCGTGGGAGTTAGTCAGGGTTAGCCAGGGTTAGTGGTTATGGAGTTTGGTGGATTTGGTGCAGGTACGAAAACAGATGTGATCGGGCTTCTTGCTTGGTTTCCGTTTGGAAGTCAACTGAAACTCGTTGAAGACCTCAACTAGATGCTTAACTAGATGCCAAGTACATATCAGTGGCGTAAACAACGACTCAACCAGCTACAGGTAAGGTCCCTCCAACTCACCTCCTGGGCCTGAGTTACTGACCCGTGCTAACCCGTGCTATACGCGCTTCCATACTATAACCACACTGTACCCTGTCTCACTCCTCCACCCTACAAGGTTACAATCGATTCAGAGTTAGAGGTGGGGTGGGAGGTGGGTGTAAGGTGGTGCACAAATGGAGTGCTAGTTAACGAATTGAATGGAAAATACGCCAAAATGGCCTAATGACGTTTGTGTCAGAAATGTGAGTATTCAACACCATTGTTCTGCACTCACTGCAGTCAGAACAGTACTTCCTACGGTGTATACACCCACCTTCAGATAAGGCATCTCCTAAGTTCATAGCAACAGGCACACCCAAACAATAAAGTATACTGAGTCGAGGCTCTAAACTGCTCGGAGGGAGGTGGCGATTCGATTGACAAGAGAAGAACATGGACGAAAACCCGGTATGACTGTCCTGACGTACTTCATCACCCGATTCGGTTGCCCAGCATCCCCCACCCTACACACATATATCCTGCACGGAATGCCTTATCTCACTTGGTATTGTCCATTGAGTTTGAGAACTAAACTGTTGATTGAGTTGTGAGCATAGATGTGAACGTGGGAGTCTGTAAATCGAGGAAAAACACAGAAAAAACCTGATCTCGTGTTCAATTGGTGGCACAAATACATCCTCACTCGAATGAACAAAAACATCACCATTTCGCTCCACCTCAACGTCCCAACATCAATCAAGGTATTGTACTCACATCCACCCACTCTCCCACCCTTCAACCTTCCCTCAACTCTCCCAAACCAATGTTACATCTATGAGCCGTGTGCTGGAGCCGTCCAGACGGATGAGGTTGCTTCCAATAGCCGCCTAAAACGATTTAAATAGAGACCAAGTACCCAGTTGTCATCGTCAAGCACACACCCCCTCTACCATGCACTTCTCTCTCCTCACTCTGGCCACGTTTGCCGGCCTCTCCCTCGCAGCTCCTGCCAACCCTGGCTTTCTCCATGTCCCTCTGAGCCACGCCAAGGACTCGAACTCCAACTCCAACTCGCTCAACAACCCGAGCAAGGCAGGTGGCGAGCTCACCGAATCTCTCATCACCGAGGCAACCTCCTACAACGTCATTGTGTACGTTGGAGGTCAGGGCAACCTTGCCGTCATCGACACCGGCTCTCCTTTCCTCTGGGTGTGGGATGATGCCTCCGCTTGGTGCAAAGGTAACGAGGGAGGTCAGGACTGTATGGTCAATGGAGCGTACAACACCCACTACAGCACCCACGCCAAGAACACCGGCAAGGAGTTCTACGTGCAGTACGGCCTTGGAAGCGCCAGCGGCGACTACTACAGCGACTACGTGCAGCTGGGCGACGATGGACTTGTCAAGAACTTCGTTTTTGGCGTCAACACTGCTGCTTTTGCCAACAACGCCAGACCCGTGTTTGGAATCGGTCCCAACCCCAACAACGAGACTTCTTTCTCCAATCAGCTCGTTGCTCAGGGTCAGATCAAGCGAAACGTCTACGGACTGTCTCTGGGTCCTCTGGACGGCTCGCAGGCCAGTGAAATCACCTTTGGAGCTGTCAACACTGGACGATTCGAGGGCAAGCTCAAGACACTCCCTATCGACATCCAGAGCCAGCACTTCAAGGTGCAGGCTGGAGGATCGCTCAACGGCGAGTCGTTCCTGCAAAATGGAGCTATTACTCTCGATTCGGGAACTTCCCTCACCTACCTCAACGAAGACGCCTGGCCCAAGTTTGAGGCGACCCTGGCCAAGTCTGGAATCACCCTGTCGACCGTCGGGGGCTACTCCTCGTTCCCGTGCTCTGACGGACACAAACTGCAGCTGGAGATTGACTTTGGCGGTGTGAGCATCAAGTCCACAGGTGAGGATATCTCTATTCCTCAAAGTCTGATTGTTGGTGGTAACGACAACTCCACCTGTATCCTCGGAGTGCTTCCCGGAGGACCCAATCTCCAGGGCATGAACCTGTTTGGAGATACTTTCCTGCGAAACATTTACGGCGTGTATGATCTGGAGCGAAACCAGGTTTCTCTTGCTCAGGCAGTGAGAGGCAAGCCTGATAACTACCAGGTGATTACCGGTGATGTTCCCAACAGTGAGTTTTAACGATTGACTCAGGTGAGAGATGAGTTAGTTGACTTCTATTAGCAGATGTGGCCTACTCAGTTCAGTTCATAATCAATCATATTTTAAGAGTCTATCGTTAGTATCTACAGTAGTTGCAGTCCTGCAGTATGGTGTGTTTACTCACTAAGGGAGGAGTATCCATGAGTGTTAGACAGTCAAATCACCATCATCACATCTGTCTAAAAAGATTAATGGAAATGACCTTGTTCGGGGTCGTATCGAACCCATGCTTCTCCATGTAATCGTGCACAGACGTAAAGTTGCGGTCGTTGTAAACCGGAATGATGACTCTCGTATCTGTAACCGCAAACTTGTCAGGCTGAGACTTGGTTCCTGCTGACATGAGAATCAAGTAATCGTTGTACTCATACTCCAGACTGTCTTCCTGCTGTCCGATCCGGTTCATCTGTAGAACGTTTGTGTCTGGAGAAATATCAGGAAACACGTGAATGTCTTTGATGAGACTTCCATCGCCCAGAGGCAGATCGCCCACCTCTGTGACATGGTGCTCGGTTTGGCCAAACAGGATATGTTTGTCGATGGTTCGTAGGTTGACAAGAGCGTTTCTGTGTCGAGTCACACCTGCCATTCCCTCCAGTGACGAGCCAGCTACCCAAGGGATTCCGTTCATTTTGCGGAGCTCTTCCTTGGTGGCATTTCGATCAACCGTGGGTTTGGAGTCTTCAATCTGGAGGTTGTCATAGTCTTCTTCTTTCTTGACTGTATTAGGGCCTTCGTCTAGAGCCAGTATGCCCGACTCATTGCCAGTCATGTTACTAACTAAAGCAAGCATATCATCGAGAGATTTTCTCTGTTCGTTGATGAGTTTGACCAAGTCTGCGATTGCTTGAGCAGAAGCAGGACGAGGTTCGTGTGGTTGGGGTTTGCAGACAGCGTTGGTTCGGGCGCTATTTTGGCCACCTCCTTGCTGTCCTCCCCGGTTTCTTTTTCGGTTTTTGGACGCCATGAAAGCTGTCAGTTTGGGAAGTCTCTACACAAGTTTCACTCGTCTGAGATGGATACTGACTTGACGAGGAAAGGGGGGGTATTTATGTGGAAAGAGAGTTTGAGTGGATTGGGTTTAGCACCATTCATCCAAGTAACTGACCAATAAGGACAGAGCTTCAATAGTACGTCAAAGTAGGTGCGTGAAGAACAATGACAAGACGAGTTTTACTATTTGAGGTAATGCAACAGCGCCTGACAACGTATGACACAAATGTCTCTTTATTTTCACGAAAATGGACCACATTTTTCACAGTCCCAGTGAAAGCAGTGTAATATAGCTAGCCTAACAACCTTAACCATATTCCTATTAATAAATTATGTCCCAACAAGTTGTTGGTTCAGCCTAAACCATGTCTTCTCTCTCATTGAGGTGATACCCATACCATGTCCTTCAGATACATACTATGACTACCCATTGATACCATCAGACTACCTACAAGAACTAAAAGTACAACCAATATATTACACAATCTATACCCCAGATCACTCCTCCGTGTCATCATTAACCGTCGCTGTATCACTTCCCTCACTCGAAAAAGACACAACTCTCGTCTGTCTTCTCACAGGTCATCGCTCTGGAGAACCCAGGTACTCACTCGGTTCCTGGGACGTCAGAGACTCGGGATCAGAGCCAAAGCCTTCAGAAGCCAGTGTCCTAGGATCGACGAAATTAGGGTCTATGACTCTAGGCGTGTTTCGAGGCTGGTTTCGTCGTGGTGCTGCTTCTTGGTCTATGGAAACTGAAGTGTTCCAGCTACTAGATGATGTGTCAGCAGTGTTATCCTGTGTGTTGTCTTCTGTTTCAGACTCTGGTCTTCTTTCAGTGTTCAACTTTCTTCGTTTGATGAAAAGCTGTCTAGCCACATCGTCAGCTAAGGCCTGCTCCTGCTCCTCTCGAGTCTCATTTGGACCAGTATCCACCTGTTGGTAAGCCCTCCGTCGCTTCAATCGACCTAGGTACGCAGTTGGAGTCTCTTCTACCGCTTCTCGGTAACTAGAAGTGCTGGGTTCACTCTGAGACAAAATGTCCTCCTTTGGAAGTCTTTTTGGAGCTCTAGGGACCGGTGGAGTTCTCGAATCGACACTAGTTCCTGAAGACTCGGCTTCAGTGTTGGAGTAGACTGAATCAGAGTTGGATGTGTTGGAGGTTGCTGAACTTGAAGTATTACCCGAAGTGGAAGTTCCAGCTGAAGAACCTGACATGTTCGAACTTGAAGCCTCCATTTCTTGAGATACATGACTGTTCTCAGTATGAGATACTTCGTTAGAAGATCCACCACTCACACTCTCCCAATCATTCGACCTTCTCCGTTTCATGGGGATATCACGATCCACTTGACGTCTTGGAGGACTCAAACGCGGAAAGTTGAACAGAGGTGCTCCGTCTAGAGTTGGGAGAGAACGTTTGCGCGTCTTTGGAGGAATCTCGAAGTTAGGCGTTCGTGACGGAGCAGGGAGGGTAGGTATAGGACGTGCACGGGGAGTGTTTGGAGTGAGAGCTGGGGTCTCTGTAGGAGCTTCAGGAGGAATTCCGGTAGGAACTTCAGGAACTTCAACTGGGGTTTCAACAGGAGCTGTAGCAGGAGTGGCAGTGCTGGAAGTTGCAATGATAGCAGCTCCAAGAGTAGCTGGAACAGGAGCTTCCACGGAGCCTTCATCAGAAACTTCAGCAGGAACTTCAGCAGGAACTTCATCAGAGACTTCATCACTACCGGTATCTGCGTCAGAAGTTCTTGTCAGAATTGAAACATTAACGGTAGTGGGACCTAGACGCTCAGTTCCGTCGGAATCAGTAGTGATCTGAGTAACAGTTGCAGCAATTGCAGCTGTGAAAGCGGCTGTACCCATAGAGAGAGTAGTTGGAGATTCAGGTTCAGGGGAGTCATCTGGAGATGTTAGTTCAGGAGTTGGCTCAGTAGCAGTTGCAACAGGTACTTCTGGAACAGCTGCAGGTGTGATAATAACTGTGTCATCTTCTTCAGGTGCTGCTTCTTCTTCCTCCTCTTCGCCCTGTGCTTCCTCCTCTTGAACATCCAGGTCGTCTTCCTCTGCTACAGACTCTTCTGATTCATTCTCTTCTTCCACTACCTCTTGCATAGCTTGTTGCCAAAACTCTTCATTGTCTGCAAGATCATCACCTCCACCAGTTCCCTCTTCTTGAGTCTCCTCCACTGGTACCTCTGGCTCTGGAACAGGAACTTCAGGAGCTGCCTCCGGCTCCGAAACAGGAACTTCAGGAGCTGCCTCTGGCTCTGGAACAAGAACTTCAGGAACTGCCTCTGGCTCCGGAACAGGAACTTCAGGAACTGCCTGACCATTGACTACTCCTCCTTGAGTCACTGGAACCAGAGTCAGCGTCTGAGGTTCATCAGGATCAACAGAATATCTCAGAGGAACATCCCTGGTTCCCTTGAATAGCCTGAACCTGAGCCTATCAGGGTTTCCACCTAGAGTATTCTCTTCCAGATGAAACTCAAGAACGCTGTGAGACTGTCGGTCAAAAATGTCGTGTCGAATACCGGTCAACTCAACGTTCACAATTCCTTCTTCATCTTGTCGAACAATATCACGAACAAAATCCTCCAGCTCATCTTCAGACTCAGTTGCATTGTCAACTTGAGGCACAGCTTCTCTTTCCTCCTCTTCTTCAATCTCACTCTCGTTACTTGTGTCCAGATACAAGCTGAAGTGAAATCGCCTGATTCTGTCAAGAGCAGAAGAAATGCGTGACCGAGTGCTGCGTCTCTGTTGTGGACGAACAACAGGCGCACTGAATGGCGTACGTTTTGTGGGCGTACGTGTTGGTGGATGTTTTGGCCTTGCACGCAAATCTCTCAAATTCTGCTCCTCAAAGTACAGCGAGCGTTCTATACGGTGTAGGTTGTCAGACAACTGCACGAGCTCCAAGACGGCTTTTTCTTTGCGAAAAAAGTGCCGTCTCCGGTCTTCGAGACTGCGAAATTTGTTCATATTGGCCCTTAGTCCCTCACAGATGCGTTCAAGATCTGTAGTCTTGGTTTGGAATCTCTTGAATGCTCCCTCCGCCTTCCCTTCAATAGAGTCAACTATCGCTTGCTGTTTTCGTATTCGAGCTTCCATGGTGGTGTTTGTGATAATTGGTGAAATTTTGCGACCTGCTACTTGTTTCTTTGATATATATATTCGTGTGGCTCATGTTTTCGTAAGGCTGAAACCTGCCACACCAACTCACGTAGGAGATGTACACACTGCAGGATCTCGCGTCTGATAAGAACTTAATCTTTACAGAATGTTGATTTACCAGCACACAGGATAAAGAATAGAGAATAAAGGACAAAGAAATTGAAAATATACATGTGCAAAATGAGTGGTTTTCAAATTTCAACCAAGAAAATCCACTCCTCCATGTTCTTTCAGCCATCACTTTTCTGCCACATCAATTTCCCCCAACCTTAAACCTCCTGATGAAACTGCCTCATACTGAGGCTGACCATGAAGTGGAATATTCGTTGACTGCCTCACAATAATTCCTCCAGCAATTGCCCATTTCGGTTAATCAATGAAAACGGAGTTTTTAACGGTAATATCCTTGAGGCTCTGTCGCTCTCAATTTCCGCCTGTTTTCAAACTGCCCCAAAATTGGTATCAAAATGCTCCCCTGGGTTTGAAAAATTGTGTGAAGTTGTTCAATCCTCTCTGGCGTTACTTGCTGTCGTTGAATAAGGCCCTTTTCACATCTCTCCAAATAAGCTATCCCGAAAAATAAGATTACGTAAGCATATGTTCATATGATTCTGAACGTTCAAGGTGAGACCATATGAATTGACTTGCCACAAAGGAATGAAAACGGGTGTCTCAGGAAAACCATCAGGATTGTTGAAAACACGACCTGAACCTCAAATTCATGATAAGGGTTGCTCGTTTGACTGGCGGCATCTGCAAATAGTGCAGTTTTCAGTTTTCAACAAAAAACATAACTATAAATTCTTTTCCAACTAAAGCTAAGTAATCCAATGACTTTGGTCAAGGAGGTTCACATTGAGATTTATACGCTTTTGACCACCAAACATACACGCAGGGAGTATACTTGTAGTTATCGTCTAATGTAATCTGGTATAAAAAATAGCATTTATTCCACCACTCACCTGCCAAACTCTTCACTACTCATCACCGCTTACTAATCCCCCCCAAATGCAGGGCAAAAAAGAAAGCCCGACGTGGGGCTTGAACCCACAGCCTTGAGATGACCTTGGAATAAGAGTCTCACGCTCTACCGATTGAGCTAGCCAGGCAATTTTTCGCGTAAAATTTTCTAAAATTGGACTGCTAACACCTGAGGTCTGCTTAGTCATCCTGGCGAAAATCCCCAAAATACATGTAGGTGGGTCGCAAGGAAAAAGAGAAGGGCAGCAAAAAGATGGCGACATCCGCAGGATTCGAACCTACGCGGGGAAACCCCAAGAGATTTCTAATCTCTCGCCTTAACCGCTCGGCCAGGATGCCATGAATGAGTTTGGAGGGAGGGGAGGGATTACGTAAGAGGAAAGGTGATTAGTCAGCGAACATTGTAGTCAACCACAGGCACCAAGGGCGCTGTGGTTGGAAGAAGCTGGACAGGGAGGAGGTGGTCCAGTAGGAACAGAGTAAAGGCGTTTGTATTTGATTCCTAGTACCTTGTGATTCACGGTTTTTTG